>JARBWK010000006.1:139902271-140138009 GCA_030556195.1 Anolis apletophallus
ATCAGTACGATAGCATATATATATGCCGTCTTCTTCTTCGAGATCTGCCTTAGCCCTTTGGAGCATCATGCTGAAGAAGATTGTAAATAGGGTTGGTGCAAAAACACAACCTTGTTTCACTCCATTAGTTATTAGAATGGGCTCCGAGAGAGCATCGCCGTATCTGACTTGACCGTGCTGGCCCTCATGTAACAGGATAATCATTTTGAGGAATTTGGGGGGACATCCTAGACGTTCCAGGATCTGTCACAGACCTTTCCTGCTCACAGTGTCTAAGACTTTGGTGAGGTCGACAAATGTTACATAGAGTCCTTTGTTCTGCTCTCTACATTTCTCTGTCTCCTAATAAGTTGTAGATAAATATTGCAGCTACTGGTACTTGGCGATCTGGGATGATGTGGTATAATGAGCCAGCATTATTTGGATTGTGATGGTTCTGGAGTGCCAACGCTGAGGCCTTCCACACTCTCAGAATAAGGATCAGGCAATGTTAATTTTTGGCCAGTAGAGTTTGAGATTGCATAGTGTAGAAAAGTTGCAGCTAGCCAACATTGAAAAACCTTGAGTTTTTCAAAAAGATAACGTTCCCAAACTCTGGAGCTATGAAAAGGACTTCTCCTTGGTTTGGGGATGTAGCTTTAGCAGAGAAACTGGGCTTACTTCCTGACATTCTTAAAAATCTCCTATCATGATGTATCACCTTCCTCAGGTGCGGGAAATGCTGAGAATGCGAGACTCCAATGGAGCACGGATGCTTATCCTGATGACAGAGCAGTTCCTGCAGGATCCGCGCCTTGCACTCTGGCGGCAGCAAGGAGCTGGCATGACGGACAAGTGCCGACAGCTCTGGGATGAACTGGGTAAGAATTCCTCATAGAAAGGGGAGCATGGAATTGCTGTTTGTTGCTGTGTGGTTCACAAGACCAATGCCCTGGAAACTGGAACAGAATTCAGATACCTTTTCAAAAATGCAAGCTTCTAATCCTCATGGCTGTGCGTGCGCGCGTGTGTATGTATGCGTGTATATATATATATATCATCCGGAGTTTCGGGGTGCAGTATCATCTGTACGCAGATGATGTCCAACTCTGTCACTCCTTCCCATCTGCTACTAAGGAGGCTGTTGAAGTCCTGAACCGGTGCTTGGCCGCTGTAACGGACTGGATGAGGGCTAACAGATTGAAACTAAATCCAGACAAGACAGAGGTACTCCTGGTCAGTCGTACGGCCGAACAGGGCATAGGGTTACAGCCTGTGGTTGACAGGTTACACTCCCCTGAAGGCGCAGGTTCGCAGTCTGGGAGTGATCCTGGACTCATCGCTGAGCCTGGAGCCCCAGGTCTCGGTGGTGGCCGGGAGAGCTTTTGCACAGTTAAAGCTTGTGTGCCAGCTGTGCCCGTACCTTGGGAAGTCTGACTTGGCCACGGTGGTCCACGCTCTGGTTACATCCGAAATAGACTACTGCAACGCTCTCTACGTGGGGTTGCCTTTGAAGACTGCTCGGAAGCTGCAATTAGTCCAACGTTCGGCAGCCAGGTTACTAACAGGAGTGGGGTACAGGGAGCATACAACTCCCTTGCTGCGCCAGCTCCACTGGCTGCCAATTCAAAGTGCTGGTTTTAACCTACAAACCCCTATATGGTTCTGGCCCAGTTTACCTGTCCAAACGGATTCTCCTCTACGAACCATCAAGAACGTTAAGATCCTCCGGAGAGGCCCTGCTCTCGGTCTCGTCGGCTTCGGAAGCGCGGCTGGTGGGGACGAGAGACAGGGCCTTCTTTGTGGTCGCCCCTCGGCTGTGGAACTCTCCCAAGTGATGCTAGATCTGCCCCCTCTCTGTTGTCCTTTAAGAGGCTGGTGAAGACCTGGATGTGGAACCAAGCCTTCCCAGAATGGGCTGAAATTGGCTATTATCTGAATGTTTGACCACGTTTATAGATTGAGTGGAATTGTTTTCATGGCGATGTGGTTTTATGCTGGGTTTTTATGTATTTTAATATGTTGTTCTAGTTGTTTTTAAATTGTATAGCATTGAATTTTTGCTGTTATGCTGGTCTGAGTCCCTCGATAGAGGTGAGAAGGTCAGAGTACAGAAGTTTTAAACAAACAAACAAATAAGTGTGTGTGTGTGTGTATGTGTATGAAAATATATGGATAGTGCTTGATTGGAGAAAGCTGCTTCAAATAGTTCTAAAGTAAGAAAGGTGGGAGAACCCA
Organism: Anolis apletophallus; assembly: GCA_030556195.1. NCBI lineage: Eukaryota > Metazoa > Chordata > Lepidosauria > Squamata > Anolidae > Anolis > Anolis apletophallus. Next base: position 139,904,489 of record JARBWK010000006.1, read on the forward strand.
GCGTATGATGGTTAAGGGCTATTGTCTCACCTGTTTTAAAGGCAAATTGCAATAGAGGGCTTTGTTATATGACTACATTTCAAAAGAACAATGCCAAATCTACCTTTGTATGATGCTCTGTGAGAAACTGGATGAGACAGAACTTTTATGATGGCGCTAATATTTTGCATCTTGGATTAAAAATCATTTGTGTGGGACATCTTTCCCAACTTCATATAGGGTCTTACCTTCAGTCTTAAGGGTTTTGAAAAGTTGTTGTTGGGAATGCAATTTCCAGTATTTCCCAGCTAGCCCATGTTTAGACAGTGGTGCCAGTCATGGATTGCAGGTAACATTGGTGAGCCGTAGCCAGATATTACCTACTCCTATTGTCACTTGCTTTTCAGTCACTTGTGGCGAACCTAAGGTGACCCGATCATGGAGTTTTCTGAGGCTGAGTGTGTGTTACCCACTGGGTTAGGAGCCTCAGGTGGCACAATGGGTTAAACCCTTGTCATCGCAAGACTGCTGACCGAAAGGTTGGCGGTACGAATCTGGGGATTGGGGTGAGCTCTTATCTGTTAGCTCCAGCTTCTCATGCGGGGACAAGAGAGACGCCTCCCAAAGGATTGTAAAACATCCGGGCGTCCCCTGGGCAACGTCCTTGCAGATGGCTAATTCTCTCATACCAGAAGCGACTTGCAGTTTCTCAAGTTGCTCCTGATACACACACACACACACACACACACAAACCCCCCGAAAACCAAAAATAGTGGTTTTTCATGGCTAAGCAATGAATTGAATACTGGTCTCCGGAGTTAAGAGTCCAGCATTCAAATCACTACACCCCACTGGCCTTTTGCTAGTTTAAACCAAGCAGAATATATTTTGACTACATAGCTGATTTTTTCCTTTTAATCTTGCCTCATCTGACTGCCCTGATGATTAGGCTTAGTCTTGCTGCAAATTATATGTTAGATTGTATATTTTATTGTTGTATTTTACTGCATTTTTGTCTTTTTCATTTTCCAAACTGGAGCTCGGAGCAGCCTGTGTGGAACATCTATCCAACTGCTAGCCACTGTGATCTTTGTTTATTCGTCACATAATTGCGGATCTGTTTGTCTTCAAACCATAACTCAAACTACCACTTCAACTCACCTTGCTGTCCCTTTTATGTTGAAGTCCCTCTTATACACAGTCTTTCCTGGATGTTAACCTACCTGGTTGCCATTTTCCCTTCTCTGCTACAGGAGCACTGTGGGTGTGTGTGGTATTGAGCCCCCACTGCAAGATGGAAGAACGGGCTCTCTGGCTGCAGCTTCTCAAGAAGTGGAACAAGCTGGATGTCTGTCCCTTGGAGGAAGGCAACTACTCCTGCGACAGCATAGGGCCTAGCAGTGTCTTGCCCTCTAACCCAAACCGCAACTCAGGTAAGGGGACACATGCTAGAACTGTGCTGTCCTCTAGGGCAGTGTTTCCCAACCATTGTGCCGTGGCACACTAGTGTGCCGTTAGCCATCATCAGGTGTGCCGTGGGAAATTGGCACTCTTCCCTCTCCTAGCAGCTCTTTCTCCCTCTATCCCTCCCCAAAGATCCTCCCCGAGGCAAAGGAAGGGCTCTGCCGAATGCCAGGGCCAGGCCTGCCTTGAGGAAGCCTTCAGGAGCCTCGACTCATCATGGCTCCAGCTCCCACTCGGGGCTGCTTCAGCCTTCCGATGCTCCCAGGTTCGCTCACTGCTCAATTCACCGACGTAGAGCTTCCGGCTTTGGTTGTTCTCACGAGAAATCCAAGCCAACGCGAAAACAGCAACTCAATCACTTCCGCCCAGTGCTCTGCTCTTGCGGACGGAGGAGGGAGGCAGTGGAAGAGGCCACACAGATCTATGAAACTCTATATGTTTCATAGATCTGTGTGGCCTCTTCCACTGCCTCCCTCTGCAAAAGCAGAGCACTGGGCGGAAGTGATTGAGTTGGCATCTTCGAATTGGCTTGGATTTCTCGCGAGAACAGCCAAAGCCGGAAGCTCCACGTCGGTGAATTGGGTAGTGAGCAAACCTGGAAGCATCGGGAGGCTGAAGCATTCACAGGTTTCCAAGAAACAAATTGAGCCTCTCCGCTTGGAAATGTGTTGGTTTTTTTTACTATTTTACTGGATTTTTCGAGTTGCCTCCCCCCCCAATTTTTTACATTTACAAAATCATGGGGCACACCACCAAACAAAATGACACAAAATGACACTCTAACACATTAATACATATAGTTAACTGGAAGCAAGTTTCACTCAGGGTGAAATTTCACAAGGGTCTGGAGAACAAGCCCTATGAAGATCGGCTTGAAGAGCTGGGCATGTTTAGCTTGAAGAAGAGAAGGCTGAGAGAAGACATGATAGCCATGTATAAGTATGTGAGAGGAAGTCATATATATGTTGTGTTCAACGAAACAGGCCCGGGTTTCACACTGAGTGTATTAATACATTTAAAAACATATTAACTGTATGTATTATTGTGTTAGAGTGTCATTTTGTGTCATTTTGTTTGGTGGTGTGCCCCATGATTTTGTAAATGTAAAAAATATGTCGCGGCTCAAAAAAGGTTGAAAAACACTGCTCTAGGGGAATCTTATCCAAAGTCTGTTATTCCAGGTAGTTTGTACTATAGCTCCCAGAATCCCTGATCATTGCCCAAGGCAGCTGACGCTTCTGGAAGTTGAAGTCCAAAACCTGGAGGACTAGAGTTTCAAAAAGCTTTGTTTGTACATTGAATGCACTATGATATGACTGTAGCATACATACGAAAAACACTCTTATGGTTTGTATTATTGGATTATATTATTGTCTATAGTGGCCTCTTGCCCATTTATTTATTTATTTCATTTCTATACCGCAATTTCTCACTGCGGTGAACAATAGTAAAATTCAATGCTAGACATCATAAAACACACAAAAAACAATTAAAACAATATAATAACAATCAATCAATTAAACATCATTAAAAAACAACTCATTTGCATCTCATAATTAAAAACAAGATCCAGTCTCATAATCCAGTTGTTCCATATTCCAGTTTTCATTAACTGCTTATTCAAATGCCTGCTCAAACAACCAGGTCTTCACTTTCCTTCGAAATGCCAACAGAGAGGGAGCTGATCTAATTTCTGTAGGAAGGGTGTTCCATAGCCGAGGGGCTACCACTGAGAAGGCTCTGTCTCTCGTCCCCGTCAAACGCACTTGAGAAGCAGGCGGGACCGAGAGCAGGGCCTCCCAGACGATCTTAATGTCCTAGTTGGTTCATAGAAGGAGACGCTCTCTACTCTATGTTACTGTCATGAAATGTTCCCACCTGACTTGTCATATGTTTCCTGGGTACAAATTAGTAATTGGAAGAGATGGAGGATAGAGGTTTCATTCTGTGTTCACTGTCTATTTTCAGGCCCTTACACTGATCTATATGTTCCTTTATAGCTGCTGTCCGGCAGACGGTTTTTGGACGTGCCATCAAGGCTGCGGAGCTTCGCTGGGGCGATTGTCACCTGCAGAAGATCCTGAGCAGTGACTGCTATGGCGTCTCTTTAAAAAGTGGAAGCGACAAGCTGGGCTTTGACCCCCAAGGCCACCCGCTTTGGCTGGGCGATGCTTTCCCCATGGCTTGCGCTCGAGTGGATGCTTTGCGCTCCCATGGCTACCCCCGTGAGGCCCTGCGTCTCGCAGTGGCAGTAGTAAATGCCATGCGCTTGCAGCGACGTCATCAGTTGGAGAGCTACAAGCAGCAGAAGAAAGGCAAGAGGGGAGCTGAACGGGGCTTGGGTGGCAGTGAAGCAAGAGACTTGGCTTCTGTTCTGTTTGGGGATGGGAGGTGAAGGGAAGGCAAGTAAAGCTCAGTAATAGTTAGTGTGTAAGGCTCTCTCTGTCTCTCCATTGATGGTTTTTCAGTACAAAAGTTGGAAAGAGTCTCTGTGATAGTGTTTCCCTTTGACTTTGTTCTCTTACTCTTGCTGCTTTCTGGGTACTTCTGAAGTGTCAAGCTGACGTGTGCAATTGTAGATCTCTCTTTATTCAAAGCAGGAGGTGCCTCAGATTTATGGGCAGGGGGAAGAGCTCAGCCAAGCATTTTCACCCTCCAGATTGCCTTGAACTAAACTCTCACAGTCCCCATCTGCAAACCATTCCAGCTGCAGCTTGCGAAAGCTGAAGACCCAAACATCTGGAAGGCCATAAACTCTCCATCTATATATATAAAAATGGTCATGTCGTCATGAGTACCTTAAAAACAAAAAAACTACTGGGCCAATACCCACCAAATTTGGCAGCAAAACGTCTCACAACACAAGGTGCGACAAACAATAAAAATCCCCCCAAAGAACCCCTCAAAATTAATTACATTAACAAAATACAGATCCTCCGTTGTCCCCCTCTGGCCCCGCCCCCTCGCTGCACTTCCCCCTCCTTCCCTCTTGCGTTCCTTCCTTCTTTCCCTTTGGCAAGGGAGGAGGATGTGGTGGAGGGGCAATGAGGCCCTGCCCCCTGGTCCTGACCCAACTTCAGCCCCACCCCTTCCCCGCTCTGGCTCCTCCCCTTCCCTTGCTGCACTCCCCCCTCCTTCCCTCTTGCGTTCCTTCCTTTCCTTTGGCAAACAAGGGAGAGGGATGTATTGGAGGGGCAATGAGAGACCCCCCCCCCCGCTACAGCCCTGCCCCCTCTCCTTCACCGCATTCCAGCTTTCTTCCCTCTTGCCTTCCTTCCTCCTTCCCAGGCATGTAGCCAGGGGGCTTGGGGCTTCAGCCCCCGAAAATTCTCAGGGTGGTCCGCGAGAAGGCCTTACTGGTGCATTATTTAAACTGTTATGCTTATTCATATCATGATGTGATCACCATGCTCAATATATCCCATATTAATGGGGGTATTGGGATAACAATATGAAAGGTTTGATAGGGTAGACCCCCTCCCACTTAGACTCAGCCCCTCCCGAATCAAACTCAGCTCCTCCCAATTCAAAAACCTGGCTACGGCCCTGCTCCTTCCCTTTGACAAAGACACCATGCTGCTCCTGCTACTGCTGGAAGCAGTCCTGCCCCACCCACTGTGATGACACAAGCCCAGACCCCTTGGCCCAGAAAGAAAGGCACCATCTGATCCTTCTCGAAAGACAGCCATCCTCTACATAATAATGACAGATATGCTTGAAACAGATATCATTTCCCGTGTGTGTGTGTGTGTGTATACATACATACATACATACATACATACATATATATATATATATAATATCAAAGAAGCCTATAGTTGGCCCATCCAGACAGGGAAGGCACCATCCGATCGCGCCCGACAGATACCCAGCAATACATAGATAGGTAGATAGATGGTCATGGAATATAACAAATATGGTTCAGACAGATATGATAGATCAGGGAACCCATTCAGTCACAGACACACACACATTCCATATAAATAAAAAACATAATGTCTGTTTGTGGGGACATCATACCTCCCAAACCTTGAGCAACTACAAATTGCTTCCTGTGTAAGATAATTGCCCATCTCCAAGGATGTCCCCTAGGGGGCACCCACATGTTTTCACAACATGTGAGGGTCTTCTCATTATAGATCTCTGAAAACTTCAGGGTGGAAGAAAGAACTCTTTTCTACTTCAGCCAAGTGTAAATGTTCCAAATGCCCACCTTGATTACCATCTTCCGAACTGTGAGAAACCTTGGTTGGGAGGCGTGACCTGCCTCTGATTGCTTCATGTCTGGAATTCCTCTGTTCAATCAATGGATTTGTCTGACATAAATCTAGACACCTAATACTTCACACATGGACAGTTATATGTTTCATGTTCCAGATTAGGAAAACTACACAATCTCTACATCAAACACCGACAAATGAACAAGAAATACACTTTCTCATTGCATTATTTCCCATACCACAACGCTGCGCTAAAGCAATGCGTGGCAGGGTACAGCAAGTTTACCATATATACTCGAGTATAAGCCAACCCGAATATAAACCAAGGCATCTAATTTGCTACAAAAAACTGGGAAAATTATTGACTCAAGTATAAGCCAAGGATGGAAAATGCAGCAGCTATTGGAAATTTTCAAAATAAAAATAGATACCAATAGAATTACATTAATTGAGGCCTCAGTAGGTTAAATGTTTTTGAATATGTACATAAAACTGTAATTTAAGATAAGACTGTCCAACTCTGATTAAACCATATTATTCTAACCTTCAGTGTAAATGTGCTTACATATCCTTCCAATAAAGATAGTAAAATAATAAATGTAGTAAAATAATAGTAGTAAAATAATGGAAATAATAATAGAGTAAAATAATAAATATCATGAAAATAATAATAGAGTAAAATAATGGAGATATAATAATAATAACAACAACAACAAATGGAGTAAAATAATACATGTACTAATGATAAAAAAACAGAGCAAAATAATAAATAACTTTGACTCGAGTATAAGCCGAAGAGGCTTTATTCAGCCTAAAAAAGGGCTGAAAACTTGGGTTATACTCAAATATATACGGTTCTTATCAGTCTAAAATGGGGAGAAGGCTCTCAGTATTTCTTTCCGTGGTCTTTCTTCTCTGTCTGTTGTAGGTGCCTCCCATTTCTCTTGAGACTTTTCAAGCATAAAGAATCATTTTCATTTGTATTGCCATTCCTCAGGCTTTCCCTATGATCATCTCTGCACGGGTTTTGGTTTCTGATTAATTTTCCCTTTTTCTAGAACTCCTGCACAAAGGCACAACTAGCATCACCAACCTGGAGGGATGGGTAGGGCACCCTTTGGACCCCATTGGCTGCCTCTGCCGCACCTTTCTGGAGGCCTGTCGGACAGATGATGAAGGGCTGGCCCTGTATCCAGGTACTGAAAAGTTTGGGGAGAATACAAAAAAATCAGGTTGGTGGGTAGAACTAGTTGGAGAGAACTGCTTATTCCTCCCCATGTGCTGTGCCAGTGACGTAGCCCTCCTCTCTGACCTATATTAACAGTTTAAGGCAGGGGTGCTCACACTTTTCCAGCATGCGAGCTACTTATAAAACAACCAAGACAAAATGATCTACCTACCCACTATTCAGAGAGCCATAAAAGCAAAATATTAAGAAATTTATTTCAGTGAGAGCCATATAATACATTTTAAGACTGAATTCAACTAAATGTTAGTATAATAAGCCCCTGAGCATTCCTCACAAATGGCATGGGAGCCATACACACTGTGCCTGCGATCTGCCTGGGATCTACCAGGATGCCCTTCGAGATCTACCAGGACGCCCTTCAAGATCTACCAGTAGATCACGATCTACCTAATGAGCACCCCTGGTCTAAGGGAATGCTTTCCCTTGTGGCTCAGATCACGCAAGTGTGGAGAGGCCATTCCTGGGCTTCTATTCAGATGTACATGTGTATCTGTGCAGGAGTTTTCCACTTGCCTTTCATGGCTATGGTGGGACTGGCCAGACGTTTCAGAGGAGAGCAGAGCAGTGCTCGAAAAAGCGGACTTTTTGAATTACATCTCCAACGAGCCTCCAGCCAGCATGACAGCCCTGTCGTTTCTGTTTTAGATTCACCTATGTTCTTGTGTTTTTAAAGATGTATTTATTTTATTGTGTTTATTGCTTTTATTGTGTTTATTGTTTTCTGATGTTTTGATTTTTTTGTGATGTGTTGTTCGGGCACGGCCCCATGTAAGCCGCTCCGAGTCCCCTTTGGGGAGATGGATGCGGGTTATAAGTAAATAATAATTATTATTATTATTTATTTATAACCCGCATCCATCTCCCCAAAGGGGACTCGGAGAGTCAGATGCAGAATAGGACTTCAGCAAGCTCTGAGTGAATTTGCACTGGGGTCCTGCTGAACATTAGCATGTATTTGTAGGACCAGTTGGCTATTCTATTTCTAGCCCTCTATTCAGTAGTTCCATCCTTGTTGCCCCTTCCCTACTCTTCAGACTCCACAGCAGAGCCCAAGAAGGCCCTCTATCAGCACATTCCTGTACCTTCGAGTCCTGGTGAGTCATACTTCATGCTGGCCTTGGAGGTGTCCTTACTGGGGCTTGGGCAGCAGAGGTCTATGCCGGAGGGACTGTACGCTCAAGATAAGGTGGTACGCAGTGAGGAGCAGCTGATTGGCCTCCTGGAGGAGATGGAGCTGGACGAGCGGCTGGTACCCGTGCTCCGCAAACAAGCAGCTTTACTTTTGGATGGTAAGTGAGTGGGCGATGGTTGTCCCCTGAGTCCCTGGAAATGAAGCACTCTATCACTCCACCACAATGCTACTAAAGAAGTGATGGGAGGGGCAGCGTGGGTTAGCCAAGGTGATGGGAGCTTGCTCTTGTGCAAGGCAGGGAGTCAAGAACCTCTGCTTATGGCAAAGGAGGAGACTACCTGTAGCCCTTCAGGCACTATTAAGCTATAGGTTCCATCATCCTTGACCACTGGCCATTTGGGTTTGGGGCAAATGGAAGTTTCAGTTTAGGATCAGAGGAGGATTCGCACTTTACTTAATCAGATTGACCCTTGTCCCTGTGGCTTATTGTTCACTGCTTGATATGTTTTAAATACGTTCTAAATTAGATAAATGTGTCCTGATTGTTTTGTATATTTAAATCTCTCATCACTAATTTGAGTGGTTTTATAAGCATACTAGCCGTGCCCTGCCACGCGTTGCTGTGGCAAAAAGTAATAATTTTTGAAATAGAGGTACCTTCCTGTTCCTTGCCCCCTTTTCCTTTCCCTTCTCCTTTCTTCTACTTTTCTACTTTCTTCCTTCTCTACCTCTTTCTTTCATTGCTTCCTTCAGTCTTTTGTTCCATCTTTTTCTCTCCTTTTTCCCTTCTCTCCTTCCTTCCCTCCCTGTTTCCTTTTTATTTCCTTTCCCCTTCTTTCCTTGTTTACCTCTTTCCTGTCTGTCCTCCCCTTTTTCTTTCCTTTCTCCTTTCTCTTCCTTCCTTCCTTCCTTCCTTCCTTCCTTCCTTCCTTCCTTCCTTCCTTCTCTCCTTCCTTCCTTCCTTCCCTCTTTCCTTCCCTCCTTCGTTCTTTCCCTCCCTCTTTCTCTCTTTCATTCCTTCCCCCTTTTCCTCCCTGCCTTCTTCTGTCCTTCCTTCCCATCTTCTTTCTTTCATGTTAGGGAGGTCTTGGCTTTAGAGGTACCTCCTGTTTTTTCTCCCCCCTGTTGCTTTCTGCCTGCAGGCTAGGTGCCTGGGGCATCTTCCTCGTTCCCCTTCCCTTGTGCTCTGTGCCCACTTCTCCCACTGCCAGCACCATCTTGGGCTCCCTTGGTAGCTTGCATACAGTGCTCACCGAGGCCAGAGCACATCGATAGCAGGCGGAGTGATCAATGGCAGTTGGTTGCCATCGATCACTCTGCCATCCGCTATCCATCCTTGGAGGCCAAACAGAAGGAACAGAAGAGACAGAGCGGGAAATACGAAGTGTTTTGGACTTCAATTCCCAGATTCCTTTCTCATTATCCAAGATAGCAGAGGCTTCAGGGACTTGTAGTCTAGTGTTTGGGAATCACTGTGAGGAGCTGGGCCTCCCTCCTTGGGCCTCATGGAGCCACTATGGTGGCTCCAGCTGCTGCCGGGGCTTGCCTCACCAAGCTTCCATGCTCTTCATGGGGCCAGGCCTTCTCTTCCGTCCCTCTTTCCTGTGTGCGCGCGTGCACCCTACCCCCCATCCCTATACGCTTGTGCAGTGGATTTTTAGGATTGGTAAGTTATGTTTAGTTCTATTTTTGTTTTTTATTATTATTGGTCACACCTTGCAGTGTGAGATGTTGTGCTGCCTAATTTGGTGTGATTCCGTTCATTGGTTCTTTTGTTTACTTCAGCCTAAGGACGACAGCTACTTTTAAATATATATAGGTTATAATGTCCTCTATATCAGTGATTTTAAACCAGTGTGCCGCAGAACACTAGTGTGCCATGAGAGATCATCAGGTGTGCTGTGGAAAATTATTTTTAAACTTCATTCATATATAAACTATAAGGTGCATCTGTCCCTTTAAGAAATGGAACCATAGCACTTTCGCGTCACCTAAGAAGTGACGCAAGAATGCTATGGTCGCGCCATCTGCAGCTGCGCCGTCAAGTGATAGTGGCAATTTGGGATCACAGCAAGACAAGTGAGTAACAGTGATGGAGAAGTTTTTGCTTGACTGCAATAAAAACTAAAAACAGAGAGAGACTGACAGCTGTTGAGCAAGAGCTTCGTGTGTGTCTTTCTACCATTCCTGCCAGGATATCTATGTTGTGTTCATCGAAACAGGCCCAGGTTTCACACTGAGTGTATAAATACATTAAAAACATATTAACTATATGTATGACTGTGTTAGAGTGTCATTTTGTTCATTTTGGTTGGTGGTGTTACCCAGGACTTTGTAAATGTAAAAAATGTGCCACGGCTCAAAAAGGTTTGAAAATTACTGCTCTATATTATTGTTTATTTAAAGTGCTTTATTGTGTTATGTTTTATAAGCATTTGTCACGATCACGGACTTAGCGGGCCCCTTAATCACACACACAGAGACGTACTGAAGGCTAACTACTTTATTGAGTATAAAAACAGCTTCAAAGAATATATAGTCCAATAATATGCAATTGTCCAAAAGGTAGTAAGCAAGGTTGTCCAAAGTAACGCAAATAAGCTGGAAGCTTAGCAAGGCTCCATAATCTAATGCGGTTCAGGAAACAGGGCAAGGCTCCGCAATCCAATGCAGATCAGGAAACAGGGCAAGGCTCCGCAATCCAATGCGGATCAGGAAACAAGGCAAATGCAAGGCAAGGCTTGATGACCACGGCTGGCTTGTGGTCCCACTCCGCTTCACGCCTATCCAGGAAAGACGTGGCCGGAGAACTGAGGATGCGTTCCCACGGACCCTATACTTAATCCTTCGGCCGAGGTCCGCGACGCTCTAGGCTTCTCCGTCTCCAATCTCTGCTCACGGACCTCGGTCGGTCTAGGACCCTAGACCAAGCCCTCCTGGTAGACTCAATGTCCCGTCTCCCTATCGAAGGAGCGACCTAGCCACTCCGCAGCTGTGTCGCTATCTTCCTGAGAACTTTCCTCCCTAGCACTTTCCCATTCGGCTTCGTCCATGTTTACACTTTCAAACTCTTGGGAATTCCTCCCCCCGGGGTGTTCATAACTCCCTTCACTGCTTCCCATCTCCACCTGGTGATCGGAATCTATGCTGGGCCCAAACATCATCTCATCCCATGCCAAGCTCTCTGTGGGCGAACGAGGCCCATCCGAAGGGCCCTGTGCTTCACCCCAGTCATCTAGCTCATCCTCTGAATCCACCTCTGCTGCTGCAGGCCCTAAAGCTAATGGAACCCCAGGACCTATTCCCTGCCCTCCAGGCACGAACGAGAACTGCTGTGCTACAGCATTGAATGTTTTTGTTGTACATCGCCCTGGGTTCCTTTTGGGAGATAGGGCGGTATAGAAATAACGTTTATTATTTTTGTTGTTGTTGTTGTTGTTGTTATCTAAGGTAGGCCTCTTCAGTTTGTGGCCCTCCAGGTGTTTGTGCCACCATCTCCCAGAAGCACTAGCCAGCTTGTTCAGTGGTCAGGAATTCTGGGCGATGGAATCCAAAATACCTGGAGCGCTGCAGGTTGAAGAGACCTGAGAGGAGGGGAAACTTGATATATGGTGGTGGTGAATGAGGAAGAACCAATGACACTAACTCTAGTGATGCCACTGAGAACTAGTTATGCCAACATGCAGAAACAGAGCCTTGGGAAAGTTATTTTTAGAATGCAATTTCCAGGTTCTTCCTGCTGAGCCCTGCTAACTAGAGGGTTCTGCAGATGGTAGCGCCACAATGTTATTGTCCCAAGCTCTGGTTGGAAACAAGTATTTGTTGACCTCCCTTCTGCTTGGAAATAGTTGCCCCTCCTTCACTCTCCTGGCTGCTTTCAGCTTAGATATGTTCCTTCTCTGACTAGTCGCTTGCCTTCTCTTCCCAGGGGGGCCCTTCAGTGGATTTGGGGAGGTCGTCTTCCGCGAGAGTGTTCCCATGCACACGTTTGCCCGCTACCTCTTCACAGCCATATTGCCCTATGATCCTGAATTGGCCTACCGCTTGGCGCTGCGAGCCATGAGGTATGTAAATCCCCATTCTTTTTTTACCCATATGTGTTCTTCCTCTTGTGGCTCTTCTTCCATTGAAGCATAGCTAGCCTTGTATAATTACCACTTTGCTATATTCTTTCCCTTTAACACACACACACAGGCACTATTCTTCGCTAAGCCATTACCTGCTTTTTCTAACTGTCACTGAAAATAGCAAAGTGAGGGTTGTTGGCCACATATGGACCCAGCACTATTTTTGTGGCCCAAAGAGAACCCTCAAGCAGGCCCAGATTAAGACCTTTTTGCACCCTAGGCCACACTTTGGAATTATGCCCCCTTTCGCGCGCCGCCACTCGGCCCCGCCCCCGGAGGGAGTGACATCGCTCGGGCCCCGCCCCCAAAGGCTGCACTTCTCCTCCCTCCCTCCTTCTGAGACCACGGCGAGTTGTCCCAGCGGCAGCTGCTCGGCACCCTTCCATGCAGCACCCCATTCACGCAGCGTTTGGGACAGCTCACCATGGTCTCAGAGGGAGGGAGGGAGGAGGAGTACGGCCCGGGCAGCGTCGCTCCCTCTGGGGGCGGGGCCCAAGTGATGTCGCTTGGGCCCCGCCCCCGGAGGGAGTGATGTCGCTCGGGCCCCACCCCCGGAGGGAGCGGCATCGCTCAGGCTGCACTCCTCCCTCCCTCTTTCTGAGACCACGGCAAGTTGTCCCAGTGGCAGCTGCTCGGCGCCCTTCCACGTGGCGCCCCATTCACGCAGCGTTTGGGACAGCTCGCCATGGTCTCAGAGGGAGGGAGGGAGGGAGGAAGAGTGTGGCCCGGGCGGTGTTGCTCCCTCCAGGGGCGGGGTCTGAGTGATGCCGCTCAGGCCCCGCCCCGGAGGGAGTTGCGTCGCTGGGGCTGCACTCCTCCTCCCTCCCTCCTTCTGAGGACACGCCGAGTTGTCCCACAGGCAGCGGTAGCTGCGCTGCGTGAATGGGGCGCCGCGTGGAAGGGCGCCATGCAGCTGCCGCTGGGACAACTTGGCGTGAGTCATCGCCATTTTTTTGGCTTTGATTTGGCGCCCCCCTCGTCTTACGCCCATAGGCCACGGCCTTGCTGCCCTAATGGATAATCCGGGCCTGCCCTCAAGGTCAAAACATGGAGGCCTTTACATTTCCACAAATCTTGGCACTTCAAGCCATTTAAGGCCCAAGAGAATTTTAAAAAAAAACCAGGAAGTGAATTTTAAAAACAATTATATTTTGAGGAGAGGGGTGCGTCTCTCTATGGTTTGTTGTGCCCCACCAGTCTTGACATCCTGCACTAAATGCTGTAATCTCAGCAATAAAAAGTCAGGCTGTCTGACCGAAAAGGAATAACTTGCCCTATTTCAGATTCTTCCACATCCCTGTTTTTGTTTTCCAAATAGCATAGAGGAGGGAGATGTAGTAGGTATCTTATGATCATAAACTGTCAAGTTGACAGTCATCTATTTCTCTGTGTTAATTAGCTTGCTTGTATATGTAGTGTTGTAGCTAGCAAATAGTTTTATTAGGAGATCGTTACAAGGTGGCCAGGGGGATTTGAAAGGGAGGAAATGTAGTAATTTTTAATTGATTAGCCCTTAGGCCATATCACAATAAACAACAAAACAATAAGGCCTGACAAGACCCAATCACACTCCATGACTATCAAATAATTGTTTATGTTTTATTATATATTTTTTCTTATTTTATGTATTTTTTCTATGTAGTTTTATATTATCAATTCTTTGTAAATACACACAAAAGTTCTTCTACCTCCCAAATTCCCCTTTCTCTTCTAGTAAATCTCTGAAGATTTGCTTGAAGTCCTCTAAATTCCAGTAAATAAGTCCTGTCTCCCTACATTTCCTTTCTCATTTTGTTTAGGCTTCCTGTTTTGGAAACTGTGTTGCCAGCTACTGACATCCTGCACCAGAATCCACTAGACTCTATGATGGCCAATCGCTTCCCGCGCTGGTTTATCCTGGGCCACCTGGAAACTCGGCAGTGCGAGCTGGCATCGGCTATGCTCACTGCTGCTAAAGGTATCCCCAGTTGTGGAGGAGGAGAGCTCAGAGATTTGGGAACCACAGTTTCTCTCCCTCCGATGGGATCATAATCAGTGGCAAGAGTTACATGGCTTGGATTAAGGCTCTTGGTGTAATATTTTGTACTTCCCCACCACCTTTTGTTCTAGGTGACCCCAATTGGCTGCGCATGGTCCTAGGCTCCATCCAGCAAAACATCCATTCTCCAGCGTTGCTGTTCAAGCTAGCTCAAGATGCCTGCAAGACCGCCACGCCCGCCAACACTCCTCCAGACACCACTTTGCTGAACATCTCCCTGGAGCTTGGCCTGCAGGTGAGTGTACCTTTCAGCCAGTTGTGCCCATGTCCTCTGTGGAGGACATTTGGCATTTCCCAGTACTCATTGCTTCAAGCTTTAGCGCAGGAGTGGGGAAACTTGTTTGGTATGATGACCCGATTGGCTTCAGCGAGAGACAGGGTCTTCTCAGCGGTGGCCCCTCGGCTATGGAATGCCCTCCTTAGGGACTTTAGATCAGCCCTCTCCCTCCTAACATTTCAAAAGAAAGTTAAGACCTGGCTGTTTGAACAGGCTTTTACAGATGAAGTATAATTGTTTAATTGACCTTCTCGGTGGTGGCTCCCGTCTGTGGAACGGAATGATATGACGATTAGCACGATGGAAAATGATTCTAACGCTGAGGCGCTGAGAATTGTATTTTATGATTTTAACTGCTATTTGTATATTGTTTTTATGTGGTTGTTATTTTAATTGTTTTGATAGTGTTTTGTCTTGTGGGCATTCGTTGCCATGTGTGAACCGCCTCAAGTCGCCTTCGGGCTGAGAGGGGCGGTATAGAAATATAGTGGTTGAACGCCCTCCTCTTGCTCTCCATGGGATAGTTGATGTCAGCGGTGTGGCTGCACCTCTGAGATGGGAACTTGGTCTCCAAACATCATGACTTCCTGATCAGATCAGCCAAGAGCCGCCTTCATCCCACTTGTAGAATGCGGTACCCTATCTAAGCCATGTGGATCAAAGAGCATCTTTACGTGCACAAGGCACTATAGTGGTATTCCCTCACTTTTGAGGCTCCATTTTACACATGGAGAAATAAAAAACCCTGGGGGCCCTTCTACACTGCCATATAATCTAGATCAAGGGTGCCCACACTTTTTCAGCATGCGAGCTACTTATAATAAAACCAAGTCAGAAAGATCTACTGACCTCCTCAAGGCTGGAGAGGGGGGAGGGGGCGGGGCTTGGCACGGCCTGGCTCCGCCCCTCTGGCTTTTGTTTACCACAGCTTCTCAGGCTTGAGGAGGGTAGTGCCAAGCCAGAGGTGGCATAGATAGCCACTACTGGCTTGGCACTATCCTCCTCAAGGCTGAAGAAGCTGTGGTAGAGCTGTAGCTGGGGGAGGGGCGGGGCTTGGTGTGGAATGGGCTCCGCCCCCCCCTCTGGCTTTAGCTACCACAGCTTCTCCAGGCTAGAGGAGGGTAGTGCCAAGCCAGTGGTGGCATAGCTAGCCACTACTGGCTTGGCACTACCCTCCTCAAGCCTGAAGAAGCTGTGGTAGCGCTGAAGCTGGGGGAGGGGGTGGGGCTTGGTGCGGCATGGCTCCGCCCCCTCTAGAAGCGCCCCATCCGACTGGGATCGACCTCTTTCGGTCCTGGGATCGACCAGTCGATCGCGATCAACTTCCTGGGCAGCCCTGATCTGGATTATCAAATCAGGTAATCCACATTATCTGCTTTGAACTGGATTATATGAGTCTACACTGCCATATAATCCAGTTCAAAGCAGATATTCTGGATTTTATATGACAGTGTAGATGGGGCCTGAGTCTCTCAGGAAGTTAGACACAGTGATTCCATACTTAACTTACTGTGGCTACCAGTGGATTACACATGAGTTACCAGTTCGCAACAAACTGTTTGAACCACGTATGCTCTAAGAAGGAGGGATTCTTCAGCAGAGCAACCTTCTTTTGTGGCCATGCGGAGTCTAGCGTCTGAAAAAATAGCTTTTCCAAGGTCTGCTCCTGACGTGTGTTGCAGCTTCTTAGAATCCCGCCTGTCTTGAAAATGCCTTTTTGGAATTGCTTTTTCCATAGGTGATGCGGATGACACTGAACACCATGACCTGGCGTCGCAGGGAAATGGTGCGTTGGCTGGTCAGCTGTGCCACTGAAATTGGTGAGTAGATGGAAATGCTGCACAGCTTGAGAAAAGTCACATTTTGAGGTGATAGCTCCCTCAATTCTCAGATGGTACGACTGTTGGCAATGCTAGTTCAGGGATTCTAAAGTTCCTTTCCAATTCTGAGGTTCATAGAATAGAAAGGGACCCCAAGAGCCTGCTGGATCAGGGCTAGGCCCTGTCTAGCCCGTCATTCTGTTTTTCACAGAGTCCAACCAGGTCCCATTAATGTTCTCTAGCAGATTGCCTCTGACACTAGATTACTGAATTGAATATATATCCAACATGGACAGTTGATAATCTTCTATGAAAATGCCTCATCCTCTTCTCAAGCCATCAAGTTTATTATTTATTTTATTTTATTTATGACATTTATATGCCACTCTTCTCACCTCGAAGGGGACTCAGAGCGGCTTACAAGTAAAATGTAAACACAATATATTATATTATTGCCGTAGCACAATATTAATATTATATATTACATTGTACTATAACATTATACTGTAATATTATTAGTAACATTGCATGTACTATAAAATATATAATTATAATATCATATTATTAATAGTATTATTATATTGTATTACATTATAATATTATCAATATTATATACCCACACACACACACACACAAAATATATTATATTATTCATTACCTGCTGTGAAAGCAGATTCCAGAATTCAAGTATACATTGTATGAAGAAGAATGTATTGACCCTACCACCGAGGTTTTTCTGGGTTCTAGTATCAGGAGAACGGGAGGAGGAGTTTTTCCGGAGAATAGGGCGGATGAGGGAGCAATTCGTATCCCAATTCATGGATTGTTGCCAATGGCAACTGCACATGTGTGCACCCTTGCATTGTCCTGGTGCAAAATAACGTTTTTCTTGGCCAAATGCGGTCGGGTTTTTTTTTCAAATCCTCATCAAATCGACCCAATAAGTTGGCATAATATTCACCATTGATTGTTTTGCCCTTTTGAAGGTAGTCAATGTGGATTATACCGCGTGCATCCCAAAAAACGGTCGCCATGACTTTATTGGCTGACCCATCTTGCGGAAAGCTTTCTCATACCCATTTAAAATTGAAACCACTGAGCCATGTGAGATGCCTATGGCTTCCATAATCTCTTGCACTTTCAATCTCCGATCGGCCAACATCATATCGTGAATTTTTTCAATTGTTTTGAGTGTAGAGTCCTCAACTGGGTATCCAGAACGTTCGACATCTTCCGTGCTTGTACGGCCACAACGAAATTCAGTAAACCACTTTTTTACCATTGAAATTGATGGTGCAGAGTCCCCATAGTGTTTATCAAGCTTAGCCTTGGTTTGAGTGATGGTTTTTTTCCGCAAAAAAATAATGCTTAATGAGCACACAAAATTCACTTTTTTCCATTTTCTCCTCAAATCACGCGGTAGTCTGCTATCAATGGCTGTCAAACACAAACTAAATGATGCAGCTTGTTCAAATTTTGACAGGAGTCAACTAACAGATGCCTGTTGACAGGAGCAGTGTTGCCCTTTCAGTTAAGAGGCGGGAAATTCAAAAAGTCGCAGACTTATTGACCCGCCCTTGTAACTTTTTTTTTTGCTTGAGTAAACACGTATCTAAGAATCTCTAGGTCTTCCAGTATGACTGTGGTAAACATCCACTGGTAGTTGACCATAGAGCAGGTCTGCGTAATCTGTGATGCTCCAGGTGTTTGGGACTTTAACTTTCAGAAGCCTTCACCAACTTGTTGGATGATCAGGAATTCTGGGATGATCAGGAATTCTGGTCGTGCCATAGAATGAGACTGGAGGACCTGGATATTCCTAGAGATAATATATTAAGCCAATCTGTAAATAACTTATGCACTTTCGCATATTGGGAGGAGGAGGACTAAGATACTTTCCCATCAGAACACTGGCAAGCCCATTTGCACTATATGATGGCTATGATACATTTTAATAAACACCTGTGCGAGCCATTTCATATGCAACTCATGTCTGTTTTAATGCTATATGTTTAATGTTTATACGTCCTAGTTTATTGTTTAATTGGTCTATCCTCGTCTCAATTTTTATTGCTATTGTTGTGTATTATTTTGTATTATTCCTGATGTTGTTTGCTAATTGGTAAGGCATTGAACTGCCAAGAGGCCCTTTTGGGAGAGAAGTGTGGTCTAGAAATAAAGTACTATTATTATTATTATTATTAGAAACATAACAAGATTAGTACACAGCAAACAAGTTCACTATCCTGGCTGTTGTATTGGACCACCTGTCTGACACCTCCCAAGTGTCTAGGATTGTGTATTATTATTATTATTATTATTATTATTATAAACATAACAAGATTAGTACACAGCAAACAAGATCACTATGCTAGCTGTTGTATTGGATCATACGTCGGACACCTCCCAAGTGTCTAGGATTGTGTATTATTATTGTTATTATTATTATTATCAGATGTGCAAAAGTGAAATCTGCATTCGTGGAAGGCCAATTGTAGTAGCAGCACCCCTCAGTTCCTTTCCACTCTTAGTTCTTTTGGTAGCCTTTCATTCCCTCTTGAGACAGTCTGCTTTGTGACCTTTCGTAGTTAACTTGTGCCCTCTTTTCACACTTTCTCCTTCATCAGGTGTCCAGGCGCTGATGAACATCATGCAGAACTGGTACACACTCTTCACCCCCATTGAAGCAACAACCATTGTGGCTGTGACGGGCACCACACACGCCACGTTGCTTAGGCTGAGCCTGAGCTCAGCACAACGGGATGAGCTCTGTACTTGTGCCCGGACGCTGGCCTTGCAGTGTGCCATGAAGGACCCCCAGAACTGCGCACTGCCCGCTCTGACTCTCTGTGAGAAGAACCATGCCGCCTTTGAGGCAGCTTACCAGATCGTACTGGACTCGGCGGCCTCTGCTGGCATGGGTCACTCTCACCTCTTCACTGTGGCCCGTTACATGGAGCATCGTGGGCTGCCCATGCGGGCCTATAAGCTGGCCACCCTGGCCTTCTCACACCTCAGCATTGCTTTCAACCAGGACACCCACCCTGCCCTCAATGACGTCCTCTGGGCCTGCTCCCTTAGCCAGTCACTGGGGAAGAACGAGCTGGCTGCCATAGTCCCACTGGTCATCAAAAGTGTGCAGTGTGCCCCGATGCTTTCGGACATCTTACACCGCTGGAGCCTTCCACCCCCTGCCCTTGCCTCGCTGGGTGGGGGGCGCCGGGGGGCTGGCAGCGCCAGTGCCGGAGGGAAGCTGTTTGCCATGGACAAGGCCCCGCTCTGCCAGCTCCTGGAGGCAGCCATGGCAGCCTACATCAGCACCACTCACTCGCGCCTCACCCACATCAGTCCCCGGCACTATGGAGAGTTCATTGAGTTCCTGGGCAAAGCCCGCGAGACCTTCCTCATGGCCCATGACGGGCACAGGCGCTTTGGGCAGTTCCTTGACAACCTCAAACAGACCTACAAGGGCAAGAAGAAACTGATGTTGCTGGTGCGAGAGCGCTTTGGCTAGAGGGCCATTAGAGGAGGGAAGGCTTTGGCTTAAGGGGGTTTCGGCAGTTGGAGGGATTCCCTCCCCCCCTTGATCAGAAGCACTTTGTCACGGAGGGCAAGGCAGGAAGCTCTGTTCTCTTTTGGACACATGTGCTTGGGTACGTGGCCAGCCAGAGTCTGGATTTCTTCCTGAATTCCAAAATCCTTTGCCAGTTGCAGGAAGAGCAGCGAGGCCTCTCTCCTCCCTTCGGCGATGGTGCTCCAGCATTGTGAAACTGAGCAGACAGTTCTGCACTTCAGCCAGGGTTCAGGATGGAGCCCCAGGTGGGGTGGCGTTCAGGGGGTGGGGTGGGGGTTCTGCAACACCTGGGCCAGGCACAGACTCCATGCAAGGTTTGAAGCACCAGCCCTGTCGGCAGGGCAGAAAGGAACTTGGCCTGCGCTTTGGGATGCAGGAGTTGCCAATTTCAGTATTAACATGCAGGGTGAGAAGAGGAATTCCCCCTTACGCCCACACAGGCTCTGCTTGAATGCTCCAGGCCTTGGCAGGCTCTTGCACCCGGTGTTGGGGCATCCCATCCTGTGGAATTTCACAGCTGCTCTCCCAATTTTATATTTCAACACCAGCGATGGTTGCTGGTGATTGCGTTGGCCTCGTTTATGTAATTTTGGATGGTTATGCACCTCCTTCTCTTTGCTTGCTCCTCACTTGCAGTATCTCTGTGACCTCAATATTCCTTACACCTGGAGTACCAAACCTGTATTGAAACCTGTTGGGTCGGAAGGGGAACCGTTTGACCTTGGATCCATCTTTATACTGACAGGTTCCTGTGCCTTTGTGCTGAAAGCATTTGGTACAGAACCTCTGTTGCTTTGATGGATTGCTCTTACTGGTTGGGCTGTAGGTTTTCCTCAAGCTGGACTAGTATGATGGAACCACTTCTTGCTGGATAATCCTGCTAATGCCAGTCTGGTGTTGACAAATGGGCTTCATTAGGGAGTTTATCTGGCTAAATTCTGTGAAGGGGGGGTTGATGGACCTGATGCACTGAGCCAGAAGGGGCTTTCTGTGTCTTTCATGAAACAGTACCTGTTGACGTGACCAGGAGGGTGATGCCCAGGCCTCAAGTTTGGCTTCTCCCCCACCACACAGACACTAGCATGTTAATTCCCACAATGCCAAACACAACCTTCTACCCCAGCTAGCTTCTCCATAAGTCTTATAGTCCTGCTGTGCAGTTGAGGACTGTACTGTCCTCCTTCCTCTTGGGTTTGTCTCCGTTCCCCAACCCCCCTCTCCCAAATGTTTCAGTATTTCAGATTTCCTTGGGGTGTGCTCTTGGACCACAAACTGTCTGCAAAACCCGTTTGCAGTGTGGTTGGGGGCACTGAAGCGGATGCACCAAGGGCATTTTGAGGGCTGGTGCCCTTGTCTGTTGCCATCCCTCTGTCCTTATTTTCTTCCTCAATGGATGCCCCCCAGACTCCTACAACTGAAGGATTCCCACTCTCTGTCTCTGCCAGTATATATACCTAGAGCTGCCAGTGGGCAGACAGCTCTCATACCTCAAACCTCCTCCCTCTTTCTCCTACCACAGCAACGCTATGAGGTGGCCAGGCCTGCCACCAGAGATGCTTGCCATGCCCCAAGTTGCTGGCACAGGAGAACCAAGAAGTTCCCCTTCCCCTTTTCGGAAAATCTTGGACTTCAGATCTCTACATTGTCAGCACCCATAAAATCATGCTGCCCAACTGTGGGCTTGCATAGTTTTTTTTAGAGAGCAAAGTGGGGGAGTTCTGTGTGGCCACTAGTGGGGTGTTGAACGATATTTCCAGAAGCATCCTGCTCCAAATTCCCAGTTTTTTTTCTGCTGGATAAAATGTACTCAGGAACAAACCACAACAAGCTCATGCTACTAATTAGATTATTGTGAAGACAAGATAATGTTTTACAAAGTTAATATATATGAAGAGGCAAGGGGGCCGAGAGGGTCCCCCTTTTTTGTGCGCATGGGGCTGGGGGGCAGGCTGCGTCCTGGCTCGGCTCCCCCTTGGCCCTTAGTGTTGGTGGAGATATTGGTGTGTTGCACAGCTCCACTTTGGAGCCAGCTAGTCGGTTAGTTTAAAAGTTTGGGGTTTTATTTCTTTGTTTTTTTTCCTGTATTACAAAACAAACAAACAAAATCCTGTAATTTTGTAATTTTTTTCTATTTATTGAATCATTTATTGTATTATTTTGTAAAAGGTTTAACATAAACCTCAACGTTTGGTTTTTCTTTCTTTTCTGGCCTCTCTTTTGGACACGTGTGGGTTTTATTTCTCCGTTTGTTCAAAACCTGGAATCGATTGGATTCATGCAAGGCAGCTCCATTCACATTGCTTTGACTCAACATATATGATTGGGAGATACATTTTGTGTGAACTGTTCTTTAACTTTGTGGTATGACTTCCCCAGTTTTCTTATAAGACAGGAAAGGAAATTCCGCCTAAACATTAGGAAGAACTTCCTGACCAAAAGTGCTGTTCGGTGTTCGATCTCTGCCTTGGAGTCTGATGGAGGCGCCTTCTTAGGAGGCTTTTCAAAAAGATGGGCCCAATTTGAAATCACTGTTCCCTGCAACTACAAACCGCCCATGAATTAAACCCCGAACACTTGAAAGTATGGGGCAAGGTTTCAAAGAATTATTCCTAGATGCTTCTCAGAACACAAGCAGCCCCCAGCTTCAGTCAATCGCAAGGTGGTGACCTCACAACAGAAGGCCTAATAAGATAGTCTCCATTTGAGGAGTTACTTTTTTAGATTTGTTTCTGACTCAAAATGGCTGCTAACTCGTTAAACTGTGTCTATTTTTTGTGCAATTGTTAACATGTTGCCATCATGAAATAGATTGCTTTGAAACTGGGTCCATCATTTTGAAATACCTCGTATTACAGTAAACTAATTTGGGGAGTTTGTATCAGGTAACAAAACACGAAATTGCTGCTAGTTCATAACTAACCAACAAAACAGTAGGGAAACAGCAATAAATTGTATTATACTGAAGAAGTCCCCTATATATCAAACCATTAAGTATTATATGACCAATGTACTACACCAGTGTTTCCCAACCTTTTTTGAGCCGCGGCACACTTTTAACATTAAAAAAATCCAGGGGCACACCACCAACCAAAATGACACAAAATGACACTCTAACACAGTTAATATGTTTTTAAAATTTATTTATACACTCAGTGTGAAACCTGGGCCTGTTGGTGGCCTGCTGGGAAAGACACAGACTTCCCACAGAGAACTCCCATCCCCAAGAGAAAATGCTATAAGAACGGCTGGGGGTTGGTGGCCTGCTGGGAGCCAGGCTGCACCATGCCCCACCCCCTACCCCCGGCTTCACCTCTCCCAGCAGCTGCTCCAGCCTTGAGAGGCAGTGCCAAGCCAGCCATGCCAGAGCCAGCACAATGCTGGCTTGGCACTGTCCCCTCAAGGTTGGAGCAGCTGCTGGGAGTGCCGAAGCCGGGAGGGGCAGAGCCAGGTCAGCGCCATGCCCCGCCCCTCCCCAGCTTCAGCTCTCCTACAGAGGAGGAGCATGAGCGGTGGACGGGCTTCAGTGGGCGGGGCTCCTCCACGCGGCTTCAGCGAGCGAGGGGCGAGAGTCATGGTGGGAGTGATGGTGGATTGGAGGCTGGCTGGGGAACGGCCGAAGGAGGCGGCGCCCCGGTCCCTTCTTTGTCTTCGCCACTGCCTGGCCCTTCCTCCCCCAAGCAGCAGGAGTTCGGCAGGAGGGGGGAGGAAGGGGGGCAGAGAGCTTTTCTCGCGGCACAGCAGGAGGTCCGCCCCGGCACACTGGTTGAAAAAGACTGTACTACACAAACACACTTCTGGTATAAAATGTGTTCATTAAACAGTATATATTGAGTCCTACTGTTTCAGTTTTCAATATTACTTATGGGACAATTTAGTATATTATGGGTTAATCATAGTAAACATAGTGTCACTTCATTATAACAAACATAACATCATTTCATCATGTATCACAGTTGTGCATTCATTTAACAACAATCATCATGTAACACAAATGTGCATTCATTTAACAATCATTATCATGTAACACAAATGTGCATTCATTTAACAATAATCATTATCATGTAACACAAATGTGCATTCATTTAACAACAAAAAGAAGTCCTTTGATATATTCTCAGTTTATGAAAGTCCCATATAGGAAAAAGTAAACTTTGGTTTTCTTACAGTAGGAAACAGATGATATAACAGTCAGTGTAAAAAACAATCTTTCAGTCCTGATAGATGAGGTTCAAGGTTATTTTAATCCATATATTACGGAGTATTGTGTAGTAGAGACGCCCTTTATAATCCAGATTGCGGGTCGACGGGAGACTTGTCCATGGCCACCCCGTTTCGCTAAACCAGTTTTGCAAGACCCGTGCAGTTCGTGAAGGCGCTCAACATATGACTATATTATAAAACATATATAAAGGGGGTTAAACATCCATCCATATTAAAGAGAAGTCCCTAAAAGAACATATTGCAGCTTATGTAGGGAGACCCATGTAGCGTTTGGCTTACCACATCATATCGACACGCAGGTGCTGACCAATCTCTCTGGGAGCGTAGGTAACTATTCTCTGTGAATGAAGCTTATTTAAGGTATTCCATTAATTAGCACTGCAGGTGATCAGGTTAAAAGGGCTGAGATGGAGAGTCTTTCGTTTAACCCGTTGGGGAATTCGGTATTCAAGATTGCTATCCATTTTGCTTCACAGAGAGATTGGTCAGCACCTGCGTGTCGATATGATGTGGTAAGCCAAACGCTAAGTGGGACTTCTCTTTAATATGGACGGATGTAATATATGGATTATAATAACTTCGAACCTCATCTATCAGGACTGAAAGATTGTTTATCCCACTGACTTATACCATCTGTTTCCTACTGTTAGAAAACCAAAGTTTACTTTTTCCTATATGGGACTGTCATAAACTGAGAATATATCAAAGGACTTCTTTTTGTTGTTAAATGAATCCACATTTGTGTTACATGATAATGATTGTTGTTAAATGAATGCACAACTGTGATACATGAAATGTTATGTTTGTTATAATGAAGTGACACTATGTTTACTATGATTAACCCATAATATACTAAATTGTCCCATAAGTAATATTGAAAACTGAAACAGTAGGACTCAATATATACTGTTTAATGAACACGTTTTATACCAGAAGTGTGTTTGTGTAGTACACTGTTCATATAATACTTAATGGTTTGATATATAGGGGACTTCTCCAGTATAATACAATTTATTGCTGTTTCCCTACTGTTTTGTGAGTTTGTATCAGGGGCAGGAATCATGTATCCCTCCAGATGTTGCTGGAGGGCTACATTCAAACTTAGCCAGCCCAGCTAATAGTGAGAAATGCTGGAAATTGCAGTCCAACATCAGGAGGACTGCATGATTCCCATCGTAACCATCCAAATACTAAGCCACTTGGCACAGTTGCCTCCAGGTGTTCATTTAAACGTATGAAAAGGCAGCAGACTACCATCTTCCACCTGTACTCTGATATCAGCGATATGAAGAATACTGTAAGGCTATGCACAATTTGAATGGTGCTGGCAGCATGTTCCCTCCACATATTAAACAGCTGCAGGCAACTTAATGAGGACTGGAACCAATTCTCACCAGTCCCAGAACAACACAAACTCCTGATCCCAAAGTGAAAGCTCTCATATTTCAGTTTTGCCTGCAGTCCCTCTAAAAATGGTAAGAGAAATTGATGCCATTTTGAGAGGACAACATATGGGAGCTGTACAGCAAACAGGGGTATTAATGATGATTGGGGTAATTTTTGCTGCTTTTCAGACATGTGGGACTTTCTGCATGGTTTGGGAGCAAAAGCTTTCTGAAAATCATGCTGTTTTTAAGTGGACCACAAAACTGGGTAACTTTATGTCCAACCCTGCATTACATCTATGCCTGGGGGATGTTTTGCACAGATGCTGACAGACTGCATAAAATAAGAATATTCTAAAGTGGGAGCAAGCAACTGTTAAAAGAGTTAGAGCAGGGGTGCTCATTAGTCGATCTTCGGCCCTCTTCCAGGTGATCTTCAGGCCGCACCAGCTGGATAGGGCGCTCCTGCCATGTGTCTTGAGGGCCTCCGCTCCCGCGCTCCTTTTCCCTCTGCAATGCAGGGGAGGAGCCAACAGCGGGAACCGCCTACTCCTCGCCCTCTGCAATGTCCCGCGGCGGAGCCAGCCTCGGAATGCTCCGCCTCGCTCTCCCCCCGCCCTCTGCAATGCCCCGCGGGAGGGGTGGCGTGTGGGAGGGGTGGCGGCGCACGCAAGGTAGATCTTCACTTTTTTTAAAAGTAGCTCGCATGCTTAAAAAGTGTGAGCACCCCTGAGTTAGAGGGACAACTTCTTAGGAGGCTTTTAAACAGAGGATGGATGGCTATTTGTTAGGAGTGCTTTGATTGTGCCTTTACTGCATGGCTGGGTGTCAAACTAGGTAGCCCAACTCTATGATTCTATGAAATGGGAGGACACATGCATCTCCTGTAAGCCCCCTAGAGTGAACATTTAACCATTTAAATATGCCACATGCCTCTTTGCAGTGTTTAACATTTAAAAATATACCAGTTCTCCCAAAACCAGAAGCCATGTTCCACTCCCTCCTAGTTTGGGGATGTTGTTTGTTTTCCCCTAGTTTTGAGCATTTTTGGCAGTCTTAACAGGTGTCAGGGTAAAAGCAGAACTATTCAACACTGCTATGCCTCTGTCTTCTACCAAAAGAAAAATAGTGCTCAACTTAGTGGAAGTAAAATAAATGAGACTGTGCTGCAGCTCCTAACAGGTACAGAGGTAGGACACCAAGCCATTTTATATGAACTGAAGGGCCAGATGAGTTCTCTTTAACAGGATCAAGCTGTTGATGGCAAATCTGCAGGTGACACTAAACTAGGGAGAGTAACTGTTATATCTCATTAGGCTGCACAGTATTGGGATGTAGCCATAAAAATCCAGGGAACTGGGCCAGTGCATGTTAAAAGGTTCTTAATGTCGGGACAGGATTGGGGATCTTTGTCGGGCACAAGCGAAACAGTGTGATGCAGCGACAAATTCAGAATGGAACGAATATAATTCTAGACTGAATAAACAGAATTATTTATTTACTTTATTTATATTCTGCTCTTCTCACCCCGAAGGGAACTCAGAGCGGATTACAAGTACACATACTTAGCAGACAATCCCTGCCGTTTTCACATACGCACATATAGACGAACAGAGGCAAACTTTGACCACCAGGGCCCCCCCCCCCCCCCAGCTACAGCTTTACCACAGCTTCTTCAGACTTGAGGAGGGTAATGCCAAGCCAGTAGTGGCTATCTATGCCACCACTGGCTTGGCATTACCCTCCTCTAGCATGGAGAAGCTGTGGTAGCGCTAAAACCAGAGAAGGGAAGGGGCGGAGCCAGGCTGCCTGGGGAGATAGAGCAAAAAGCCCGCCCCCCTGGCTTTAGCGCTACCACAGCTTCTTCAGCCTTGTGGAGGGTAGTGCCAAGCCAGTAGTGGCTAGCTATGCCACCACTGGCTTGGCACTACCCTCCTCTAGCCTGGAGAAGCTGTGGTAGCGCTAAAGCCAGAGGGGGGAGGGGGCGGAGCCAGGCCGCGCAAAGCCCCACCCCCTCCCCAGCTTCAGCGCTACCACAGCTTCTTCAGCCTTGAGGAGGGTAGTGCCAAGCCAGTAGTGGCTAGCTATGCCACCACTGGCTTGGCATTACCCCTCTCTAGCCTGGAGAAGCTGTGGTAGCTTAAAACCAGAGAAGGGAGGGGGCGGAGCCAGGCCGCGCAAAGCCCCACCCCCTCCCCCAGCTACAGCTCTACTCCGCGCCTCTTTCTGCCATGACTGGCCCCTCAATCGCTGAGGCCACGCGTTGGAGGAGGAGCATGAGCGGTGGACAGGCTTCAGTGGGTGGGGCTGAAGCCTGTCCACCGCTCATGCTCCTCGCTGAGGCCGTGCGGAGGAGGAGGAGCATGAGCGGTGGACGGGCTTCAGTGGGCGGGGCTAAAGCCCGTCCACCGCTCCTCCTCTGCACGGCCTCAGCGAGCGAGGGGCCGGAGTCATGGCAGAGCAGCGCCGGGGATGGGGAATTGCCGCCTTCTCTCTCTCCCCCACCGCCCGTGAGCCGCTACCCGTGGCAATGGGAGCGGCTGAGGCTGGCGGCAGGACCCTGGGCCGGAGCCTGGGCTTGGTGGTGTCCCTCGACCTACTCTACTGCCTGAGGGGCCCGCTTGCCAAGTTTGGTCCAGATCCATCATTGTTTGAGTCCACAGTACTCTCTGGGTATAGGTGAACTGCAACTCCAAAACTCAAGGTCAATTAACTATATGTATTACTGTGTTAAGAGTGTCATTTTGTGTCAATTTGGTTGGTGGTATGCCCCCGGATTTTTTAAATGTTAAAAGTGTGCCACAGCTCAAAAAAGGTTGGGAAACACTGCACTAGGAAACCAATGCTGATTCCTGCTCTGCCGAGCACCAGGCTCTGCTTTTTCCATCACAAAGGACACAGCAGTTCGTTTGAATGCATCGCAGGGTCAATGGGAAAGTTTCTTATAAAGCTTCCAAACAGCCATCTCCAGCATCTTGTTGACCTCCAGGCTGTTACCTTCAGATATGTGCCTGCTAAAGGCACTCCCAAATGCCCTTGACGCCGCAGGAAAATCTATAAGGTAACTACTGATCATCCAGTTCCAGAAATGTTGATCATCAGGTAAGTCTGCCTAGAAAATACTGAGTAGAAGAGAACCAGAGAACACATTCTCAAGGCATCCTTGAACCAGGAGCCAGTACAGAGTGAACGAGTTGAGTTTCCTAGATCCGTTCTCGGGCAGACCTGCAGGGTCTATCTGCACTGCCATTCCTGGGCCGAGCAATCATGGTTCAAAATAGTTACTGTTTGAGGCAGAGAACAAGAAGATGCTCTTTCAATTCCACTTACAGAAGCCAACTGGCCTGGCAACTGAAACTGGTTGCGGTACAGATGTGAAGTCAGATGCTCCATTAGTGCAACCCAAAGTCTAAAGTTTAGGATTGTCGTGAACCAGGCCGCCTTAAGGAGCGAGGCACAATAAAGTAAACTAAGTTTATTAGCGACAGCTTCTCACAGCATCTCAAATATGATAAAAGGCACAGTGAAATGATGAGACAAACCAACAGGTAGAAAACTCCTTCACAAGAGGGAATGAGGCTGAGAGTGTGTGTGTGAGCAGGCCAAGTTCACAACCAACCAAGAAGAACAGACTACTCCAAGGCAGAGTAACAAACCGATGGTAACCGCATTGTCAAGAAGTAGTAGCATCGTAACACAGTCCAAACATCATGCCAGGAGGAAAACGGGATGAGTAGAGTCGTCAGACCTTACGTCAAACCAGCAGGAATGTAGACGAAGCAACGATTTCAAATCAATCCGGAGTCCAAAACGAAGCAGCAGGGAAATCTAGCACAGAAGGGATTTAAGGTGGCACAGCCAAAAGCAGGATGCAAAGATGCGGAAGCCCACGAAATAAAATACCAAGATCCAAAACTTCACGTCCACAGTCAGTCCAGCGATCAGTCCAGCAGCGACCCAGCACAGAAGGCAACGGCCTGGATAGCAAGAACAACACCTTGCCAGCTGCAAGGAATGGTTATTTGCAAACCCTCTCTATTCAGTCCTCCTCAGGGCTTGATTGCACCAACGCCCCTTTCCCATTTCCTTCAGCTGCCAGCATCTCCTCCCGTGCCGCCCTTTGTCTTTCTCTCCAGGCGATCCATCTCCTGCGACGACTCAACTCTCCCCAACAATCCCCATGAGACCCATTCCCAGCACTCCAACTCCCATCTCCCGTGAACCCTGCAAACGAATCACTGCTAGTGGGTTCCAAGCAGACATCCTGTATTTGTTGCACCTTAGTCCAATCCAGTGTTTCTCAACTTGGAGGTCGGGACCCCTGGGGGGGTCATGAGGGGGTATCAGAGGGGTCACTAATGACCATCGGAAAACATAGTATTTTTGTTGGTCATGGCGGTTCTGTGTGGGAAGTTTGACCCAGTTCTATCATTGATGGGGTTCAGAGTGCTCTTTGATTGTAGGTGAACTATAAATCTCAGCAATTAAAGCTCCCAAATGTCAAGGTCTGTTTCCCCCAAATTCCACCAGTGTTCACATTTGGGCATATTTAATATTCATGCCAAGTTTGGTCCAGATCCATCATTGTTTGAGTCCACAGTGCTCTCTGGACTTAGGTGAACTACAACTCCAAAAGCTCAAGGTCAATGCCCACCAAACCCTTCCAGTATTTTCTGTTGGTCTTGTGTGCCAAGATTGGTTCAATTCCCCCATTGGTGGAGTTCAGATTGTTATCTTATTGTAGGTGAACTATAACTCCCAGCAACTACAACTCCCAAATGACAATATCAATCCCCCTGCCCCCACCTCACCAATATTCAAATTTGGATGTATCGGGTATTTGTGCCAAATTTAGTCCAGTGAATGAAAATTCATCCTGCATATCAGATATTTACATTACGATTCATAACAATAGCAAAATTACAGTTATGAAGTAGCAACAAACGTAATTTTATGGTTGGGGGTCACCACAACATGAGGAACTGTATTAAGGGGTCACGGCATTAGGAAGGTTGAGAAACACTGGTCCAATCCATCTCATTAAAGTCTCCTCTGTGGACCCTCACCCATACCTCCCGGTGACTGCTACTCATCCTCCCATCCTCCTCCGAAAAACCCAGAAATGTTTCATCCCCAGAAGAATCACTAAGTATTTGCCTTAGTCTCTTCCTTTCTTGCGTCTCATCCGACTCTAGCTCACGAGTAGACCCTTTGGCATTTCTAGCTACTGACTCCTCTCTCTTTCTCAGGCTCAACTACAACAAGGATGGGCTGGGCCAGGGCTGTCCAACTTCTACCCTTTGGCATTTCTAAAACTGTCATTCTCCCCTCCTCCTCCTCCTCTTTCCCGGGCACCGCGGCTGTCCCGCGCCACGGACTCACAGGCCTGGCGTGGCCACGCTGCCCTTGGCTCTTTGGCTCCCCGCCCTTCTTAGCTCAGAGGGGACGGAGGGGCGGTGCAGGGAGGAGGAGCTAGCTCTCTTCCTCCTCCTGCCCCCTCAACAAGGCCATTTTTTTAAAAAAAATGGGCTTTAAAATGGGCAAATGACCTTGGGGGGCCAGGCTGGGGGCGGATCCGGCCCCACACAGGCCTTAGGTCCGGCACACAGGCCTTAGTTAGAGGACTCCTGACCTAGAGATTCTCAGATAACATTTTAATCTAATATGTGAATAATCAAATCCACAAAAGTTACATCCACAAATGTGGAGATTGACTGCAATTTCCCCAACCCACCAACCAGAGATGTTATCTTTGTTTCATGCTAAGGCCAGTGAGAAGAAAAATTCAAATGTAAAGGTAAACACCACTGACGGCAGCTCCCAGCCATAGACGACTGCCCATTTTGAAATAGCTCTGTCTGCTGCTGGAATAGATGTGGGATGAGGCTCCAAGCCAGTCATGGCACTGTGAACTCTATGGTTAGAATCAAGGCTCTGGGCGAAACCAAGCAATGCTAGGTTGGAATCTATTTTCAAGTGACACAGTTCTGAATCACAGCCATGCAGCAAGTAAGGACTGGCCTGCAGGGTTTAATTGTTACATAGGATATATGACTGTATCCCTAGTTTCTAATCTGGGGGCTATACAGACAGGGAAAGCAAACAGGCTACAGGCCTGGATGAGTATTTACTGTTTTGTGGGTGTCGATGTTCTTGAAAGCCAATTTCGAAATCTGAAATGTTTTTGAGGGTTGTGGTGTTTAAGTCACCTGTTCAGTAGCTACAAAAAGAATTTACTATTGGTAACTGCACTTCCGTCGTTTGATGTCAGCAACACCACATCAGTTATCAAATAGCTAATAGGTTGGCAGTGAGGGAAGAAGGGAATTTCCAAATCCGTATTATGCTAAGCCAGGGCTGTCCAACTGGCGGCCCCGGGGCCGTACACGCCCCCCCAGCCTGTTGGACACGGCCCCCGCTATGCCCCCGGCCGCCATTTTAATTTTTTTAAAAAAATAGAAAATTATTTTTTTAAAAGGAGGCGGGGGGGAGGCGGGGCAGGGAGGAGGAAGTGAGCCAGCTCCTCGTCCCTGCACTGCCCCCTCCGTCCCTCTCTCTGTGCCGCCGCTGCGAGATCGCCGGGGTGGGGGGGAGGGAGGGGGAGGAGAGGCGGGGCAGGGAGAAGGAAGGGAGCCAACTCCTCCTTCCTGCACCGCCCTCTTCTTCCCTCTCTCTCGCCGGCGCCGATGCAAACCGGTTTGCATCGGCGCCAGTGAGAGGGACAAGGGGCGGTGCAGGGAGGAGGGGCCAGGGAGGAGGAGGCGTGCCTAAAGAGGAGGAAGGCAAGCGCTCTTTAGGCCTGCCTTCTCTGTTCTGCCTCTCCCACCGGTGCCCTAAAGAGAAGGAAGGCAAGCTTGCCTTCCTCCTCTTTAGGCCTGCCTTCTCCGTTCTGCCTCTCCCACCGGCGCCCTGATCGGTGCGCCGGTGGGGAGAGGCAGAACAGGGGAGAAGGAAGGCAAGCGCTTGCCTTCCTCCTCTTTAGGCCTGCCTTCTCCGTTCTGCCTCTCCCACCGGCGTGATCGGTGCGCACTTTAGGAGGGGAGGGAGAAGCCATGGAGGAAGGCTTTGCCTTCCTCCTCTTGCCCTGCCTTCTCCGTTCTGCCTAAATGGTCGGCGCCCTGAGCCTGGGAGAGAACAGGGGAGGAGGCTGGCGTGACACTTTAGGAGGGAGGCGAAGCCATGGAGGCTGGCGTTGCCCTCCCTCCTAAAGACGCCAGCCTCAGCTGAGGCTGGCGTGGCTGGGGGGGCATGGCGTGGGGGGGTGGGGCCGGGGCGGAGCGGCCCCCCAGGTCAACAGTGACTGGAAGTCCGGCCCTAGGTCCAGTAGAAGTTGGACAGCACTGTGCTAAGCCAAAGGATGCAATTGTCAAACAGTTTTGATATCAACTGAATGCTTTTTAACAAGCCAGTTAAGTCAAATTCCTCAAAATGATTATCCTGCTACATGAGGGCCAGCAAGGTCAAGTCAGATAGGGCAATGCTCTCTCAGAACCCTTTCTAATAACTAATGGAGTGAAACAAGGTTGTGTTCTTGCACCAACCCTATTTACCATCATCTTCAGCATGATGCTCCAAAGGGCTACGGCAGATCTCGAAGAAGAAGACGGCATATATTAACACTATCGTACTGATGGTAGCTAGTTCAACTTAAGCCATCTGAGGGCTCACACTAAGACTCTAAACTATCTAGTCCGTGAGCTATTTTTGCTGCTGCTGCCCTTGTCACCCATTCAGAAGCAGCCCTGCAGCACCTAACATCCTGTTTTGCAACAGCTGCAGAGCTATTTGGGCTGGAAGTCAGCCTGAAGAAAATGGAAGTTCTCTACCAGCCCGCACCACAGGAAGAACACCATCAGCTCCACGTCAGCATAGGCAAATCTGTGCTTAAGTCCATTCAGCAGTTCACCTATCTGGGAAGCATCATCTCTTCAGACGCCAAGATTGATAAAGAGATAGATCACAGATTAGCAAAGGCATAGAGTGCATTGAGAAGGCTTCACAAAAGAGTCTGGAGTAACACAGTCTGGAGACAAAGCACAAAAATCGGTGTGTACAGAGCTATCATACTGTCTATTCTCCTACATGGGTCTGAAACATGGGTCACCTATCGCTAACACCTACAACTCCTCGAACGCTTTAATCAGCGCTGTCTTTGAACAATCCTAAATCTACATTGGATTATGTGACGAACGTTGCTGTCTTTGAGAAAGCAGGGATCACCAGCATTGAGGCCACGCTATTGAGAACACAGCTGCGCTGGGCAGGGCACGTTTCTAGGATGGT
Source organism: Anolis apletophallus (assembly GCA_030556195.1). NCBI lineage: Eukaryota > Metazoa > Chordata > Lepidosauria > Squamata > Anolidae > Anolis > Anolis apletophallus. The sequence continues at coordinate 139,938,258 of JARBWK010000006.1, forward strand.
GGACCACTGCCTCCCAAAGATACTACTACTCTATGGTGAACTTGCCACAGGTCAGCGCAAGAGAGGCGCCCCCAAAAAGAGATACAAGGACTCCCTGAAACAACACCTCAGGCTCAGCCAGATTGATCACCAACAATGGTTCACCCTGACCTCCCATCGGGAAGCATGGAGACGCACTATCCACAATGCTACGGCCTCTTTCGAGAAGTCACGCCGAATGAGTCTCGAAGAGAACCGTCAATGCAGAAAGACCAGCAACCTGGAAAAAACATCACCCAAGGAGACTTTCTGCTGTGCTTTGTGCAACCGGACTTGCCTATCTCGGATTGGCCTTTTTAGTCATTTTACTAGAAAGCGTGGGATGAGTCCTTCCTGAATCTTTGTTCGCGAAGAAAAGCCAAGAGAGAGATATAAGTCAAGTATAGCTGAATAGTCAGCCCTCCATATCATGAACTGTGCATCCACAGACTGAAATATCTATGATTTGAAAATATCTCCCCACTTCCCGCAGCCAAAGAAAAATTCAATTGATTTTGCCATTTTATATGAGAAACATCATTTTACTACCGTATGTCTTTGTATATAATGGGACTTAAATAGTAAGGACCTATTGTTTTACCAAAACAAAAACAACATATAGATAGAAGAACATTTATGTTAACTCAGGCTCAAATCACACTTCCATTTTTCATAAAGAAGTTTAGATGGTGGTCATTATGTGAGCGGACACTATAATGTTAGAGAGATTGGAAGCAATTCTGGTTCTCTCCATGTTATTAAACGGATGCCATTATTACAGTGTTCTCTAACAAAGTGCCATCCAAATGTTTTGGGTTACAATCTCCTTTTTCCAGAAGGATAGCTTTTAGCACCACGGACCAAAAGGCCATGTGCAGCTATAATTTCTTTCACTCTTGAACAGGTTGTTTTGAAGTAAAAAGGAAATGGAGGAAGCCTTTAGGGAGGCTAGAAAGGCAAAATGACATTGGGTGCTTCTAAGTAAGGCTTTACATGTGTAGTACCCCTCCTGTAGTCACAGAAATGTATCTTGGGCTGCAGGCATCACCATGTCATCTCACCAGTTCTTCCACCTTCTTTACCATAGAAAAAAAATGTACACGGGTATATGTACAGTACATTATATGCACAGAATATATGCACAGTGTCATTTTACTGATAATGCTAAGAACGATCATCTAGTACAGGGCTGTCCAACAGGCGGCCCTCAGGCCGGACACGGCCCCCGAGCCCCTTCCCTGCAGCCCCCTAACTTCTTTTAATAAAATACAAATTAAAAATTAAAAATTAAATAATATATATAAAAAACTACTTCCGGGTTTAGGCAAGCATCGCGAGACTATGCCAGCCACAGACGGGATTTCGAAGGAGGTCGAAATCCCGTCTGTGGCTGCGTAGTCTCGCGATAGCTGCCGAAATCTCGGGTCCCGCGGGATTTGTGGCCGGCCTGGGTGCGCGCCTCCTCCCCCCTCGCTGCTGCTTCCAGGCCAGCCCCATTCCCTCAGAGAGAGGGAGAAGGGGAGTGAGGCAGGAAAGCCCCTCCTGGCTCCGTCCTCTTCCTGTGGAGGGCCTCGCTTCCCGCCCGCGGATGGGAGAGTCGCCGCGCCTGGCCTGAGCTTGGCCTCGGCTCCAGCAGGGCTCTTCGGGGATGGCGGCGGCGTTGGCGCTTCGGCCCTGTGGCGGGGCTCCCGCAGTATGGGTAAGGAAGGGCCTGGCTCTAATCAATCAATCTAAAAACAGTGGGACGTTGGGTGAGGGGGGGAGGGGTCACTCAGCGGATGTTTCCTTGGCGATGCTTCCTTCCCTCCCTCCGCGCCCCTCCCCTTGTTGTGCTGCCTTCCCTGCGTGCAGGGTGCAACGTGGCTTCCTTTGCGCCTGCCCCGCGGCTTGTTTTCCCTTCAGGGAGGGAGGGAGCTCTTTGGGCCTCCTCCACCCGCCTCTGGGAAAGGAGGCCCCATCGAGCCATGCGACGGCATTGAGGTGTTTGGTTTTTTTTTTGGCGTGTCCCAACTTGAGTGTGGACTCAAATAACTCAAAGGTATTAGGAAACATTTTCCCAAATCCACCAGTGTTCCCATTTGGGTATATTGAGTATTCATGCCAAGTTTGGTCCAGATCCATCATTATTTGAGTCCACAGTGCTCTCTGGATGGAGGTGAACTACAACTCCACAACTCAAGGTCAATTGTAAGTAAATTGGAGCCGGGAAGGGGGCGGAGCTGGGGCGGGGGTGGAGCCGGGGTGGTGGCGGAGCCAGGGGAGGGGGCGGAGCCAGGGCGGAGGCAGACCCTTCGGCCCCCCAGGTGATCAGTGACCGGAATTCCGGCCCTTGGACCCGTAGAAGTTGGACAGCCCTGATCTAGAAATCTGTGGTATCTAGATCAGTGTTTCCCCAAACTTTTTTGAGCCGCGGCACACTTTTTACATTTACAAAATCCTGGGGTGCACCACCAACCAAAATGACACTCTAACACAGTAATACATATAGTTAATATGTTTTTAAATGTATTTATACACTCAGTGTGAAACCTGGGCCTGTTTCGATGAACACAACATAGATATCCTGGCAGGAATGGCAGAAAGACACAAACTTCCCACACAGAACTCCAGAACCAAGAGAAAATAAGAGTTTGGTGGGCAGAGTATTGTAGTTCACCTATATCCAGAGAGCACTGTGGACTCAAACAATGTTGGATCAGGACCAAACTTGGCATGAATACTCAATATGCCCAAATGTGAACACAGATGGAGTTTGGGGAAAATAGACCTTAACATTTGGGAGTTACAGTTTCTGGGATTTATAGTTAACACACAATCAAAGAGCATCCTGAACTCTTGCAACAATGGAATTGAACTAAACTTGGCATATTGAACTCTCATTACCAACAGAAAGTACTGAATGGGTTTGCTTGGGAATTGACCTTGAGTTTGGAAGTTGTAGTTCACCTACACCCAGAGAGCACTGTGGACTCAAACAATGTTATGTTATGTTGTTGTTTGTTTTCTATCCAGAATCACAATGTTGGAAGGAGGCTCACCACTTTAAGGTCCCTAAAACAGGCATGGGAAAACTTCGGCCCTCTGGGTGCTTTGGACTTCAACTCCCACCATTCCTAACAGCCTGAGGCCCTTTCCTGCTTAAGTGGCTGAGGGGGGAAAGGAAAAGAGCCTGAGGCTGCTAGGAATGGTGGGAGTTGGAATCCAAAACACCTGGAAGGTCCAAGTTTGCCCATGCCAGCTTTTGACAGAGACCTCTTCCTCCCCCTTCCCCTTCGCGCCCTTTCTTCCCCCTCCTGCCGAACACTTACTTTTTCTTCTACACTGCTCCTTCTGCCACCATTTTGATCTGAGGGGGGCAGCGTGAGTGTGTTCAGGAGGGGAGGGGGGAGGTAGGAAGACATGACCCGTGCGGGTGCTACTGCACAGACTCGCCCCAGAGCAAACGAGGCAAAGCGAGCAGAGCGAGGCTGGGAAGAAGGGAGCCCGAGTGGAGAAGAAAAAGTGTTTGGCAGGAGGGGGAAGAAAGGGTATTGGAGTTTCCAATTTCCCACGACACACCTGATGATCACTCACGGCACACTGGTTGGGAAACACTGCAATAGTTTATTGCTTAGACCAGGGGTCCTCAAATTTCAAGCAGAGGGCTGGTTTGGCGTCCTCAGACCGCTGGGGGTGCTGGACTATAGTTGGAAAAAAGCATGAATTCCTTTGCGTACTGCACACATCTTATTTGTAGTACAAAAGCACACAAAAGAACAATATAATATTTAAAATGAAGAATAATTTTACCCAACGTACCAGTATTACAATGGGAAGTGTGGGCCTGGTTTTGTCTAATGAGATAGTCAAGTTAATGAGGATTGTTGTTGTGCACCTTCAAGTCATATCAGACTGAGGGCAACCCTAAGTCTAAAGTTTAGGGCGAGGGGCCAAGGAAATTACCTTGGAGGGCCGCATCCAGCCCATAGCCCTTTATTTGAGGACCCTTTGCCTAGAAGGGCACCTATTGAATTCTGATTCTTCTTCTTTCCTCCTGGAATAAAAATGGGCAAAGACTGCATATTACTGGACTCAACTGACCCTCCTGGACAATGCAGGCCAGCGGTGTCAAACATGTGACCCTCTAGGTGTTTTGGACTTCAGCTTCCAGAATTCCTGGTCATTGGATAAGTTTGCTAGGGCTTCTGGGAGTTGGAGGACCAAACATCTGGAGGGCCACCGGTTTGACACCTCTGGTGTAGACTCGTCAGTACAGGATGCAGCTACTTTTGAGGTAGGGATCGTGCTGTAAAATAGAGTTGAAATATCAGCCATGCATAGGATGTGGCAATAGCATGAGCCCTGAACTGGAGCAGGAAGCCAGAGACAACAAATGATAACTTTGGCCGAAGGAACTAGCAAGCACATAAGCAATATCTAATGCATACATGGTAATACTTGTCTAATGTCTATGCAACCACCACAGAATGTGTCGTGGTCCAGACCACCTTAAGAAGCCAGGCACAATAAAGTAAAGTTAGAGTTTATTAGCAACAGCCCCAAAGCTTCTCACAGCATCTCAAATAGGTACAGCAAAATGATGAGACAAACCAATAGGTAGAAAACTCCAAGATCCAACTCCTTCGCAAGAGGGAATGAGGCTGAGAGAGTGTGTGAGAGCAGCCCAAGGTCACAACCAGCCAAGAAGAACAGGCTACTCCAAGGCAGAGTAAGAAACGGATGGTAACAGCATTGACAAGAAGTAGTAGCGTCGTCACACAGTCCAAATATCATTCCAGGAGGAAAACCAGATGAGTAGAGTTGTCAGTCAGTCCTTACGTCAAACCAGCAGGATTGTAGATGCAGCAGCGAAGCCAAGTTAATCCGGAGTCCAAAACGAAGAAGCAGGGAAATCTAGCACAGAAGGGATTTAAGGTGGTGCAGCCAAAAGCAGGATACAAAGATGCGGAAGCCCGCGAAATATAATACCAAGAGCCAGAATTCCACGTCCACACTCAGTCCAGCAGTGACCCAGCACAGAAGGCAACGGCCTGGATAGCAAGAACAATGCCTTGCCAGCTGCAAGGAATGGTTAATTGCATTCCCTCTTTATTCAGACCTCCTCAGGGCTTGATTGCACCAATGCCATTCCCCATTTCCTTCAGCTGCCAGCATCTCCTCCTGTGCCGCCCTTTGTCTTTTCCTCCAGGCGATCTGTCTCCTGCGACGACTCAACTCTCCCCAAAAGTCCCCATGAGACCCATTCCCATCACTCCAACTCCCATCTCCTGGGAACCCTGCAAACGAATCTCTGCTAGTGGGTTCCAAGCAGACATCCTGTATTTGTTGCACCTTAGTCCAATCCATCTCATTAGAGTCTCCTTCAGTACTCTGTGGACCCTCATCCACACCTCCCGATGACTGCTTCTCGTCCCCACTCCCATCATCCTCTGAAAAACCCAGAAATGTTTCATCCCCAGAAGAATCGCTAAGTATCTCTCTCAACTGTCAGATTATTGCATTTTTAATAGCAATTCATGAGTCAGCACAAGATATATTTTCGCAGTTTGAGATGACCTGCAGTGTGACATGTTTGACACCAGATGGCGCTGTCTCAAAACTGCTAAATGGAACTTTGAGGAATGTCAGTTACAAAGTGACAGTTGGGATTTGTCAGTTGGGATTTAATATCTGTGAGGAAAGGATGTTTAGAAAGGTAGCTGTGATGGCTGTTGTTTTTTGATGTTTTGCCAGTTATTGTTAAATACAATTCAATACAAAGTTATATATTTACCTTGTGAATTGAATGAGAGTTTCCCTATTCACACGAACAGAGACTGGAGTTTTTGGGCCGATGGGGAATTAAACTTCTATATTTCTGTTGCCTATCCGCTGTGACATAAATACTCGACGCCGAAGATCAACCTCAGGCTCAACTACAACAGAATGTATAGATACATTTATTTATTTATTACGGTTGATGACCAGCACCAAAAAAAGAGCAAATGTCAGAATAGGAACATATATATTTAGGTATTCAGAAACACTGTCAAAAGGAAAGTTAAAACCCAGTATTGAATATGATAATTGCAACGATATTGTAACTATCATATGGAAAATACTGAAATAAGTATGAAAACCTAAGATAGTGACAGCATGTTGCGCCAACAAGTTAGCAACTTTGGCAGTAATTTTGGGGTGTAGATTTTGATAGCTAGTTGTTTATGATTATATTCCCAGAGTTTGACATTGTAGCCATAACATCAGATGGGGTGGCCCTGGGCACAGTTTATTGCGGTTATAGCATTTCTAGCATAGCAGAAATGGCAAAGTTCAGCAAAACAATACAGGCCTTGGGTAAAACGTCAGCTATTATCATCAAGGAGAGCAGCTGAACTTGTAAGACAGCAACCCCCAGTAGCCTTAGCTTAGGCGATCAACCATATTTGACGGACCAAAGGAGTCCCATTCTTTCTTACTGGCTGCCATATCCTGGCTTGTAGATCTTCACTGGAGATATGCACCTGCTGCCATGGATTTACCTCTCGAAGGCAGTCTGTTCCCCAGCTAAAATGGCAGGAGGTTTCTCCTCATGTTTAACTGAAATCTGCTCGTAATTTCTAGCCCCTGATCCTATCCTCTGCAGCAGAAGAGCACCAGTCTGTTCCTCATGACAGCCTTCCAGAATCTGAAGACAGTTACCGCACTGTGCATTAACATCCACACTAGCGTGCCACAGACAAATATGCATAGATAGTAGGTCTGGGTAGTAGAGGTGGTTGATCCATAAAAAAATTGTTTCTAAACTCGCTCAGGGGGGATTGCCCTCGGTGGTTCGATATAGAAATTGATCCGAAAAATTTCTGTAAAATTTCGTTATTGAAACGTAATTATTAATGGAAAATCGTTATTATTTCCTGTTAGTTCTCAGCAGGGAAGGAGGTGGGGAGGGCATCCACACCTCCTTTCCCTGCCAAGGAATAAAGCGAGACAAAGCCTAAACACTCACTTTGCATTGGATTGACTTCCCTTGCGTTGGATCCAACACAGGGGACCAATAGGGTCCGCTGCAAAGTGAGTCTAAACACTCACTTTGGAGCGGATTGCCTTCCCCTGCGTTAAAAGGAACGTTTGGGTTGGATTCTGAGCTGGCAGGGCTTTTCAAAGGGCCCGAGCCCATGTGTTTAACCCAGTTTGGATGCGGCTTTCTCTCAAGGTATGACGTGGGAGAGGACATCTGCATCCAAACTGGGTTAAACAGAGCTCTTGCCCCAGGACTGACGTGAGAGGGAAGGACTTCCGCATCCAAACTGGGTTAAACCCTGTTTAACCCAGTTTGGATGTGGATTTCCTTCTCTCCTGCGTCAGTCCTGAGTGAGAGCCGTGTTTAACCCGGTTTGGATGTGGATCTCTTCCCTTTGCTTCCCTCCCTTCTGGAATAAAACAACTACGGTACTTTCGAAGTAATGACCACCCAATGAAACAGGAAATAACACTTTGAAACCATTAACGAAGGATTCGAAAGTCTCGGAAATGTTGAACAGTTTTGAACTTTTTTTCTGTGAAAATCGGAATTGACTTTAGATCCGAACCAGCATCCGAAATGAGTTTTGAACCTTTTTCTTTTTTCAGACAGTCCTAATAGATACATGTATAGCCCAGAAACACGACCTTTCCTGAATTACAATTCTCAAAATCTGTGGATTTTCAAGTCCATTATATACAATGACGTTGTAAAGAGGCGTCCCTAATAAAAACAGGACAATCAAGGTTTGGAGTTTTTTTGGCGTTTTGTTTTTAATATGTTCTAGTCTTGAATGGTTGAATCCATGGATCAAACATCCATGAATATGGAGAGCAGCACCGGGAATGTGGCGCAGCTGGCTGGGTGTCAGCTGCATAAGATCTCTACTGAAGCTCATGAGTTTGAGGCCTGCCCGGCTCGAGGTGGGCTCTCAACCAATTGTGTAGCCTGTTGATGTCACGATGCACGGACTTGACCGGCCCCTTAATCACACACACAGAGACGGACTGAAGGCTAACTACTTTATTGAATATTAAAACAGTTCAAAAGATATTGTCCAAAAGAATAGCAAAGTAATCCAAAAGGCTTGAAGCAATAATGTCCAAAACAACGTGGCAAAATCCAAAGACTTGGCAAGGCTCCGGCGGATCAGGAAACAAGGCAAGGCTCCGCGCAACAATGCGGATCAGGAACAAGGCAAGGCAGATGCAAGGCAGGACTTGATGACCACTAGCTCACTTAGCTCCGTGGACCCACTTCGCTTCACGCCTATTCAGATGAGACGTGGCCGAAGCACTGAAGATTCGTTCCCACAAATCCTATACTTAATCCTTCGGCCGAGGTCCCCGACGCTCTAGGCTTCGTCGTCTCCAATCTCTGCTGACGGACCTCGGCCTGTCTAGGCTGCGGTACCATCCCCTTCTGCGGGACTCAATGCTACTTCTCCTATCAAAGGTTCGGCCTTGCCTCTCACCATCTGGGTCACTATCTCCATGAGAGCTTCCCTCCCTAGAATCTTCCCAGCCGCTTGCTTCCATGTTTTGACTCAGGAGCTCCTGGGAACCTTTCCCACCCGGGTGCTCATAACTCCCACAATCACTGCCCTCCATTTGCACCTGGTTATCTGAATCTACGTCAGGGCCAAACATCAATTCTTCCCATGCCAAACTCTCTGTGGGCGAAGGAGGCCCACTGATGGGAAACTGTCCTTCTCCCCAATCTTCCAACTCATCCTCTGAATCTGGTTCTGCAGCTGCAGGGCCTAATGCTAATGGGACCCCGGGTCCTAGCCCCAGTTCTCCAGGCACAAACGAGAACTGCTGTGCTACAGTTGACGACCTTTGCAACCCGAAAGACAGTTGCATCTGTCAAGTAAGAAATTAAAGGTACCACTTAGTGGGGAGGCTAAATTTATCTTATTTACGAGGCCATTAAAAAGGTCTCCAGGAAACACGCTGAGGAATGAAGGAATGCGACAGCTCCCCCTAGTGGGCAGATGTTATAAATTACCTCTGTCTGTCTTGTGTGTTTGTGTGTCTAAATGTAATGTGTACATTGTAATCCGCCCTGAGTCCCCTGCAGGGTGAGAAGGGCGGAATAGAAATGAAATAAATAAATAAATAAATAAATAAATAAATAAATAAATAAATAAATAAATTTGATACCAATGCGCAGCAGTTTTCCCACCAACAACACACAAACGAAAGCGCAAACTCTGCTATTGTTCTGTTAACTTCAGTAGCGACCATTTTTATTTTGGGGAAGAGGCTCTACCAGGGAAAGAAACCTCAGACATACCCATCCTTTAATTAAAGGGATGGCTTAAAGGGGGGGTGTTTCAAAATCACATAATTTTGGGATATAGAATGGATTTTCAACAAACCAAAGGCTTGTCCTTAAAATACCTCTGAATGTTTTTTTTATTTAAAACCTAAACTCCAAAAAAAGAAGAAAAGAAATGTCAAATATATTTTGGGAGGCCACAAAGCTAATTGCCAGTGTGGTTCAGCTTGCTTTTCGATATGTTTTTTTTTTTGGATAAATTTTTAGAAATCTGCCACATTCTTTTTAGAATTTTCTGGACTTTGGGTCAAATTATATTCTTCACAGGCAGAGCTGATTTAAATGTCTTTAAAAAATACAGCTCCTTGGTTCCTTAACCAGCATACAATTTGCTCTGTGTGTGTGTATGTGTGTGTATTTGCAAGCTCTCTAGTCTTCTCTGCCAAAGAGTGCTGGTTGAGCTGTTTGGGCTGGAAGTCAGCCTGAAGAAAACGGAAGTCATCTACCAGCCCGCACCAGAGGAAGAACACCATCATCCTCACGTCAGCATAGGCAAATCTGTGCTTAAGTTCGTTCAGTAGTTCACCTACCTGGGAAGCATCATCTCTTCAGATGCCAAGATTGACAAAGAGATAGATCACAGATTAGCAAAGGCATATAGTGCATTTGGAAGGCTTCCCAAAAGAGTCTGGAGCAACAAGCACCTGAGGCAAAGCATCAAAATCAGTGTGTACAGAGCTACCGTACTGTCTATTCTCCTCTATGGGTCTGGAACATGGGTCACCTATCGCCAACACCTACGACTCCTCAAATGCTTTCATCAACGCTGTCTTCGCACAATCCTAAATATACACTAGACTAACTATGTGACTAATGTTGCTGTCTTTGAGCAAGCAGGGATCACCAGCATTGAGGCCATGCTATTGAGAACTCAGCTGCGCTGGGCAGGGCACGTCTCTAGGATGGAGGACCACCGCCTCCCAAAGATACTACTCTATGGTGAACTCGCCACGGGTCAGCGCAAGAGAGGTGCCCCCAAAAAGAGATATAAGGACTCCCTGAAACAACATCTCAGGCTCGGCCAGATTGATCACCAACAATGGTCCACCCTGGCCTCACATCGGGAGGTATGGAGACACACTATCCACAATGCTGCGGCCTCTTTCGAAAAGGCACGCCGAATGGGTCTCGGAGAGAAACGACAACTGCAGAAAGAACCGCAACTTGGAAACAACATCACCCAAGGAGACTTTCTGCTGTGCTTTCTGCAACCGAACTTGCCTATCTCAGATTGGCCTTTTTAGTCATCAACGTGCTTGTAAAAAGCGTGGGATGAGTCTTTCCTAAGAATCTTCGTACGCGAAGTAATGCCGAGAGTCTTCTCTGCCAAAGAGTGCTGGTTCCTCAGCAAACTACAAATCCCATTTTTCCACAGCATTGAGCCATAGCAGGTAAAGTGGTGTCAAATTGGATTAATTGTATAGTATGGAAGCACCCTATAAAAGTTACTTAAAGATTACAGTTGCAGTGCTCATGGGAGCAGCCAGGAGGGCAATTCCAGTGTCGTTTCTGAGAATTAGGTGTCAGAAATCAACCCAAATGTCATAGTTAAGTGTAGATTTGAATCATTTCTTCTTTATACAAGGATACATTTAATTTCTCATAGTGTGGTAATTATCTCTTCTTTTAAGACATGTTACCGGTTTAGAATATGCAAGAGGCTACCTGCAGGCTTCAGCGTAATTTCTTGCACCCTTCAGGATAGCATGAAATGCTCTCAAGCCTCCACTAGCAACCAGCAAAGGCCTCTGGCAAACAAATCCCCTCCCCTTCTATTCCCACGAAGGGAGCCGGGGTGGTGTTATGCTTTGGGCTTTGGATTATAGCTCTGGAGACCAAGATTCAGATCACCACTTGGCTATGGAAAGGCACAGACTGTTCCCATTCTTCTTCATTATGAGATACATGTCTGATTAGGGTTGCCACCTGTCCCGTATTATACGGGACGTCCCGTATTTCTGCTCTGAATTTCGTGTCCCGCATTTTCAGCTCCTGTCCCGTATTGACAGGACAGGACAGGACAGGTGGCAGCAGGAGGCGAGGCTGGGCCAGCAGTGAGCGCCACCGCACCGCCAGCAGTTTCTCTGCAGCGCTTGTGCTCGCTTGCTCACCTCGTACTCAGGCCCGGATTACCCATAAGGCCAACCTAGGCCATGGCCTAGGGGCGCAAGCCCGGGGGGGGGGGCGCAGACAAAAAAATGTTGAAACAAATAAGCACGCAACGAGTTTTTCCCACCCTCCCTCGGCCTCACCCATAGATGTCTATGAGAGCGGGCCCTGTCCTGAAGACTACACTTCCTATCGTGCACCTCTCTCTGCTTTCGCCTCCCTCCCCACAGAAGAAAGACTACACCTCCTGGCAGGCATGTAGCCGGGGGGGGGGGGGTCTAAGGGGGCTTCAGGCCCCCCCCGAAATTCTCAGGGTGGTCCGCGAAAAGGCCTTACTGGTACATTATTTAAACTGTTATGTTTATTCATATCATGATCTGATCACCATGCTCATTATATCCCACATTAATGGGGTTATTGGGATAACAATACAAAAGATTTGCTAGGGTAGACCCTCTTCCACCCAGTCTCAGCCCCCCCCGAACCAAACTCAGCCCCCTCCGAAACAAAATCCTGGCTACGGCCCTGCCTCCTGGCATGCCCCGGGGGGGGGGGGCTGCGGTGGGGCCGGGCCAATGGGAGGCGGCGAGGGCAGAGCCAGGGGGCATGGCCGGGTGGCAGAGAGAGAGCGAGCAGACTCGCGGGGATGGAGGAGGGCGCCGAGGAGGGCAGGACGCGCTTCGAGGAGGTAAGCGCGGGGGCGCCAGGGTGCTGGGGCACCGTGCGACGGGGACTGGTAAGGCCCCGCCGGAGATGGAGTCGCTCCCTCAGGGACCCTGCGTCACTTGCCTCAGGTGGCCCCGTCCCTTTGGCGCCATCCCGTCCCCTCATTGGCCCTGCTGGGTGTCATTTGAATTCCCGCCCTTGGGAAAGTGCTTCTGTGATTGGCTCCCGCTTCCCTTGACTCCTCTTTGGGGGTGGTGCTTCTGTCTTAGCGTCCTTTCGGGCAGAAAGCGTGACTGTGGAACTCCCTGCCAATGCATTGGCATGGCATTTTTAAAAATGGGCCCGAGCACGGCGCTGCTGCAGGTGGGTCCGGCCCAGGCACCCTGCGAGCCCTGCAGGTACACCTGCGCTGATTGGCGCGGGTTGTTGTTGATTTATTTGGACTACCTGAGTGAATTTGAGGTAAGTTGTATGATATGATTTATTTTTAGTGTGGGTCTGAGTGATGTTGGGGGGAGGGGGGTTGATGCGGTAGAGGTTGGCTTAAAGGAGACGTAATTCCAAAGTGTGGCCTAGGGCAGTGTTTTTCAACCTTTTTTGAGCTGCGGCACATTATTTCAAAAATCTTCAAGTTTGGAAGATGTTGATTTTGGACACTCTAACACAGTAATACATATAGTTAAGGTCCCTCTAAAACAGGCATGGGAATACTTCGGCCCTCTGGGTGCTTTGGACTTCAACTCCCACCATTCCTAACAGCCTGAGGCCCTTTCCTGCTGAGGTCGCTGATGGGGGAAGGAAAAGGGCCGGAGGCTGCTAGGAATGGTGGGAGTTGGAGTCCAAAACACCTGGAAGGTCCAGGTTTGCCCATGCCAGCTTTCGACAGAGACCTCTTCCTCCCCCTTTGCGCCCTTTCTTCCCCTCCTGCCGAACACTTACTTTTTCTTCTCCACTTGGCCTCCCTTCTTCCCAGCCTCGCTCTGCTCGCTTTGCTCACACTGCTGCTTCTGCCGCCATTTTGATCCGAGGGGGCCTCGTGAGCGTGTTCAGGAGGGGAGGGCGAGGGAGGAAGACGTGGGTCGAGTCTGTGCCCAGAACGAGAGGCCAGTGGAGCCGCTCCTACCAGGGCCGTAGCCAGGATTTTGTTTCGGAGGGGGCTGAGTTTGGTTCGGGTGGGGGGGGGGGGGCTGAGACTGGGTGGAAGAGGGTCTACCCTAGCAAACCTTTTGTATTGTTATCCCAATAACCCCATTAATGTGGGATATAATGAGCATGGTGATCAGATCATGATATGAATAAACATAACAGTTTAAATAATGTACCAGTAAGGCCTTTTCGCGGACCACCCTGAGAATTTTGGGGGGGGGGGGCTGAAGCCCCCTTAGCCCCCCCCTGGCTACATGCCTGGCTCCTACGGTATCCCATGCCTGGCTGTAGACACGCCCATCTAGCTATACCTCCTCGAAAGTAACTCCCACTCAAGTCCTCCCAGGGAGTAGGCATGGGCTCAGAGTGGATTGGAGCATCCCTTATTCCTCTTCCCGGGGCGGGAGGGGAGAGGGGGAGACTTCAAAAGGTCCTGGAGTGCGAGCCCAGTGCCAGTGCATGCGCGCTTGCTTGTTCGAGGGCTGAGAAAGGGAGCTGTGAGCGGAGCCCGGTGGCGCAAGAGGGCGCTCCAGACATGCGCGAGCACGAGCAGCAGGAAAACAAAGCGCACTGATCGGCCCGAGTCTGCGCGGTAGCGCCCACACAGGTCACGTCTTCCTCCCTCCCCCCTCTCCTCCTGAACACACTCACACTGCCCCCTCGGATCAAAATGGCAGCAGAAGCTGCAGCGTGAGCAAAGCGAGGCAAAGTGAGCAGAGCGAGGCTGGGAAGAAGGGAGCGGAGTGGAGAAGAAAAAGTAAGTGTTCGGCAGGAGGGGGAAGAAAGGGTATTGGAGGTTCCAATTTCCCACGGCACACCTGATGTTCGCTCACGGCACACTAGTGTGCCATGGCACACTGGTTGGGAAACACTGAACTAGATTAAATGTTGACCTGGGAACAGCCTCTCAATGAAGATTGCCAGCTTAATTTTCCAAATGTTCTCTGAATGACAAGCAACAGCGGTTGGTGCTTAATGCCTTCTTTTTAATGACATCATGACAGAGACAGTCCCTAGGAGTGCCTCTACACTGCTGAAATAATGCAGTTGGCACCACTTTAACTGCCATGGAATCCTGGAAGTTGGAGTTTGGTGAGGCACCAGCACTCTTTGGCAGAGAAGGTGAAAGTCCTTGCAAAACGACAACTCCCATAATTCCATAGCATTGAGCCATGGCAGTTAAATCTTCGGCGTTGAGTATTTATGTCACAGCGGATAGGCAACAGAAATATAGAAGTTTAATTCCCCATCGGCCCAAAAACTCCAGTCTCTGTTCGAGTGAATAATGAAACTCTCATTCAATTCACAAGGTAAATATATAACTTTGTATTGAATTGTATTTAACAATAACTGGCAAAACATCGAAAAACAACAGCCATCACAGCTACCTTTCTAAACATCCTTTCCTCACAGATATTAAATCCCAACTGACAAATCCCAACTGTCACTTTGTAACTGACATTCCTCAAGGTTCCATTTAGCAGTCTTGAGACAGCGCCATCTGGTGTCAAACATGTCACACTGCAGGTCATCTCAAACTGCAAAAATATATCTTGTGCTGACTCATGAATTGCTATTCAAAATGCAATAATCTGACATTAAATTGGTGCCAAACTACAGTATATGCACCCCAGGTCTTAGGATTTCCCCTTAAGTTTGAAAAAAGGCATTATGGGGTGCCATTAGACAGGTTTCTTCGGCAACATGAGACAATTGCTTCTGGCAGGCAGGAGTGACTCATGAGACTTGGTTTTGTGTGGGCTTTAATTTATTCAGGAGGAGAAGGCCTTGGGTCACAGCATCCTCCTTCTGTCCCAATGGGGAATCACATTGTGGGCCCATCTTTGGCCGAATTATCTTCCTTCTATGTCCCAGTGTGTTCATGGCCTTAGGGGATTTGAACCGTGGTCTCCAGATTTGTAGTCTAACCCCACTAACCACTGTATGACAAAAGGTATAATCAGCTTCCAATTCTCCCCTCTTAATTTTGGGGGCTTTTTCAGACAGAGGGAATTATTTTTTCCAAGGGGCCACACGAGAGCCAAAAAATATTATGGAGGGCCGCACCTAAAGGCTGAACGACATTCTAATCTACATTATTTATTTACTATATTTACTATATATTACACATCATTAATATTAACATATTAATTTATCAAGAAATATTAATATATTATTGGTATTAATATCATAATTATTATATTATAGTATATATATAGACCTTATAATATATTGAAATTATAATATAATATAACATTATATTATATTATTTATTATATTATTATTATAAAATTATTATAAAATAATAATAAAAACCACTAAAATAAAATGAAATGAAATTCAAGAAGACAAGGTGCGAACCAAGATGGAGGCTGACGTCCTCAAGAGAGGAAGGATCCCATGATGGAATGGCCCAATGGACCCAGCCCAGAGGATGACAAAGTGGACCCAGCCGCTGCCGCAGCAGAGCAGAGCAGAACAGTGGACGATTGAGGCTGCAGGGCTCCGCCCACTCTCGCCCCATCAGAGGCATTCCTGATCGCCTGATCACCCTGCCATGGAGTGCCTGCCAACCCGGCTTTGGAGTCCCTGCCATCCCGAGAGGCAATCCGAGCCTGCAGTGGGAGCAGATGATCAAGTCTTCTGGGTCGCCAGGGCGATCAGCCGCCGCAGGTCGCCGACTGCTCCCGCTGCAGGACTGGATCGCCTCCCGCTCCCGGGATGGCAGGCACTCCAAAGCCACCACTCCTCCGATCGTTCTCCAGAGCGGTGGGCTGTCTGCCAATGCAGGCCCCACCGCCCGTGATGGGATGGCGGCAGCGGCAGCCCTTCCTCTTGCAGAAATGGCAACCCCCCCCGACGCCCATCTCCCCAGGCCGGTCAGAATCGGCCTGTGGGCTGTAAGATGCCCAGTTCTGTTCTAAATGGTTCTAAAGTACTTACAAAACTAAAGTTCTGGTGGTGAAAACTAGGTGGCGCTGGTGCTTTGCTTCTAAAGTGTTGCTAAAGTTCTGGTGGTGAACATTTCAGAACTCTAACAAAACTTTCAAAATTTCGTTATAAATGGCAGTTACTAATTGGTTCTGTCTTTAAAATCTCCAATAATGAAATAATAATGAAGTTTTGAAAGTTTTGTTAGAGTTCACTGTAGAACACTGTAGAAGCAAAGCACCAGCGCCACCTAGTTTTCACCACCAGAACTTTAGTTTTGTAAGTACTTTAGAACCATTTAGAACCATGATTGCCCAGGCCTAGTAAATATTCTCCAGGAGGAAAAGAGGAAGGAAAAAGAGGAGGGAGGGAGGGAGGAAGAGAAGGATGGAAGCAAGGAAAGGTGGAAGGGAATGGAAGGAGGGAGGAAAGAGAGAAGGAAAGACAAAAGGGAGGGAAGGAAGGAAGGAAGGAAGGAAGGAAGGAAGGAGAGAGAAGGAGGGAGGAAAGAGGGAAGGAAGGAAAGACAAAAGGGAGGGAAGGAAGGAGAGAGAAGGAGGGAGGGAAGGAAGGAAAGGCAAAATGGAGGGAAGGAAGGAGAGAGAATGAGGGTGGAAAGAGGGAAGGAAGGAAGGATGAAAGTGTGGAAGGGAAGGATGGAAGGGGAAAGAGGGAGAGAAGGAAGGATATGATGGTGAGAGAGAGGAGGGACTGAGAAACAAGCGCAAGGGGCCGCATTCGGCTCCTGGGCCTGGGTTTGCCCATACCTGACCTACAAGGATCCTCCACCTTGTGCCACTGTGGAGCAGAACAAACAACTCCACATATGTATGCTTGTACATAATTCTCGTTGTTGTTGTTGCTAGACTTATAGAGTTGGGAGGGACCCCCAAGGGCCATCTAATCCAGCCCCCTTTCCAAGTAGGAATTAATATATTATTAAATATTATTGTTATTATTATTGCTATCATTATTATTGCTATTATTAGACTCCTAGAGTTGGAAGGGGCTCCAAGGGCCATCCAGACCAACCCCCTAGTGCCAAGGTGTGTGTGTGTATATATATATACACACACACACACGGGGTGTCACAGAAATATTTTCTGTTGGTCATGGGGGTTCCGTGTGGGACGTTTAGCCCAATTCTATCATTGGTGGGGTTCAGAATGCTCTTTGGTTGTAGGTGAACTATAAATCCCAGCAACTACAACTCCCGGATATCAAGATCTATTTTCCCCCTAGTATATTCAAAATTTAGGCGTATCAGGTATTTGTGCCAGATTTGGTCCAGTGAATGAAAATACATCCTGCAGATCAGATTATTTACATGACAATTCGTAACGGTAACAAAATGACAGTTCCGAAGTAACAACAAAAATAATGTTATGGTTGGGGGTCACCACAACATGAGGAACTGTACTAAGGGGTCTCGGCATTCGGAAGGTTGAGAAACACTGCTCTAATTTATCAGTTCAATAACTTGTTTATTTATGCCTAATAAATAAATAGATAAATAAATAACTAGGGGTTTTTTATTAGCCAGAAAATAAATAAATAGATAAATAAATAAATAACTAGGGTTTTTTTATTAGCCAGATGTTTGTAACTCGGGGGCTGCCTTCCAAAACCCTGATCCTGATCCCAAGCCTAGCAAGTGAAGTGAGTTCCACTCAGAAGACACAAAAGAGGCCCAGGTCCTTTGTCTGCCTCTCTTCCTCGCTATGCTTTGGCCCGCCACTAGAGGGCGGCGGTGCATCGCATCTCTAAGGCCGTGCGCTACGTGCGCCTGCCGCTGCTTTGCCCTCGGGCTGTTCCCGAGCGCCGCCGCCGCCCACGCTTGCGAGCGTCTCTTCCTCCGCCGCCGGGGCGGGGCCAGTAGACCAGGGCAGAGGGCGCAGCCGCACGCAAGGCTTGGTGGATGTTGCTCCTGGGTCCCAGGCAGCCCTGGATAACAGTCTTAGACAATAGAGCATTATATTATATTATATTTCTAATACACTATATTATATTTATATTATACTATAATATATTTCTAATATATTATGTTTCTAACTAGCTTGGGGACCCAGTGTTGCCCGGGTTATTTGAGGAACGTAGTAGTTGGTCTTTAGCAGTGACTTCTGTGGCTCGCAGTTGTGTCAGGAAGTTAGTGAAGGTACTGCGAGTCCCATCGTCCATGGTCCAGCGTCCTCCAAACAGTACCAGGATGTAGAGTGGGTCATGGGGGCTCTGTCTGCTAAGTTTGGCCTTGATCCATCATTATTGGGAGTTGCAGTGGTGTCATGAAAGTACTGAAGGAACTGCAAGTCCCATCATCTGTGGTCTGTCCTCCTCTCAACTGCACCAGGATGTAGAGGGGTCATTTGGGGGGCTAGATAATATCATTTAGTTAATTTGTAACATTATTTATTAGAAAAAAAGCCAGTCTTTTGATTCAGTTTTTATTAGTGCTCCCATTAGAAAATACATAACAATGTGGATGAACCTCAATTGGCACAAAACAACAGTGTGAACTATACCAGATGGTATTAGACTGTATATGCTATTGCATGTAAGAAATAACACAACCCCCACAGGTAAGAAAATAATATATCTATTAGTGCATCAATACGTTCTAGTCACAACATAATATGGACAGTATGGATACAATACAGGAAAGCAAGACACATCCAATCCGCCCCCCAATGTACTTGCAAGTAGATTATGGTGCTGAGCTCCGTTCCCAGTTGGATGAAAGGCGTGAGCTGCTCGGGTTCGGCGTAGGCCGGTCCGGCAAGGCGGGCGGCGCTTCCTGATGACGGTGTGGGCGCCCGCTGGGCGCCGTGACGTAATGGATGATGTGTAGACGTCCGCATCGTAGGGGGCGGGGGAGGCCTGGATAGGCGCCGGTGACGTCAAGGGGAAATCCCCAATGGGAAATCCCAGGCGCTCCGTGGCGTCTTCTTGCGAGAAAACACAACACTCTCTTCCCCTCTGGTAAATAGAACCAGGCGTGTCCAAGGCGGCCCTCAGGTGGGAATCCCGGGAACCAAGACACGGAAGGGGATGGTGGGATATCAAATCGGGCGGGTTGGATTCACAAACATACAGGTAGCAGTCTAATGAATGGCATCAATGCCAGTTGAGGGAAAATTCCCCCAAGACTCGTGTGTGGGAGGAGGCGGTGTGGCTTCCTCTCCACACATAGGCTTGGTGTGTAGCAGAGCCGACGGCCAGCTTAATGCTAATTCCAGCGCCACATTCAGACCGTTTCGGGCAACATGTGGGGCCCTTTCTCAAGGCTCTAAGGCTAGCCAAGCAGTAGTCACTACAAATATAAGCAAAAAGGAAATCAATATCCACAAAATAATAACAAACACCAATACACAGCCAATGAGTGAAATATACAGCATAATACATACCATATCAGGTGTACGGATATCATTTAGTTAATTTGTAACATTATTTATTAGAAAAAAGCCAGTCTTTGATTCAGTTTTTATTAGTGCTCCCATTAGAAAATACATAACAATGTGGATGAACCTCAATTCCCAGAACCGTGGGTCAATCCTCCCTAGACCAGGCCTGTATTCACAGCTGGCCAAGTAGAGTCTGTGTGCCAAGTTTGGTCCAGATCTGATGTCGGCTGGAGTGAGTACTCTCTGTTTAAGAGTGAACTACAACTCCCATATGTCAAGGGCAGTCACCCCCGAACCCTATAGTTGGTCATGTTGAGTCTGTGTGCCAAGTTTGGTCCAGATCCAACGTTGGCTGGGTCCAGTGCTCTTTGGATGCAGGTGAACTACAACTCCTATAAATCAAGGTCAATTCCCCCTAAACCTGGTCATTGGGGCTCTACATGCCAAATGTGATGCAGATCTATTATTGAAGGGGGTGTGCCTTGATGCAAGGTGGACTACAACCCCACCGTGTGGAATCAGTCCCCCAAACCCATCCAGTCTGTTCAGTTGCTGATCAATTCCTCTCTGCTGTGTGCCACAGGAAAGGGCAGGAAAGGGTTAAGGGAGAGGCAGTGGGTGGGGTGATGCAAATGCCACAGTAATGGAGAGAGAAAGGAATCCTGGGATGCCTGCCCGTGGTGGAGGAAACACCTAAAATCTAGGGAAAAATTGTCCCTGAATGAAAGCATGTCTTGGATGGTGGGTCGTAGTGTGTGTGGAGGACATGGGAAGGGTTTGGGCCACATATTCATGGCACTCACTCTAACCTGCATTGCCCATGAAGGGAGTGCCTTGGAGGCTTCTCAGCACTTGGAACTATAGCCTGCTTGTGGAGACCAGAGGCTGTCTGTGTAAGTGGACAACTCCGCCACATACATACACATTTTTCACTTTTATTATTATGTGTATAGATAGATAGATGTATAGATGTGTATAGATTGCATTTACAGCTTTCATGCCCTTGCAGTATAATAGATCAGGGTTTTTCAACCTTTGAGCCGCGGCACACTTTTTACATTTACAAAATCCTGGGGCACACCATCAACCAAAATGACACTCTAACACAGTAATACATATAGTTAATATGCTTCTAAATGTATTTATACACTCAGTGTGAAACCTGGATCTGTTTCGATGAACACAACATAGATATCCTGGCAGGAATGGCAGAAAGACGCAAACTTCCCACTCGAACTCCCATAACCAAGAGAAAATGCCATAAGAGTTTGGTGGGGATTGACCTTGAGTTTTGGAGTTGTAGTTCACCTATATCCAGAGAGCAATGTGGACTGAAATAATGTTGGATCAGGACCAAACTTGGCATGAATACTCAATATGCCCAAATGTGAACACAGATGGAGTTTGGGGAAAATAGACCTTGACATTTGGGAGTTACAGTTTCTGGAGGAAGGGCTTCAAAAGACCAGCAGTCTCCCTCTCACTTAGGTTGCCCCCTCCCTCCCCGCCAGGCTTGAATTGGGGTCGTGGGGAGCAGGAGCCTCACTCACCACCTGCGCAGCTCCTCGGGGGTCAGCGGGGCGGCTCGGGTAGACATCTCGGGTCTGGCAAAGCAGGCAGGAAGGAAGGCGGCAGCAGCAGCGGTGGGCAGGGAGCCACAGGGAGGCTGAGAGCAGTTTCGTGCACACGGGGGAGGTGGGAGGTGAGGGGCTGGGGCTGGACTGAACCATCCGGCATTAGGCCGGGGGGGAGGGGAGGCAAGAGGAGGTCTCAACTTGGGGAAAGGGAGGCAGGCCTTCCCAATACATGGAGAGGGAGAGACCAAGTAGACAACGAGTGGGGAGGGGGTGTTTGTAATTTTGTGCCTTTATCAAGGTAGGTTTCTTAGGGTTTTTATACTTCAACACACTAGACTCTCCCCCCTCCCGTCCTGGAGGTTCCAATTTCCCACGGCACACCTGATGATCGCTGACGGCACACTAGTGTGCCCCGGCACACTGGTTGGGAAACACTGGTAGATAGATAGATAGATAGAAGAAGAAGATAGATATAGAAGATAGATAGATATTAAAATTGTACTATATTATTATACCACAATATATATAATACACTACCAGCATATTATTATTAGTGTTATATAATATACTAGCTGTACCCGGCACGCGTTGCTGTGCCCTATTTAGGAGAAGTCTGAGTATGTAAGGGTTGGAAATGATGTTACTTACGGTCTTGGTGGGGTCATGTAGGCATGAATTGCGCACTTTCTATGTGTGCTCCAAATGATGTCATCTGGAAGCATGAGTTGTATTGTCTTCTATAGCGAAGGAAGTGTTTTGATTCTGAGTGTGTCCACTCAGCAAAGTCTGTAGTGGTTGTGGAGGAGTGGCAAGTGGTGGTAGAGAGACTTTACCAGCCAGGCAGCACATTCCTGGTGTTTCTGCTGGGTATTTCAGGGCTTTGCAGTGTGTGCAGATGTGCGTTAGGTGCCAATGTCGGCCTCTGGCACCATGCTGTAGTCTTCTGCAGCGTTGTATCTGAAGGCTAGGCAGTGGAATTGGTTGTGGTGTTTTTTGAAGTTTGTTTTTCTGTGTTGCGACGCCGTGTTTCTGCGCCTCCTTGCGCGCTGCTGTTGTGTTGCATTTCTGCGTCTTTGTTGTTCCTGGCTGCGCTTCTTCTTGTCGTGGCAGTTCTTTGCATTTGGTTCTCAGCTGTGTGTCATGCAGTGACCTGTTGTCTGTGTCTCTGCTGCGCAGTGTGTTTCTGTTCTGGTGTTTGTTCTGCCCTTTTTGTTTTATGTATGTAGCGTTGTGAGTGTGTCGTCCAATGCTGTTATTTTTATAAGGCATGGCTTGTCTTTTTGGGTCAGTTTATGTCTGTGTGGAAGGAAGGAATGGTTTTTGTTTGTGGTGTTTGTAGGTGTTGTGTGTACTGGGTCCCGTAATGTTGGTGGGATGGGTTGTGATTGGAAGTTGTGTTGTTTGGGTAGGAAATTGCTGAGAATTGCTCCTCAGAGTTTGGTTTTGGCAGTTTAACCCTCAAACACCAACTGAAATCTCAGCATTCTATCCTAGCCTTGATGGCTCTTGCCAGCGTTGCTATGGTTACAGCAGTTATGCAAGTCCGCCCTTATTGGCAGCCAATCATGTTGTTCAGAATGTAGAGGCTGGGTGAGTCTTTGGCTGCCCCGGAGGATGCTGGTAAATGTAGTTTTATTTTTTCTCGTTGTTTTGGGGGCCTTTTAGGTTTTGGGGGGGAAAGTTTCTTTGCTACAAACGTACCTTGCTTGAGGCCTATTTCTGTTGGCAAGTATTGTTTTTCTGCGTTGTATGGTTTCTTTGTTTGAGGTATACATCACATGACGTGAACCCATTTATATAATAGATTGTACTATAATATACATTGTAAAGGTTATAACAATACCTACACCTGAAAAGGACCAGGGCATTTTGTGGCAGTTATTTGTGTGACAACACCAATGGAAATTCCCCCTTTTTTCACTATTAAAGATACAGGAGCCCTCCTCAGTTTTCACTCTGTGTTGTCTATGAAGGAAGCTTTGTAATAAAAGGAGCATTTGGATTGACTCAGCCAGGCTGTTTGGTCACCTATTCGTAAGGCCAAAATGCAGATATCTGAAATTGTGTGTATTCAGGTGGAGTTATAAGCGGATATCCCATTCTGGGAAAAGGGAAAGGACTGTGCTAGAATGGAATGCTAAATTGAGAGGAGCTGTTCAAGCTTTTGACCTCTCTGGACGTCGGCCTCTGAACTTTGCTCCCAGTCACTTTCCTCTGGAGAACATTGGAAACCACCATTCTGGGCTGGGAGTGAGAACGGGGAGAGGTTTCCAAGTTCACAAATCTTCTCTCCAGTTTCTCCCAGAACAAATCAAAGGCGGCTGAACTGGTACGGAGCGTGGTTCTTTTTGACATGGAGCCAGAAAACCGAATGGCCAACCCACCTCTCAGGTTTGTTGTGGGGTTAAAATGGTTCCAAATAAACCGCTTTGAATGTATAGGAGGAAAGTCGGGGCTTAATGTAATTAATCTTGCATGCAAGGTAGGGCAAACTCATACAATCACATTGAAGGTGTCGCAACTCAGAGAGCCTTAAAGAGCCAAGCCCAATACACTTCAAAGTAAAGTTTATTTGCAAACGGCCAAAAACTGTTTGCAATGGTATGTTAATATATACTTGTGAAATTGTTTTGTTTAGAAATTGGAATATGTAAGCTAAATGCTCAGTTGAGCCTAAGGAGTAGAACAGGGGCCCAAGTGTTGCTATAGCAACCTAGCGTCAAGCTGGAGAAAAGGGGCGGAGCCAACTGTCACTGGGGGAAGAAAGGAGAACCTTCATTTTTTAAAAAATCAGGTAGTTGGAGTTTTGTTGTCAGCGGAGCTAGAGGTTAGCTCCGACTGAGCAGTTAGTCTGACTTGTCAGTGGAATCTGGCAGTGGTCAGTTGGTTAGGACAGTGTTTCCCAACCTTTTTTGAGCCGCGGCACACTTTTTACATTTGCAAAATCCTGGGGCACTCCACCAACCAAAATGACACAAAATGACGCTCTAACACAGTAATACATATAGTTAATATGTTTTTAAAATGTATTTATACACTCAATGTGAAACCTGGCCCTGTTTCGATGAACTCAACATCCTGGCAGGAATGGCAGAAAGACATAAACTTCCCACACAGAACTCCCATAACCAAGAGAAAATGCTATAAGAGTTTGGTGGGCATTGACCTTGAGTTTTGGAGTTGTAGTTCACCTATATCCAGAGAGCACTTTGGACTGAAACAATGTTGGATCAGGACCAAACTTGGCATCAATACTCAATATGTCCAAATATGAACAAAATGGAGTTCAGGGAAATAGACCTTGACATTTGGGAGTTGTAGTTGCTGGGATTTATAGGTCCTCTATAATCAAAGAGCATTCTGAACCCTACCAATGATAGAACTGGGCCAAACGTCCCACACAGAACCCTCAGGAGGCAAGAGGAGGTATCTACTTGGGGAAAGGGAGGCGGGCCTTCCCAATGCATGGAGAGGGGGGGGGGGTTGTTTGTAATTTTGTGCCTTTATCGAGGTAGGTTTCTTGTGGTTATTATACTTCAACACACTAGACTCCCCTCCCCCTTTGGAGGTTCCAATTTCCCACGGCACACCAGATGATCGCTCACGGCACACTAGTGTGCCCCGGCACACTGGTTGGGAAATACTGGGTTAGAAGAAGGGTCAGCTGTCTGTCAGTTAGATCGAGAGAAAGCTAACTGAAAAAGCTGGGAGTTACCTAAGGATTAGCTAAGTTGGAACTCAGTTATAAGTGTTAAAGTACAAGTCCTTTTGGTAAAGGAATGGCTTGAAGGAAACTTAAGCTGGAACTATATTTTATAGCGTCTTTCTGAGTGAAGAAGTTACTATAACCACCAAGCATTTGTACCTTTGAAACCATTACGCTTTGTCCAAAGAACTCTAACAATAAACTAAGTATCAGTTTCTCCTTCAAGCAAGTCTCTCTCCTTCTCTGTTTGGAAAAAGTCCTTTGGGGACATGGTGGCAGGGATAACATACAGAGCAGTGTTTCCCAACCAGTGTGCTGTGGCACACTAGTGTGCTGTGAGTGATCATCAGGTGTGCCGTGGGAAATTGGACCTTTCTTCCCCCTCCTAGCAGCTATTTCTCCCTCTTTCCCTCCCCAAAGATCCTCCCCGAGGCAAAGGAAGGGCTCCGCCGAATGCCAGGGCCTGGCCCGCCTTGAGGAAGCATTGAGGTGCCTCGACTCACCATGGCTCCAGCTCCCGCTCAGGGCTGCTTCAGCCTCCCGATGGTCCGAGGTTCTCTCACTGCCCAATTAACCGACGTGGAGCTTCCGGCTTTGGCTGTTCTCGCGAGAAATCCAAGCCAACGTGAAAACACCAACTCAATCACTTCCGCCCAGTGCTCTGCTTTTGCAGAGGGAGGAGGGAGGCAGCCCCCCCAAGAAACTGCTTATAACAGCTTCATGACATCCATAGTTAACTGGAAGCAAGTTTCACTCAGGGTGAAATTTCACACGGGTCTGGAGAACAAGCCCTATGAGGAGCAGCTTGAAGAACTGGGCATGTTTATCCTGAAGAAGAGAAGGCTGAGACAAGACATGATAGCCATGTATAAGTATGTGAGAGGAAGTCATATATATGTTGTGTTCATCGAAACAGGCCCAGTTTTCACACTGAGTGTATACATTTAAAAACATTATGAACTATATGTATTACTGTGTTAGAGTGTCGTTTTGTGTCATTTTGGTGGGTGGTGTGCCCCAGGATTTTGTAAATGTAAAAAATGTGCCGCAGCTCCAAAAAAGGTTGAAAAACACTGATACAGAGGATCCTACTCGGCATAATAGGGAAATCTCCAAAGGGAGTGGTCACCACAAGTGGCTGGGGAAAGGATCACCACAAGGGCTAACCTGGTCTTAGGCCAGAGCCGGACTTCTTGGTTCCCTCTGGGTTTCTTAACTCTTTGCGATTTCTTAACTCTTTGCGATAGAGGAATGCTTGGGGTTTCAAGTCCCATCTGCTCCACCTCTGACCTCCAGACCTCCCTCGTTCAAGGCTTGGTCCTTCCCATCCCTGGGAGCCCTCTGCTTCTTCCAGCCAGCTCTTTTTCTCCTTACTCAGACAACTATATTGCCAAAGCAGCTGAGCCCAAGTGGGGGAAGAGGAGGAACTGTTTGCATAGGTTAGCTCTGTTTCCTCCAAGCCTATTTATAGCTGACCGTACATCAAAAGTCTCTGGACAGACAAGGACTTCCTGAGGGGGTTGTCTCAGCTGCTGGGTGCCCTCACGTCACCTCCAGCCTCTCCTTCCTTTTCCCTCCCCTTGTAGCCTGCTGGGCCTGGTGGAGGCAAGTGCTCTTGTGTAGTGCTGTGGCAGAAACAACATAAGGGATATATGGGGCGCGAGCGTGAAATAAGCGTCCAAGATTCAACTATATGCTGATCGGTTTTAGTGAGCCTGATCAATTGGATTGGTAGCTGGGAGACTTAAATTAGGAAATCAGAAGACCAGGATTTGGAAGGGCAGCTATGGAGGAACTAGATAAGAACTCAAGAGCAAATAATAGTAGTAGTAGTAATAGCAACAACAACTTGCCTCCAGTGTCATCAATTGGGAGACACCCCCCCCCCCCCCGCACCAACTGCTGCTCTGAGATCAGAGTGAAGCGAGGGGCCAGGAAGGCAGTTCCATCTTACCTCCTGCACTGTAAATGTAATATGATATAATATATTGTACTAGCTGTACCCGGCACGCGTTGCTGTGCCCTTTTTAGGAGATGCGAGAAAGTCCAATCATCCACGGTGTGCCCTCATCTAAACTGCAGTTGGATGGAGTGTGGGTCATGGGGGGCATGGTGTGCCAAGTTGGGTCTTTATTGGTATTGGTTCTGGGCCACATTGGTCTGTGGGGAATGATGGGTTTTGAAGTACTACAAATTCCATTTTCCATGGTGGTACTTCAAGTCCCATCATGCATGGTCGGAGCTCTGTGTGCCAAGGTAGGTTACTGTAAATTCAGGCCATACACAATGTCCCATGAGCTGAGGCCTAGTTAGGAACAGCAAGTTAATGAAGCCTTACTGTCAATTCAGGCCATACACAATGTCCAAAGAGCTGAGGCCTAGTCGGGAGAATCAAGTTAATGAAGTCTTACTGTCAATTTAGAGCATAAATAGCTTCCCATTAAGTGAGGGCTAGTTAGGGAAATCAAGTTAATGAAGCCTTACTGTCAATTTTGGGCATGGTCTGTGATTTTTTGGGGTGTAAATTTTTGGTTGGAAGTGATTTGGGTGTTTGTGTTGGGGATTGGCTCAGGCCTTTTCCTTATTCTGTTTTGGCAGTTTACTATGGATCGGAATTTTCATGTTGGCTGGCCAGTGCAGCAGTTATGCAAACCCGCCCTTATTGGCAGCCAATCATGTTGTTCAGAATGTAGAGGCTGGGTGAGTCTTTGGCTGCCCCGAGGATGCTGGTAAATGTAGTTTTATTGTTACTCGTTGTTTTGGGGGCCTTTTAGGTGTTGGGGGAAAGTTTCTTTGCTACAAACGTACCTTGCTTGAGGCCTATTTCTGTTGGCAAGTATTGTGTTTCTGCGTTGTATGGTTTCTTTGTTTGAGGTATACATCACATGATGTGAACCCATTTATATAATAGATATACATATAATACAGGTACTAATAATAATATATGATATTGCGGCGCCCCCACGGGGCTGGTTTTATATCTGTATTTTGTATTTGGGTTGCCTTCACCTGCAAGGCCTTTCTTCTATTGTCCAGCTATGTGGGCTTGATGGGAGGAGTTGTGTCTTGGCTCCAAACCTGATGTCACCGCCCCTAACTCCTCCTCTTCCGGAGTTTACCTGAGAGGCTGGACTTCCTTTCTGCCTCCATTCCAGAGAACACACGGACATAGCAAGGTGGAATCTAAGCCATGCTGGGACAAAGCATCTTAGTTCACTGCTACAAAGCCAACCTACGCTTTCAGCCATAATTTACAGGGACAAAGGAAGGTCAGCCTTCGCACATAGCCTGTAGATTTTGGGGATCCGGAGAACTTCGCAAGTCAAAGGAACCATTGAAGGCAACAGGCACCTGGAATCTAAGAAAGGCACCATCACTCTGCAAAACTAAGAGGCAAGTGATAGCTTCCTTTTTCAGGGACCCCTTTTGCAACCTACTTCAAGCATTTTGGGCCACCAGCATTTTTATTGGTTGTTTTTCAATAAACCTTGTTTGGTTCACTATTTTGAGTCTAGCACTAATTATTAAAGATATTCCAGGTCTCCCTGCATGTGGGACGGCTTGTCTCTACCTTCAGGGCCATAGCTTGCATTGTCCATCCCTTTAAAACACATTTTTAGGCCCTGAAGGCAGAAGAATTATAATTATATATTTTCTATTACATGTAATATTACTAATAATAATACAGTATAATGTTATAGTACAATGTAATATATAATATTAGTATTGTGCTATGGCAATAATATAATATATTGTATTTACATTTTACTTGTAAGCCGCTCTGAGTCCCCTTCAGGGTGAGAAGGGCGGAATCTAAATGTCACAAATAAATAAATAAATAAACAACAGCAACAATAATAAATTGTTATTATTATTATTTATATCCTCTTTTTTGTCTACACAGAAGAAGAAGGAAGGAAGGAAGAAACAGAAAAAGAGAAAACTACCTTTTGAAATGTACTGGAGAGGAGTACCACGTGGCAATCAGTAGATCACTAAAATGACACTTGTGATGCCATTGGGCTTTTTTGTTACACCCAGGGGCTTCCTATCAGGTATCTGGATGCACACTGGAAGTGTCCCATTGTGCGTTGGTGTCCATTGCGATTAGGGAACATCAGCCATCCTACTGGCTGCCATTATGCCTCATATTGTAATGTCACAGCAGCCCCTACGTGAATACAAACGTAGCAAAACTTAATTGGTCCTATTTTCTGTGCACATAAGTCCACTTACAAAGCCATAAAGGCCAAACTGAATTTCAGCCCCAACGTTGCACCTTGGCCAATGATTGTAGCCATGGACTTCCAAAGCAAAGTCTCTTAGGGCTCAAAGTGCAAAAAATAGAGCCATGCATCCCAGAAAACACGCAGCACCTCAAACTGCTGCAGTCTCTCCTGGCTTCCACATTTTTCAGTATTAGCTTTTGTCATCTTGGGCTCACTCTGACATCACTTGGACACTTCTGTCCCAGTTTCCATCAGTGACAGGTTGGAAGGCAGGTTTAAATTTGGCAGAGTTTAGAATCCAGACTTTGTTTCCTTGATAGGCCTGACCTTCATGCAGAATGAGAGAACGAGCCTCAGGTTGTGTAGTGCCCCTAACATGCCCCCTATGTTCAACAAAGTGCCTTAGTTGAGGAACATGGCCTGGTTTGTAGCTACTTTCAAAAGCAATGACCATATTATCAGCCTTGAAGAAAAATGCGGTTGTCAATCCTGAATACTGCTGTAGATAGAACTGGCAGGGTGACTGTTGTGCTTTGCCTCTGGTAGATATCTGTCCAGAGCTGTTAGCAAGATGTTTTCCCACCTGATACAAAAACTTCTGAGATATTCCTGCCACTCCACCTCTCTGGAAACCTGGACTTCTTTGAGACTTTGTGCTAGGGTTGCCACCTGCCCCGTATTATACGGGACGTCCCGTATTTTTGCTCTGAATTTCGTGTCCCGTATGTTCAGCTCCTGTCCCGTATTGACAGGAAAGGACAGGACAGGTGGCAGCAGGAGGCAAGGCCGGGCCAGCAGTGAGTGCCACCGCACTGCCAGCAGCTTCTCCGCAACGCTTGTGCTTGCTTGCTCGCTTCTCACTGGCAAGCAGGGCAGGCAGCACAGCAGTCCCAGCAGCAGCACGCCTGCCCGGCCACAGGTGGCGCCTTGCTGTGCCACCCAGGGGTGGATCTTAGTGGAGGCAAATTAAGCGGCCGCCTCAGGGCGCCACGTGGCCAGAGGTGCATTCAGCCGCGGCTGCCAGGTTCTGTACACTCACAACAACAAACTACACACTTCCATTGGCAGAGCGGCCAACAGAGGCGAAGGGAGAGGGAGAAGAGGAGGAGGCCAGGGAAGGAGGGAGGGAGGAAGCACAGCCGCGAGCATGCCTTCACTCTCCTCCCCCTCCCTTCCCATCTGACTTACACGCTCACCCTCCCTCGCGCTCTTTCCCCTCTCT
The DNA here is from genome assembly GCA_030556195.1 of Anolis apletophallus. Taxonomy (NCBI): domain Eukaryota; kingdom Metazoa; phylum Chordata; class Lepidosauria; order Squamata; family Anolidae; genus Anolis; species Anolis apletophallus. Next base: position 139,968,606 of record JARBWK010000006.1, read on the forward strand.
TCTCTTTTGCCTCGCAGCGCTTGCTGTCTCCCCTCCCATCTACCCTGCGCTCACTCTCTCCCGCTCACACCACTCTTCCGCCCTTCCCTTCTGACTCACGCGCCCACCCTCCCTCATGCTCTTTCCCCTCTCTCTTCTCTTCTGCCTTGCCTATATTCTGGGGTATAGGGCTGTGTGGAAGGGCCCTGAGAAGGAAAGAAGGTGAATAGATACAGATACACACACACACACACACACACAGAGAATAGGAAGAGGGCAGGGGAAAGGGTGAGAAGGAAGGAAGGTGTGTATGTGTGTGTGTGTGTATACTAGCTGTGCCCTATTTAGGAGATGCGAGAAAGTCTGAGTATGTAAGGGTTGGAATTGATGTTACTTATGGTCTTGGTGGGGTCATGGCTGTGTCGTTGTGGGTTGTTCTGGTGGGTGGGATGTTGAAGTCCTGTGGAGTTGTCGGTGTGTCTTTCTGTTCTGGTGTTTGTTCTGCCCTTTTTTGTTTGATGTATGTAGCGTTGCGAGTGTGTCGTCTGATGCTGTTCTTTTTAGGAGGCATGGCTTAGTCTTTTTGGGTCAGCTTATGCCTGTGTGGAAGGAAGGAATGGCATACAAATGGGTTGAGCAGTAGACGCAAGGTTGTGTTATGTGCGTATTGTGTTGTGTGTAGGTATTACTTTTTTGGTGAGTTAGTGGGTGTGTGGTGGCATTGTGGGTGGTAGTATGTTGTGGAATGGTTGTGTGGGTGGGGTGTTTTGGGTGTTTGTGTGTGTTTGTAGAGTATCAGTGCAGTGTTGTGTTGTGTGGTTGGAGTATAGGTGGAGTTGGTTTTTGTTTGTGGTGGTGGTAGGTGTTGTGTGTGCGGGGCCCCGTAAGGTTGGGGGGATGGGTTGTGATAGGAAGTTGTGTTGTGTTGTGTGGGTAGGAATTGCTGGAGTATTGTGCCTGGGACGTGTGTGTATTTGGAGGTCTGTGTGGTGGTGAGTAGTGAGTGCAGTCCTGGGTTTTGTGTTGGGGAAGTTGTCAGGTTGCATATTGGGGTGTATTTTGTGTGTGTTGTGGCGACATAGTTGTCTCAGTCTGGCTGTGTGGTGGTTGTGATGTGGAGGGGGTGTTGCTTTTGCCAGTGGTGTTTGTTGTGAATTTTGGTTGGGGTGGGTTTTTGTGTTGCAGGATTGGGTTTTTTTGTGGGTTTTGCAAGTTTGTGTTATTCCGGCGGTATGTGTTTGTCAGTGGTGCCTGTGTCCCTGGTGCCCTATTTGTGTTAGTGTTATGTCCTCCTGCTAGTTGTTATGTCCTCCTGTGTTAGTTGGTTGTACTGTGTAGGTTTCTGTTTAGCAGTGGTATGTATGCGTTGTGTGTGTCTGTTGTGTTGTGGGTCTGTAGAGGTAGGCATCGCGAGTTGTGTGGCTGTCATGTTGTGGGTGTGGTATTTGTAAAGTGGAGGATTGGTGGTGTGTGGGTGGGATGGTGCTTGGAGAAGAGTTTGTGGTGTTGAGTGTGTAGTTTGTTGTTGTGAGTGTACAGTGGTAGTGTGGTGTGGATGTACGGTGTGTATGTGGGGTGTGTTAGCTGGTTGTACTGTGCTGGTTTCTGTTTAGCAGTGGTATGTATGTGTTGTGTGTGTTGTGTGTGAGTTGTGTTGTGGGTCTGTAGAGGTAGGCATCGCGAGTTGTGTGGCTGTCATGTTGTGGGTGTTGTATTTGTAAAGTGGAGGATTGGTTGTGTAGGTTTCTGTTTAGCAGTGGTATGTATGCGTTGTGTGTGTTGTGTGTCTGTTGTGTGTCTGTTGTGTTGTGGGTCTGTAGAGGTAGGCATCGCGAGTTGTGTGGCTGTTATGTTGTGGGTGTGGTGTTTGTAAAGCACAATTTGGGCATATTGAGTATTCATGCCAAGTTTGGTCCTGATCCAACATTGTTTGAGTCCACAGTGCTCTCTGGATATACGTGAACTACAACTCCAAAACCCAAGGTCAATGCCCACCAAACTCTTATAGTATTTTCTCTTGGCTATGGGAGTTCTGTGTGGGAAGTTTGTTTCTTCCTGCCAGGATATCTATTTTGTGTTCATCGAAACAGGCCCAGGTTTCACACTGAGTGTATAAATACATTGTAAAACATATTAACTATTACTGTGTTAGATTGTCATTTTGTGTCATTTTGGTTGGTGGTGTGCCCCAGGATTTTGTAAATGTAAAAAATGTGCCGCGGCTCAAAAAAAGGTTAAAAAACACTGACATATGGTAATGAGGACTTCATTCAAGAATGGGTATATTCTGCACTTAGAAGCCTCTTGCCCTTTCTTGACCTGTCTGTGTGATTGTGTGCATGCGTCTCCCCATTAGCCCTCCCTTGTTGCATATTCATGCGTTGACATTCCGACTCTGCCACTCCACACCTATGGGCAGGGGTGTGGGTGAAGGGGCCCTCTTGGGTTGAACGCTGGCGGCGGTGGCATGACGCAGAGCAGGGTGGGACCCTTGGCACCACTCCCTTTCTCCCCCGTAATCTCTTAATTGCCATCGAAGCCTGGGCTTGCTGACAAAGCGCATGGGGTGGTTGCGGGGGCAGGAGCAGCCAGTCGGGCAAAATGCAAAGGGAAGATCAACCTCAGGTGTTCACCAGGTGGGTGGGAATGTCCTGCTGAGTTCAGTGGAACACCTGGGGCCCTTTCCCAATACATTATCGCACGAGGATTCCACTTTTGACGTGCCTTTGCGTCTCCCCTCTGTAAAATCCTGAAAAGCCCAGTGGGGTATTTAGAATTGTTTGCTAGAGAGGTTCTCTAGTGCCGTGGTTCCCAAACCTTGCATCTCCAGGTGTTTTGGATTTCAACTCCCAGAAGTCCCAGGCAGCTTGGGCAACAGTCAAGAATCACGGGAGCCGAAATATCTGGAGGAGAAAGGTTTGAGAACTGCTCTCCAAATGACCAATTCCAGAACGCCATAGGATGGAGACATCGCAGTGATAGTGGAATCATCTATTTCAAGGGTGCCCACACTTTTTCAGCATGCGAGCTACTTCTAAACCAACCAAGTCGAAAAGATCTACCTTCTGTGTGCGTGATTATGCTGCCGCGCATGCGCCCCTGCTGCCGCGCTCCTTCCGCGGGTCATTGCGGGAACGAGGGAGTGCGAAGCGGGACCTCTGAAGGTCCCGGCTCGTGGTCCGCCCTGCCTCTCTCGTCCGGAAGCAGCTGTGCAGCCTCCGCTGCCAGTGAGAGAGATGCAGGGCGGAGCGCGAGGTGGGGCCTCCAGAGGTCCTGCTTCGCACTCCCTCGTTCCCGCAATGACCCGCGGAAGGCGCTCCCTTGTTCCCGCAATGCCGCACGAAAGGAGCGCCGTACGGAGGGTGCGCACGCGCAGGGCAGAAGCGCCCCATTTGGCTGCGATCGACCTCATTTGCCGACTTCGTGGGCAGCCCTGATCTATATAAATAAAAATGTAATGTTAGTTTAACATAACTCAAAAACCACTGGACGAATGGACGACAAATTTGGACACTATATACAGAAATTTCGGAATGGCTTCGTTAATGGCGGACACGCATGTTTAACCCAGTTTGGACGTGGATGCCTTCCCTCCGCTCAGAACTGGGGCAACAACCGCAATAAACGCGGCTGTCGCCCAGTTCTGAGCGGAGGGAAGGCATCCGCGTCCAAACTGGGTGTTTAACCCGGTTTGGAGGAGGCTTTCCTTCCCCCCGCGGGGAGAAAGAAAGCCACATTCAAAGCCGGACCTTGGCAAAGCGTGCCTTCTCTGATGGCCAAGGGGGTGCTGCAAGGAGGGGGTGCTGAAAGGAGGCACTGCCGCCCCTCCCTGTGGAAAACATGGCCCCAGATGCCACGGAGGAGCGCCTTGGGCACCTGGGGCCAAAGCGCCATGGAGGAGTTGAAGCAGACCCACCGGACTTCCTCCCTCCCTTGGATACATGCTCCCTACGCTCTACAAAACATTGTCCTGTTGAAGGGGGATCCAACAGGGCCCAGGATGGCTTTCCCCAAGTCCCCCGAGCCTTCTGCCAACGCCACCACAGAAAAGGCCCTGTCTCTCGTCCCCACAAGATGCGCCTGCGAAGGTGGTGGGACCAAGAGCAGGGTCTCTCCGGAAGATCTTAACGCTCTAGATGGTTCATAGGGGAGAATACGTTTGGACAGGTAAACAACACAGAAGCTTACTGTTGCTGTAGAACAGGCACGGGCAAACTTTGGCCCTCCAGGTGATTTGGGCTTCAACCCTCAAGATTCCTAACAGCTGTGATTTCTGGGAGTTGAAGTTCAAAACATCTGGAGGGCCAAAATTTGGTCATGCCTGCTGTAGAAGTTCACTTGGTTGTTGCATGAGGGGCCATAATGTTATGTTCCCATCTCTTCCCTCAAAGGACCACAGCTCAAGGTACTGTATGGGTATGCCTGTTGATGGACGGCAACCCTATGAATTTCACGGAGTCTCTTAGGCACTATAATATCACAAATCTGACATTCTGACATTTTGGTTTTTTAGAAGCGGTGGTTCTGACAAGGACACCATGCTATGATGTAAGGAACTGATACTTTCCTCGCAGGTAATGGTCTCTCTTTCGCGAAGCAGTAGTACAATGCGGAGGATTTATTGTTTTATTATGTTTTTATTGATGTTATTATGTAATGAATTTTTATCTATGTTTAAATGTTTTCGCTATTTTTATATTGTTATGGGCATCGAATTGTGCCGTTCTGTAAACCGCCATGAGCCTTGGGCTGAGAAATATAGTAAATAAAAATCTATGTATATAATAAAAGTCAGTTTGCGGGCGGTGGTGTGGCGGAGCGGCGGAAGGAATATGTGCCAGCGTTTCGATTGGCTGCCACTATGGAGTTATTTGCATAAAGGGCACTGATTGGCCAGCCTCAGAACTCCAACATTCTACGGCCCCAGACAAAGGGGATTAGTTGCCACTAAAATGGAATTTGCATAAAGGACTCCGATTGGCCAACCACATTCCAACATTCTAAGGTGACTCAGAGGCAAAAGAAAAGGCCTCAGGCAGTCAGCCACTCCGACCCACAGCAAGGACGGATCAGGAACACACTTGGCAAACAAGGGATCAATGGCCTACTTCACAACCTGGTGTGGTTTAGGGCAGGATGGGCCACGAATGATGGGATTTGCAGTACCTTCACATCATTCACTTCCTAAACACTGTAGCCCCTATAAATCACAGACCAGGCCCAAAATTGACAGCAAGGCTTCCTTAACTTGATTTTCCTGACTAGGCCTCAGCTCAATGGATATTGTTACTTTTCCTGACTAGGCCCCCAACAATGGCAGAACAAGACCAAACTTGGCACACAGATCCCCTAAGATGCACCCTATATCCTGGTGCAGTTTGAGGGAGGATGGACCATGGATGATGGGACTTGCAGTACTTTAATTCACTTCCTTAGAGCACTGTGGCCCACACCAATGACAAATCAGGACCAAACTTGGCACACAGAGGCCCAATGGCCCACTTTACACACCTGCTGCGGTTTACGGCAAGATGGCTCACAAATGATGGGATTTGCAGTACCTTCACCCAATTCATTTCCCACAGAGCATTGCAGCCCCTACAAATCAGAGACCAGGCCAAAACTTGGCACACAGAGTACCCATGACCCACTCTACATCCTGGTGCAGTTTTGAGTGGGACGGACCATGGATGATGGTCACTCACTTTCTGAGACTGCTGCCACCCTCATCCAATGACTGATCAAGACGGCACTTGGCACACAGAGCCCCCATGACCCACTCTACATCCTGGTGCAGTTTGGAGAATGGGGGACCATGGATGATGGGACTTCCAGTACCTTCCCTCACTTCCAGAGACCACTGCAGCCCTCATCCAGAGAATGATCAAGACCAAATGTGACGCACACAGCCCCCATGACCCACTCTACATCCTGGTGCTGTTTGGAGGAGGATGGTCCATGGCCAATGGGACTCGCAGTACCTTCACTAAGTTCCTGAGACCACTGCAAGCCACATAAACATCTAATAGGAACCAACCTTGGCACACAATGCCTTCCTCAAATAACCCGGGCACCGCCGGGTCCCCAAGCTAGTAAATAAATAAAAATCAGAACCCAGGAGACTTCCCTTCCCTGGATGTCCCGCATTTGAGACATGTTGAACAAGCAAAAATCCAACGCTAGGAGACAGAAACAACTGAAGGATGAATATTTATTTATGTCCCAAGGTGAGATCTGAAACTTTTCCATCAAGAATTACAAATGCAAAACCCAAACGGGCACTCCAGCAATCCTTGCAGGTGAACAGGGAAGATGTAGCATATACTTGTGACAGGAGTTTGGCTGGTTTTTCCTTTCACCCAGGTAGGAGATTGTAGAGGTAGTGAAGAGATCCTTTCAGCCACAGTGTGCTCAGAGCCACACACTGGGATGCTGGGCAGTGCCCATCACAGAGGAGAAGTGGAGAGAACGAAAAGCGAGAAGGTACGTTGTCAGAGGGCACTCGGGCATGAGTTTAGTCCTTGCATGGACTGGGCTGGACTCCTGTTCCTGCTGAACTGAGCCAGTTTATCTAAAGCAACTGAGTATCAGCTCAGTAGGCACGGAAGGCCAAGCCCTGTGGAGGAAGCCAGGAATACCACGACTCAATCGGCATTTGCCCCCCCGCTTCCCAATCTTTTTCAGTCTCCCGCTCAATTCAAACCTGGTTTCATCCTACCCACCTTCCTGGAGGCTCTTTGGATCAGCTTGGGATCCTTTCTTGGAGGGAAAGTATTTGGTGTGAAGATAATGAACTCCAAGCCGCGGAACTTAGCCACTGTGAACATGGCTGAATCCAATGCTGTTCACAGGTGGGCTAAGCCCTACGGCTTGTTATCTGGAAAAAGGCCTTTCCTCACCACCTTGGGACATTGCGTTGCCAGCAATATGGCCCTCATCTTTCCCCATCTTGACCACCGACCAAGTCACAGAATACCCAAAATCATGTAATAGGAGGGAGGAGATTCCAAGGACAAAACAATACAAAACAAAAACAGCCAAGTAAAGATGTTAAATGATTTTCTATATTTTTATGGTATCTGTCTGAAGTGGGCTTCTTTATGCGCACATGCTTTTTACCACCATCTGGTGCGGCAAGAGAGCTGAACCCACTTCTCAGTCTCGTTCTCAGTCTCACTTCTCAGGTGCGGTAGCTCACTGATGGTTGGAAATCCCTGGCAATGTGATTCTGAGCACCAAAATAAAATCACATCACCAGGAACCCCAGCTGGCAGCGGCACAAAGGAGAGACATCCAGGGGAACCCCTTTGGCAGCGGGCTGGAAGAAAAAGACAAAAAAAGAGAGTGATTTTCACATAGATTGGCAGGTGGCATCATGGCGTCCCTTGACCTGTCAACATTAGCAGGCCGGGAGGAGAGAAATAAATAAATAAAATAAATGTATTTACATCATTTATATTCCGCCCTTCTCACCCCGCAGGGGACTCAGGGCAGATTACAATGTACACATACAGGCAAACATTAAATGCCATAGACACACAACATATATAGACAGACACCAGAGGCTATTTAACATTCCAAATTCTGGCCACCAGGGGGAGATGTTGCATTCCTTCAATCTTTGCATGCTTCCTGGAGATTTTATGGCCTCATAAATCAGTTAAATTAGCCTCCCCACAAAGTGGTACCTAAATTTCCTACTTGACAGATGCAACTGTCTTTTGGGTGGCAAAGGTCAACAACAAGCTACACAATTTGGTCGAGAGCTCACTCCCACTCGGTCAGGCTTCGAACTCATGACCTTCTGGTCTGTAGTGATTTTAATGCAGCTGACTCCCAGCCAGCTGCACCACAGTCCCGGTGTTTTCATTCATTACTTTATTCATTCATTCATTACTTCAAAGTGTTTCTTTGGAGTGTTTTGAGGCATCTTCCATATTTACATTTAGTGTATGTTGGAATACCTTTATTTGCACACGTGTACATAATGAGATATCTTTCGAGACAAGATGCATGCCTAAACACAAAACTTCACTTATGTTTCATATGCACATTATAAAGATACCCAGTAGGTAATTTTACACACAATAATTTAAATAATTTTGTGGATGGAGCAAAGTTTGTGTAAACTGATTGATTCGAAAGCCAAAGTACAACTATTCTGTCCATGTGGACAATTTGGATTTTGGAGTATTTGGAAATTTGCAGGCCCGGATTAACACTTTTTTGCGCCCTAGGCCACACTTTGGAATTAAGCCCCCTTTAAGCCAACCTCCCGCCACCTCCAAGGTCCCCATGCATTCCCACCGGCTGGAAAGCTCCGCTGTGCTCTGAAGGTCTTCTTGGGAGTTGGGAGGCTTGGGGAGAGCGCAGCGGGTGCAAACTCACTCCAAAGGTGCGCATGAGAGAGAGAGCGAGAGAGAGAGAGAGCGCGAGAGAGCGCGCGAGAGAGCAAAAGAGATTAAGAGAGCAAGAGAGCAAGAGAGAGCATGAGAGAGTGCGTGCGAGAGAGAAAGAGACAGAGAGAGACAGAGAGAGGGGATGGAGCAGAGACTCTGCCGGGAGAAGGAACGAGGAGGGGCATGAGAAAGGGGGGAGAAGGGCAAGGTAGAAATATCGTAAATAAATAAATAAATAAATAAATAAATAAATAATAAGAATAAGGGGCATACTGCTGGTAGGGGTGGGGGAGAGATGTGAGTTTTAAAAAGGCTATTTTAAGTGTATTGTTATATTTTAATTTTTGTTTTACCTTAATTCACATTGTATATTTTTTTTTAAAAAAATTCTATTGTGCTTTATAAACTATGAACTAAGTGTGGGATTGTTAGCTTTGAGTAATAATAACAACAATAAATAACAAAATTTGAAAAACAAAATTACGTTCTTGGTTTGAAAGTGTTATTTTCTGTTTAATTGGGAAGTGGCGCAGCTGGCTAAGTGTCAGCTGCATAAGATCTCTTTGACCTTAAGTGTAACCTACTGTCGACCTTTGCAGCCCGAAAGACAGTTCATTTGTCAAGTAGGAGATAAAGGTACCACATTAAGTGGGGAGATGAATTTTGACTGATTTATGAGGCCATAAAGAACTCCAGGAATCGCTGAAAGAAATGCAGAAGAACAACAAGGGAGGCTGGAAAATGCTGAGAGAGATGAGGAGTGCGTCAGCTCCCCCTGGTGGCCAGAAGTTTGTCAGAAGTTTGCTAGAAAAATTGCCTCTTTGTTCGTCTATGTTCGTCAATATATGTATATGTTGAACTGCAGGGATTGCCTGCAAGTATGTGTACTGTAATCCGCTCTGAGTCCCCTTCGGGGTGAGAAGAGCGGAATATAAATAAATAAACAAACAAACAAACAAACAAATAATTGTGTGTTGCTTACTTTGAAAGTAGTTGTTATACTCCAGAAACTTAGTTGTTGTGGCTGCCACAAACTATGTTGGATTTGTTGAGACTCTATGAGAGGTTCATTGAAAAACTATAGCAAAATGTGCCTCAGGATGTCCCGCAAAAACAACATTTTGGCAGTGTAATAAACTTTTTCCATGTTATTTGAATGGTAGAATCAATTAGAAAATGACATTTATAACCCAGGAATATAAATTGCGTTGCATAGTGTAATAATTTGTCTCAAGGACTGTTGCAAGACAGACAGTACTTTTAGTCCGAACTTCCAAGCAGGAGGAAACATTTATTCCCTCTTCCCTACCCAGGTGGTCCTGGCCCTGACGCCTCCGCCCTTTCCCACAGCAATTTTTGTATTTGAAGTAATTAAATGCAATAATGCATAACAGATTGTTTGTCTCTAGCCCTAGAAGCTAAGCAAGCATCCGTTGACTCTTGGTGACCCGAGATGCCGCCTTTCTTGCATGTCTTACACAGCACCCCACCCTGGAAGTTGTACTAGCTTGCAAGTTTGTGTGGGTGTGGGTGTACATATGTATATATTGGGAAACTATTGTGTGATCTGTCTTCAGGTGGCTGAAAATGGGCTGGCAAAGCAGTTTAGGGCTCATTGGAGTGAGACCTGATTGCTCAATGGGCAATAGGAATACAGTCTGAGCCGAGCTCTGGGCCCCACTGCAAAGGCTGCATTGCAAACCAGGAAAGCTCACTAAGAAGGCTTGGCTCTGTCCAAGGCACCCCTTTTGCAAACTTTGCACTCCCCTTGTAGTACAGGTATAATAACATTGGCCTAACCTAGAGGGTTGTAGGAACCCACTATTTTGTTAACACTTGCTTCCTAGTAAACATGTATTTATTAACAAGGGGGTGCCTCAATGTTCTGCTTTAATATAGACTACCTTTTCAATCTATAGCAACAACACAAGGGAAAAGGCTTGAGAGCTCATAAATATCTGTAATAGCAAAAAGTTCTACGCAATAGGAGTTCAACACAATATAGAGTCCATTTGATAGCCATGTGTATGTATTAGGCCTGGGTAATCATGGTTCTAAATGGTTCTAAAGTACTCACAAAACTAAAGTTCTGGGGGTGAACACTAGGTGGCGCTGGTGCTTTGCTTCTACAGTGTTGCTAAAGTTCTGGTGGTGAACACTAGGTGGCACTGGTGCTTTGCTTCTACAGTGTTGCTAAAGTTCTGGTGGTGAACACTAGGTGGCGCTGGTGCTTTGCTTCTACAGTGTTGCTAAAGTTCTGGTGGTGAAGACTAGGTGGCGCTGGTGCTTTGCTTCTACAGTGTTGCTAAAGTTCTGGTGGTGAACACTAGATGGCGCTGGTGCTTTGCTTCTACAGTGTTGCTAAAGTTCTGGTGGTGAACACTAGGTGGCGCTGGTGCTTTGCTTCTACAGTGTTGCTAAAGTTCTGGTGGTGAACACTAGGTGGCGCTGGTGCCTTGCTTCTACAGTGTTGCTAAAGTTCTGGTGGTGAACACTAGGTGGCGCTGGTGCTTTGCTTCTACAGTGTTGCTAAAGTTCTGGTGGTGAACACTAGGTGGCGCTGGTGCTTTGCTTCTAGAGTGTTGCTAAAGTTCTGGTGGTGAACACTAGGTGGCGCTGGTGCTTTGCTTCTAGAGTGTTGCTAAAGTTCTGGTGGTGAACACTAGGTGGCGCTGGTGCTTTGCTTCTACAGTGTTGCTAAAGTTCTGGTGGTGAACACTAGATGGCGCTGGTGCTTTGCTTCTACAGTGTTGCTAAAGTTCTGGTGGTGAACACTAGGTGGTGCTGGTGCTTTGCTTCTAAAAGTTCTGGTGGTGAACACTAGGTGGCGCTGGTGCTTTGCACAGTGTTGCTAAAGTTCTGGTGGTGAACACTAGGCTGGTGCTTTGCTTCTACAGTGTTGCTAAAGTTCTGGTGGTGAACACTAGGTGGCGCTGGTGCTTTGCTTCTACAGTGTTGCTAAAGTTCTGGTGGTGAACACTAGGTGGCGCTGGTGCTTTGCTTCTACAGTGTTGCTAAAGTTCTGGTGGTGAACACTAGGTGGTGCTGGTGCTTTGCTTCTACAGTGTTGCTAAAGCTCTGGTGGTGAACACAGTGTTGCTGGTGTTTCTACAGTGTTGCTAAAGTTCTTGCGGTGAACATTTCAGAACTAACAAAACTTTCAAAACTTCATTATTATTTCATTATTGGTGATTTTTAAGACAGAACCAATTAGGAGCTGCCATTTATAATGACGTTTTGAAAGTTTTGTTAGAGTTCTGAAATGTTCACCACCAGAACTTTAGCAACATTGTAGAAGCAAAGCACCAGCGCCACCTAGTTTTCACCACCAGAACTTTAGTTTTGTAAGTACTTTAGAACCATTTAGAACCATGATTGCCCAGGCCTAGTATATATATTTTTACATAATATACTGTTGGCCCTCTGTATCCATGATTCCCTTTCCATTGATCCAATGGCCCTTTCAAGGAAAGCATAAGACTGATGTGGAATTGAGTTTGACACCCCTGTTCTAGTGTAATGGCAGTATTTCTAGAATTTCTCTATGGTTCTGGCATGCTACGAATGAAAGTTGAGGTCATGTTTTCCTAAAAGTGATGCACCTTCCTGCCTATTAATCTGACTGTGATTCCTTCTCTCTTTTAAGACAACCTCTCCTTGAAGTCCTATTCATTTTACACTAGTGTCACGTTCTGCCTAGAAATTTGTGGTAATATAAAGCTTTGCTTTTATTTTGCATGCAAAAACACAGACTTGAAATTGTTTTCTCCCCTCTGGATGAAATTATGACTTTGCAAACAAAACAATACTCCACATCTGTCAATGTAATTGTGTGTAGACAAAAGCACCTTCTAATTAAAAAGATCTGCACAATTTTTTTTAACAGAAAAGTCAAAATTGCAAAGAAGTACACAAATAATCCCACAGTATGGAACCGTTTTCTTGAAAGTTAAAATGTTTCAAAGCAAAGGACATTTCTTTGCTGAGACTTGGCAGATCCGCTGGGTGACTTTGGTTCATCTAGTGACCTACCTCACAAGGTTGTCTTGAGTATAAATTGTGGAGCGGGAATGCCATGAAGGCTGCTTTGAGCTCAGTGAAGGGGGGGAAAGCAAGATATATATGGGGATAATATAGAAGTCTGATTTCAAGAAGTTGTTTTATGTTTTTATGTCATTGTATTGATATGTATTTCTGGGCTTGACCTGCGCCCATACCTTGGGAAGTCTGATCTGGCTACGGTCGTCCACACTCTGGTCACATCCCGAATAGATTACTGCAACACACTCTACGTGGGGCTGCCTTTGAAGACAGTTCGGAAATTGCAGTTAGTCCAACGGGCGGCAGCCAGACTACTAACTGGAGCTACATACAGAGAGAATACCACCACCCCTGTTGTGTCAGCTCCACTGGCTGCCTGTCCAATTCCGAGCTCAATTCAAAGTGCTGGTTTTGACCTTTAAAGCTCTATACAGTTCTGGCCCAGCTTACTTGTCCAAACGCATCAGCCTCTATGTCCCACCTCGTAATTTAAGATCATCTGGGGAGGCCCTGCTCTCGCTCCCGCCGACTTCTCAAACGCGGTTGGTGGGGACGAGAGAGAGGGCCTTCTCAGTGGTGGCTCCTCGTCTGTGGAAGGCACTTCCAAGTGACATACGATCAACCCCATCCCTCCTGGCATTCAGGAAAAAAGTGAAATCTTGGCTGTGGGACCAGGCGTTTGCGCATTAGCACAATGCAGCACTTTGGATTGATTGTAATGGCAAGTTGATGGATATGGCTCAATGCTCCTATTATGGACAGAACACTGTTTTTAACTTAAGTGAATGTATATGATGTATTAATGTTAATTGTATTTTAATGTATTTTAATGCTCAATGTTTTTGGTTTTATATTGTATTTATACTGTATTTCGGCATCAAATTGTTGCCTTTGTTAGGCCGCTCTGAGTCCCCCCCCCCCCTCGGGGGTTGAGAAGAGCGGGGTAGAAATGTTGGAAATAAATAAAATAATAAATAAGCCTCCCCAAGTCCCTTTCGGGGAGATGGTGGTGGGGTACAAATAAAGATTATTATTATTATTATTATTATTATAGCTACCATTTAGGATCTGTCCAGTGAGTGAGTACACAAACTGCAGCCAAGTTAGGTAGTCATAGTTTTCCCCACCTTATGGTGAACTAGATTGCATTTCTGTTTAAATTGTAGGAATTATTATTTGCAAATGTTGTGTCTGTGTGATGAAACTGGCATTTGTGCAATGTATACAAAGGCTTGTGGCCTTGTCCTCTCTTCTACGAATGCGTAAGAGGGAAACCCCATTTTATATATTTTGCTAGGGGGAGTGGGACATAGGCCTCAGAGAGTGTCCTCGCTCATGTGCGGTCAATAATTTGAACTCCAGCATGACAACCTAACTTTTCAAGGCAGGCTTGAGGTATATAGTGTCGAAGTCACTCTTATATGGATTTGTGGGGTAATGGAACACCTATAAGGCTTACTCTGAACTAAATTTTATTTAAGTTTTAAGATCTGCTGACCTCTCTTCTAGCAATTCTGTTATTTCTGCTAGAAAAGTGTTCATAATATAATATAATATAATAATATAATAATATAATATAATAATATAATATAATATATGGGTGATATATTATATTTTAATGTTTCAATTGCACCGGGATGTGGCACAGCTGGCTGGGTGTCAGCTGCATAAGATCTCTACTGACCAGAAGGTCATGAGTTCGAGGCCTGCCTGGGTCGGGGTGAGCTCTCGACCAATTGTGTAGCTCTTTGTCGACCTTTGCAACCCGAAAGACAGTTGCATCTGTCAATTAGGAAATTTAGGTACCACTTGAGTGGGGAGGCTTAATTTAACTGATTTATGAGTAAAACCATAAAATCTTCAGGAAATACACACAAAAAGAATGAAGGAATGCGACAGCTCCTCCTGGTGGCCAGAAGCTGGAATGTTAAATTGCCTCTATGTCGGTCTATATATGTTGTGTGTCAAATGGCATTGAATGTTTGCCTGTATATGTGCACTGTGATCCGCCCTGAGTCCCCTGCAGGGTGAGAAGAGCGGAATATAAATGATGTGTAAATAAATAAATAGGTTTTCCCTTTTATGTTATATTATGTTTAATTAGTGTATTATTGGTTTAATTTTGGTTGTTTATATATTGAGTTTATTTCTGTTTAGCCTTGTTTGCTGCTTGTTTCTGGCATTGAATGTTTGCCACTTCTGTTATATTTTGGAAACTGCCCTGAGTCCCTTTGGGGAGAGTGGACAGGTTATAATTAAAGTATTATTTATTATTATTATTATTATTATGTGCCCTTGGACACATTGCATATTAGCAGCAATAGGAGCCACTGCCACGACAGGCCTGGGGAAAACTTCCTACTTCTTCCTACTCCACGCAGACTATGACTGGCACTGTAGGGACATTAACCTAGAGTTTGGGAAAGTTTTGGTACTATAACTCCTGGAATCTGGATAGGACATTCTGGGACTTATAGTCCATTTCCAGCCTCTGATGGAAGTGGCTGCTCTCTGAGGTTAACTGAAGGAACATCAGTGGTATGCAAATGTCACCAGGTACACCCACCTGCAAAGGTGAGGTGAAGAATCAAGACAAAGCCGTGCAGGGAGAAAGGAGAAAGGAAGTCCATTTGGGACAGGCCCTGTCATAGGATGGAGAGGCTCCCACAAGCCTGCTTCAAAGGATTGGTACTAAAAACTGTAGCCAAGAGTACCACAGGAGCAAAATGAGCGACTCACCAGAGATGGGCTGGTCCAGAAGGGTTTTTTGCATGTGGCCTCATGTGTGTTCTGTTGCCAGAGTCTCTCTCTCTCTGTAGGAGAAAACAAAACAGGAAAGGGTTATTATTACCTCTCTCTGTTCCACCGCTTTTTGCGTCAGTTGTTGATAAATAGGAATTAGGAAGGTGGCCCTGCCTGGGTTTTGCCCACCCCTTCTGCCAGACCAGGGGAGAACACAGTGGGGCCAAGGGCGAGCGGTGTGTCCCTGAATCAGTTGAAAGCCGCCCTAAAAATAGAGCATTCAAAAGCACCAAGATTATGTGCCAGCTCCGGAAACTGACTTCCCAGCTGGGTGGGGCCCACAGGGTTCAGCACTTTAACCAAGCTTGAAAGTTCCCTCCAGGCTTGCCGCAGCGGCGGTGGCTCCTATTGCTGCTAATATGCACTCCTTTGCAAATTGTTTCTGTGTCGTCTCAAGGCTTCCCAGGCTTGACACAGTCTTCCTTCTGGCAACACCACAGCAAGCGTTGGTAAAATCAACACAGGCAAGTTTGCAGTGTGCAGTACAGCACGGGAAACATTGGCGGAGAGGGAACAAGGGAGTCTGGAAATGATGCTAAACGACTGTGGGTGGATATGGCCAATGTTCAGAAAGGAGGGAGAAGCATTCAAATCCAGACCATGCTCGGAAGGGATGGAGTGAGGCTCCTACGTTTGATAATAATAATAATCATCATCATCATTTATTTATTTTATTTATTTATTATTTCGATTTGTATACCGTCCTTTACAATTGGCTCAGGATGGTTTACAGCATTGTTTCTCAACCTGGGGGTCGGGACCCCTGGAGGGGTCACGAGAGGGTGTCAGAGGGGTCACCAAAGACCATCAGAAAACACAGTATTTTCTGTTGGTTATAGGGGTTCTGTGTGGGAAGTTAAGCCCAATTCCATCGTTGGTGGTGTTCAGAATGTTCTTTGGTTGTAGGTGAACTATAAATCTCAGCAACTACAGTTCCCAAGTGTCAAGTCTATTTTCCCCAAACTCCACCAGTGTTCACATTTGGGCTTCTTGAGTCTTCATGCCAAGTTTGGTCCAGATCCATCGTTGTTTGACTCCACAGTGCTCTCTGGATGTAGGTGAACTACAACTCCAAAACTCAAGGCCAATGCCCACCAAACCCTTCCAGTATTTTCAGTTGGTCATGGGAGTTCTGTGTGCCAATTTTGGGTCAACTCCATCATTAGTGGAGTTCAGAATGCTCTTTGATTGTAGGTTAACGATAAATCCCAGCAACTACAACTCCCAAATGACAAAATAAATCCACACACCCGCAATGCCCCCCCCTCCCCCCCAGTATTCTAATTTGGGCGTATTGGGTATTTGTGTCAAATTTGGTTCAGTGAATGAAAATGCATCCTGCCTATCAGATATTTACATTACAATTCATAACAGGAGCAAAATTACAGTTATGAAATAGCAACAAAAATAATTTTATGGTTGGGGTCACCACAACATGAGGAACTGTATTAAGGGGTCGCGGCACTAGGAACGTTGAGAATAACTGGTTTACAGCATATCAAACTACAACAAGCATAAAAACAATAAAAATATAGGACAGTTTCCACAATATTCCGCCATAACCAAGGGTAGTTAAAGGCTGAATGCCTGCCGGAACAATGCCGTTTTGCAAGCTTTCCAGAAAGCCGGCAGCTCGCTGATTGCTCGCACTTCAGGTGGTAAACTATCCCACAAGCACGGTGCTGCCGCAGAGAAGGCTCTCTGTTTAGTTGATGACAAACGAATGGTTCGCAGGGGCGGGATCTGCAAAAGGTTGAGGTCTTCTGATCGGAGAGATCTCTGGGGAACATATGGGAGTAGACGGTCCCTTAAGTACACCGGCCCCAGACCATGCAAGGCCTTAAAGGTCAGAACCAACACTTTGAAGATGACCCGGTACTCAATTGATAACCAGTGCAGTCGTTGTAGAGTTGGAGTGATATGAGCCCTGGCCGGTACTCCAGCCAGGAGTCTCGCTGCTGCGTTCTGCACCAGTTTGAGCTTCCGGATGACTGACAAAGGAAGACTAATGTAAAGGGCGTTACAGTAGTCTAGCCTCGAGATGACCGTTGCCTGGATTACCGTGGCTAGGTCATTTCCGGAGAGATAGGGCACCAGCCGCCTAGCTTGCCGCAGATGGTAGAAAGCAGATCTACTGACAGTGGAGACCTGAGCCTCCATTGTCATCAGCGGGTCCAACTGGACCCCCAGACTCTTTACTAAGGGCGATGGGCGTAGTGCCTCGCTGTCCAGAGCAGGCAGCCGGAGCTCGCACCCACCCGGAGGATCTCCGTCTTCGATGGGTTCACTCTCAACCGACTGGCTCATAGCCAACCAGTCACAGCTTCAAGGCATTGTTGGAAACAATTGGGTACAGAGTCTGGTCGGCCATCCATCCTCAGCACCAGCTGGGTGTCATCAGCGTACTGATGACACTCCAGACCAAAACTCTGCACCAACTTGGCAAGGGGGCGCAAGTAGATGTTGAACAATAAAGGGGAGAGAATGGCTCCCTGAGGCACCCCACAACTTAAGGGGAGCCTTTCAGAAACCATACCTCCCCTCTCCACTTGCTGGCCCTGATCAAGGAGAAAAGAGGACACCCATTTCAGGGCAGTCCCCCTGTGCAGAAGTGTTTATTTTTTATTATAGGATTGAGGATTGAATATGTATTGAGATGTTTAGATGTTTAGGGAAGGTGCATTTCTTCAGTGAAGGCCCACCTTGGGGAAGAGTTGTCATAGCAACATGGCTGTAAGGCAGAGGTGGGAGGAGTCAACAGCTTTCTGCCACAGCCAAGAATAGAATTCTGGGGAAGTTTGAATTTTGACAGTTTAACTGTCAGCCCAGCTCTAGGAGAGAGCAGGTTCTGAGGGCAGTCTGGTTTTGGAGCTGTAGAGAGACAGTTCTAGTAGGCTGAGCTTGCGAGCCAGTCTGTTTGTATAGAGCCTGAGGGCTAGAGATAGGCAAGGTGCCTATAGGAGGAAAGAAGGTCTGTGTGTGAGATAGTTACATACTGATCTAACTGAGTAATAGTAACAGTCAAACATCTTAAACTTTGTATCTTCTACAATACCAATGTACCTTCTACAATACCAATACCATGATGAGTTGAGCCTCTAAGAAGTTATAACGTATCCATCAAGCTTTTGTGCCAAGCTATAAATAAACTGTTATTGTTCTTTTCATCAACAATCTCTCTCTGTTCCGTATTTTAAAAGTCCAGCCTCAGAGTAAAGCAAGACAGGAAAGTGTTTTTAACCTGTCTTGTTACACAGTTTGAAGTCCCACAATAATTGGTGACAGACCCTCCTAGATAACTGATAACAACAACAGTTCTCACAATCTGGTGGCTAATCTCTTCATATTTAAGGGATCCTTAAATTAAAGTTATACAACACCCTTTTACATTAGGTCAGATACGTAGTGACCTTATCGTTACAAATTAGTGGCAGTGGTGGGATCAGTAAAAGAGGGTCCACCCTGTCCAGCTGGTTCATTTGAATAGCCTCTTTACACCCCCTAACCCCAGTCATGGCCAGACGGTGGGTTAACAATGTGTGGTTAACTGTATCAAAAGCTGCTGTGAGGTCCAATAACACGAGTAGCACTGATCCCCCTTGATCCAGTTGGCAGCGGAGCTGGTCCGTGATGGCAACCAGCACAGTCTCTGTCCCATGCCCAATACGGAAGCCGGACTGGTAGGGATCTAGTCCGGCTGTGTCATTTAGGAACTGCTGGCCCGCTACTGCCCTCTCAATTACCTTGCCCAGGTAAGTTCGACACTGGGCGGTAACTGGAGGGAACCGAACAGTCTAACTCCGGTTTTTTCAATAGCGGGCTCACCAAAGCCCAAACAACAGATTAAAATAAAATAAAATCAAAACATCAACTATAACACAATAAAATACATACATAGAAATTAAAGAACAATATACAAATAGATATCTGAAATCACAAATGACAAGGCGGGGCGCATGCACAAATATAAAATGTTAAAACTCAGGGTGAGATAAGCGGAGTAGCTTCTTTGCGAAGGAGAGTACATATATAAAGCTAACACTACGTCAGAGTAAGCCAGGCACTTTCGGAGTTAGAATCCCTGTGGTATTTCTTTTGCAGAAGAGATGAGGCCAGGCGTTCAGAAAAGCTTGCAAAACGTCTGCCTTGGAGAAGTTACCCAACATCTTCGCTTTAGCCTTATTTCCCTCATGTTCCTGCCCATATCCTTCACTCTTCAACTGCTCCTCATCCACATTTGCCGACTTAACACAGAATGCGATTCACAGGGAACGCAATATGGTGTGTTTCTTACTAAAAGAGAACCTACACAAGACATTTTGCTGTCTAAAGCCGAGCTACGAAGGGTGCCTTCCCCTATTCTGGCTCAAGTCAAAGCCAGGTAGTTGACTTCAGGGTTGCCTATCACTTATGGCGACACCATGAATTTCATCAGGTTTTCTTAAGGAACGAATACTCAGAGACAGTTTGCCAGTTCCTTCTACTGAAATATGAGTGACAGCACCTGGTATTGGTTGGCAGTCTCCCATCCAAATACTAACCAGGACTGATCCTGCTTAGCATCCAAGATCAAACAAGTTCTGGTGGTTTTTGACCCAAGATAAACTCAAATGATTTAAAGCAAGGCAAATTATTTGGACAGCTGAGGCAGAAAATCCCAATTCTACCCGTCACAGACAGGCCCGGATTATCCATTAGGCCAGCAAGGCCGTGGCCTATGGGCATAAGCCGAGGGGGGGCCAGATCAAGGCCAAAAAAAATGGCGATGACTCACGTCGAGTTGTCCCAGTGGCAGCTGTGCAGCTGCGCGGCGCCCTTCCACGTGGCACCCCATTCACACAGCGCAGCTGCCGCTGCCTGTGGGGCAACTCGGTATGTCCTCAGGAGGAGGGAGGGAGGAGGAGTGCAGTCGAGCGACATCACTCCCTCCAGGAGTGGGGCCCGAGCGACATCGGTGGGGCCCGAGCGACATCACCGTTTAAGGGCGCCGTGCAGCTGCCGCTGGGACAACTCGGCATGAGTCAACGCCAATTTTTTTTGGCCTTGATCTGGCGCCCCCCTCGGCTTACGCCCATAGGCCACGGCCTTGCTGCCCTAAATGATAATCTGGGCCTGATGCAGCTGACACTTAGCCAGCTGTGCCACATTCTGCGCCACATGCATAGGTGATGTTGAGTGAGTCACACATTATTAGCCTCAAAGGAAGGCAATGGTGAATTCCCCGAAACAATTTTGTCAAGACAAAGACACGATAAGGTCACCATAAGTTGAAAAGGAATACAATAACATTACAGTCTTAACCTCTATTAAAGCATAGGAGGTGCCCGCCATTAACCTTAAAGAAGCTTCTGACTTAAAGCTGCCTTTTTTTCTGCTTTGGGAGAGCTTTGCAATACTTGAAGGTGCTATATAGATGTTTCAATGCTATAAGTTGTACTACTGTGCCTTGAATACCCTCGGAGCAGAAGGCAGACTGCTGCAGCTTCTGACTACTCCTGTTGACTTGAGGTGTGCCATGCGATACATAGAGCGGAGGTGGGCAGGTGGCACAGGTGGGGTTGGGTGCGGAGAGAATGGGCAGGAGGAGCTGCAGCTGCTTCATATTCTGCCTTATTGGGCATTTAAGGGAGGTCAAACATAGGCAGTGTGAGTCAGTGAGGTTTAGTGGATTGAGTGTTGGACGAGAATTTGAGAAGACCAAGGTTGGAATAATTGTTCAGCCATTATTATTATTATTATTATTATTATTATTATTTACTACATTTCTATACCATCATTCTCAGCCCGAGGGCGACTCATGGCAGTTTACATAGCGGCACAATTCGATGCCCGAACAATATAAAAACAGATAAGACAATTAAACATAGCTAAAAAGGTCAACTACATTATAAAAACATAATAAAACCATAAATCCTCCGCATTTCATTTCCAAATCATTGTCCAGTCGCGTTGTCCAGCCATTCCGAGATCAGAAGTATCAGCTACACTTCAGGAAAAGCCTGTTCAAATAACTAGGTCTTAACTTTTTTACGAAATGTTAAGAGGGTGGGGGCCGATCTAATATCCCTGGGGAGGGCCGAGGGGCCACCGCTGAGAAGGCCCTGTCTCTTGTCCTTGCCGGCCGCATTTATGAGGATGGCAGGACCGAGAGCAGGGCCTCCCCAGAAGATCTTAAATTTCTAGATGGTTCGTAAGGAGATATACGTTCGGACAGATAGGTAAGGCCAGAACCGTTTAGGGCTTTATAGGTTAAAGCCAGCATTTTGAATTGTGCTCAGTAGCAGACTGGCAGCCAGTGAAGCTGACGCAACAGGGGAGTTGTGTGCTCCTTGAGAGCCGCTCCTGTTAGCAACGTGGATGCCGCCCATTGTACCATTTGGAGCTTCCAAACAGTCTTCAAAGGCAACCCCACGTAGAGCGTGTTGCAGTAGTCTATACGGGATGCAACCAGATAACCCACCAGATGACCTCTCTCAGTCTCAGAGGAAGGCAAGGGTGCATCTTCTTTGATAAAACCATGCCAAGAAGACCCTCAAAAAGGACTGCTGTAAGTCAAGTTTGACTCTTCAGCACCTAACAATAAACAACCACAGCAGCACATCTACAGGATACAACCGAGTAATCCTATCTGGTACTAATGGCTCTCCATATGCTTAGACTTCAGTTCCCATCAGCCCAAGCCAGCTTAGTGATTGTTGAGAAATTGAAGGAATCTCTCAAGATCTGCAAGGCCACAGCTCCCTGAATGGAAACACATGACTGTTCCTCACCACCCGTAGGATATTTCACTGCAGGCACTTCTATTTCATCTCAACAGGCACGAATCATGTTGCATCAAAACCAAACAAAAAGAGAACAACAGTTGGTTGCTTGGTTGTTGGGGTTCATTTTGCTGGAGTTCATGGATCACATGTAGCAACATTTTAAATGTCAGGATCTCGGAATGCCAGCCTTTCCCCAGTTTCTATTACTCTTAACTTCCTTTTGAATTTTCTCTTAAAGTTAACTCTCATGGTCTGACGATGGGAATCATACAGTCTTCCAGATATTCCTAAGCTCCAGCTCTTAGCAGCCATAGCTACCATAGTAAATAATAAAGAATACTAGGAGTTGCAATCCAACAAGGAGAGCTACAAAATTCTCACCTCAGACTTTTCTCTTACCGACAGTGTAGCCAGTGCCCTACTTCACTGCAGCCTGCTATGAGCATGTAAGCCAGACCTGGGCAACCTACGGCCCGCGGCCCGGATGCGGCCCGCCAGCCGATTCTGTCTGGCCTGGTGAGAAGGGCGTCGGGGCGGGGCCAAGAGGAAGGGGGTGACGCTGCCGCCATTCCATCGCGGGCTGTGGGGCCTGCGTCGGCAGACAGCCCACCGCTCCGGAGAACAATCGGAGGAGCGGCAGCTTTGGAGTGCCTGCCATCCTGGGAGGCGATCTGGGCCTGCAGCGGCAGCAGTCGGCAACCTGCAGCGGCTGATCGCCCTGGCGACCCGGAAGACTTGATAGTCTTCCGGGTCACCAGGGTGATCAGCCGCCTCAGGTCATCGACTGATCCCGCTGCAGTGTCAGCGCCGCTTGGCCCGTTTGTTGCCCTAACAGACCAAACCCCGCGCGCCATCAGATAACAGCAGCATTTGGCGGCCTTTGAACTGGGCCTGCCCTTTGAAGTGCCAGGCACCTTTCCTGAACTTTGATATGGGAGAGCATGGTCAAGCCCGAGGAAGGAGGGCCCAGCAGGGGTGGGCCGGGGAGGTTTTGAAGCTGATGTGCGGGAGGCACTTCCCCTGGATTATATGGCAGGGCGTGGTTCACCCCCCCTTGCCGCTTACATGGGCCCGGACGGGATGGCTGGGGACAGCTGAGAGCGGGCGGAGGCCTGCAGCATCCGATCATCTGCTGCTCTGCTCTGCTGCGGCTGGGTCCGCTTTGTCATCCTCTGGGCTGGGTCCATTGGGCCATTCCATCTTGGGATCCCTCCTCTCTTGAGGATGTCAACCTCTATCTTGATTCGCACCTTGTCTTCTTGAATTCTATTTTATTTTATTTTAGTGGTTTTTATTATTATTTTATAATAATATAATAAATAATATAATGTTATATTATATTATAATTTCAATATATTATAATGTCTATATATACACACTATAATATAATTATGATATTAATACTAATAATATATGAATATTTCTTGATATATTAATATGTTAATATTAATGATGTGTAATATATAGTAAATATAGTAAATAAATAAATAATGTAGATTAGAATGTAGTTCCGCCTCCAGGTGCGGCCCTCCATATTATTTTTTGGCTCTCGTCTGGCCCCTTGGAAAAAATAATTGCCCACCCCTGATGTAAGTGATGGTTGTGGCTCTTGTAGTCTCAGCATGGATATGTGGGACTTCAAGTTAACTGTTGACATATGGTGACCCTATGAATTTCATTGGGTTTTATTGGGAAATGAGTACACAGAAGTTGTTTGCCATTGCCTTCCTCTGCAACATAACCTACGGCACGTCATACTACTTGGCAGTTCCCTATCCAAGTACTAACTAGGCCTGATCCTATTTGTATATATAGCAGTGGTATTCCTAAGTTGTGATGTGTTACAGACAACATGGCCTCAAGATGTTCTGTTGTGTGTCTCTTTCCTGTCTGAAAGAGCCTCGCAAAGCCTAAAGCCAATCTCAGCGTCTGAAGCTGTCAACACGGCATTTGTGAAAGAGCTTGTATGAGTGAAGATGAGAAACTGCCCTTGGAGCTGAGGCCATGAAGAAAACCAGAGAATGTATCATACTTGGATGCCTTTAGTATCACAAGAGGCAAACTACCCCCATCTTATTGCATAACAGGGATGTCAATGAAAAGTATTATTATTATTATTATTATCTATATTTATATCCCACCTTTCTTCCCATGGGGACTCAAAGCAGCTAACATCTAGCCACACTAGTAAGTTTAAGAAGAGCAATACAAAAGTTGAAAAACAAATAGTAACAGTGCGGTAAAGATGGTGGTTTTTAATGCATAAAGACCTTTTACTAGGCTTCTAGGATATGATCAGAAGAGAAGAAATACTAAATCGTTCAAATCATTCAACTCCCCAGAACTCCCTTTAGCGACACTGCTTGCTCTTCTCTGGTACAGATGGAACATCCTGTGTTTAGATTTTCAAAATACTACAAAATAGTCCACATGGGTGTCCGAGATAGGGCCACATTTGCTTTCTGGTGGCTCATGTACTTTGTTTCATGCACATTATTGTTGAAAATATTGTATGAAGTTATGTGTGTAAGGCAGGGGTGGTCAACCTATGGCCCGCGGGCCGCATCTGGCCCGGAAGCCGATTCTGTCCGGCCCAAGGAGAAGGGCGTCGGGGGCGAGGCCAAGAAGAAGGGGTGCCGCTGCTGCCATCCCATAACAGCGGCTTTGGAATGCCCCAGGCTCTCTGCCTCTTCCTCATGCCTCCGGCATGGAGAGGCTCCAGATGGCCAGCGTGGGAGCGTCAGTGCCGGCGGTGTGGCAGGGAGGAGCCTTTGCATGACTTCCTGTAGTCCCGGATGAGCTGGCTGAGACATTCTGGGAGCTGTAGGAGTCGGGAAACCACGGTTCCCAGAATGCCTCAGCCAGCTCATCCGGGGCTACAGGAAGTCATCCAAAGGCTCCTCCCCGCCACGCCACCGGCACTGACACTCCCATGCTGGCCATCCGGAGCCTCTCCACGCAGGAGGCAGGAGGAGGAGGCGGAGAGCCCGGAGCTGGTGCTGCCTCTACCCTCGGGCCCTCCCTCACTCCACCGACGCGCGACCCTCCATGCAAGAAGGCCAAAGCCCAGGATCACCACCGCAAGGGCACTGCCGGAGAAGGCAGGAAGGAACCCCCGCTGCCTTGGTGCAGCCCACGGCAGCCCCCGCTTTGAGGCAGGACCATGGCAATACGGGGAACAGCTGGGGGCAAGCCTCCAATCGCCTGCTGCTCTGCTCTCCTCTGCTGCAGCGGTGGCTGGGTACGCTTTGCCATCCTCTGGGCTGGATCCATTGGGCCATTCCATCTTGGTTCACACCTTGCCTTCTTTAATTTAATTTAATTTTAGTGGTTTTTATTATTTTATAATAATTTTATTATAATAATAATATATGATAAATAATATAATATAATGTTATATTGTATTATAATTTCAATATATTATAATGTAATTTTATAATAATAATAAAATGTTATATTGTATTATAATTTCAATATATTATAATGTTTATATATATATATATACACTATAATATAATAATTATGATATTAATACTAATAATATATGAATATTTCTTGATATATTAATATGGTAATATTAATGATGTGTAATATATAGTGAATATAGTAAATAAATAAATAAATAATGTAGATTAGAATGTAGTTCCGCCTTTAGGTGCGGCCCTCCATAATATTTTTTGGCTCTCGTGTGGCCCCTTGGAAAAAATAATTGCCCACCCCTGGTGTAAGGTATATATGAAACATAAATGCATTTCATATTTAGACTTGAACCCCAACTCAGGAATATCTCATGTTCATGTATGCAATCACAGGTATTCCAAAACCCAAGACATTTCTGATCCCAAGCGTTGTGGGTAAGGGATACTCAAACTGTAGTTGGGAAGCAAGCCATTACAAGGGTGCATCAATCAGTGAAAGTGACATGTTTTTATGTGTACAAAACAACAATTTAAAACATGGAACAGATCAGAAAGCTTCCTGTCTAACACCAGAGCAGATTAACTCTTCCTCAAAGCACTTTTCAAAGAAACTCGAATCCTGGAAAGAGGAAGAGGACTGAAATTGCAAAATCAGGCCCCGAAGTACGTTTGTGCTTAGCCTTTCTTGGAAGGCTTCTGCATACTCTCTCACATTCCACAAATGAAAATAGCAAGGGACATTCTTCTGTACTTGAAACACTCGCCCTCCCGTCTTTCACACAGGACTGAAGCTGCTGTCCTGGACACATTTATCCCAAAATAAGTCGCCTTGGACCCGGTGAGCTCCCATGATCACACAGGATCTGATCAGCCTTGAAATCCCGTTGCCCCCAGAGGCAGATTTGGCTGCTAAGCTGGGTCTGCCTCCAGCCAGGGTAGGACATATCATTAAAGGACACTGGCAAAATTAGCACAACAAAATCCAACAGATGGGAAGATACAGCTTCAAAGCTGCAATACACTGCCATTGCTTTGAAGATATTTTTTAATTTTTTCATTATGCAGCTAGCTCAAGATGTTTTGCAACTGTTGTAACGGAGAAGATGCCTTCCTGCCCTACTGCTACCACTCAGGGCATTCAAATCCTATTTCAACCTGAGCCAGGCCCGGATTACCCATAGGGCCAACATAGTCCATGGCCTAGGGGCGCAAGCCGAGGGGGGCACAGATCACAGACCCAAAAAAATGTTATAAAATAATTTAAAAATTGTGCCGTGATTGGCTCCTGCCGCCTGGTACCCAAAAGGAGGCGGAGCCAAGGCCGGGCTCTGCGGAGGCAGTGCTCGTGCTCGCCGTGTCAGCCTCAGCCCATCCATCTACGCCGCTGCTTCTCAGCCAGTGCTTCTGCGCCTGAGGGGAGGGGCCTGGCCTGGCTCGGAGTGGCTTCCTTCGCAGGCTGCAGCGGGAAAGAAAAGCGGCGTGCGGCATGGAGGCCCGGAGGGGAGCTTGAGGCAGAGGAAGTCCCCGACTCTCTGCAGCCGCTGGGCCATGAGCCGCACGTGGGGCCGCCTCTGAAGCCACTGCCCCAGACGAAGAGCATGCTCTAGACCAGGGCTGTCCAACTTCTACCAGCCCAAGGGCCGGAATTCCGGTCACTGATCACCTGGGGGGCAGCAGTGTGAAAAAGTTCCTTGCGCCCTCCTTCCAATCCTTCCTGGTTCGGCGACGAGGAGGAGGAGAAGCTCCGCCCATGGGGCACTGCTGGGCATGCCCCGTGGGAGCTTCCCTTCCTCTTCGTCGCCGAACCAGGAAGGCAGTCACGGAGAAGAGGAGGAGGAAGGGAAGCATGCCCAGCATCGCTCCGGGGGCGGGGCGTCCCTTTCTGCTTCTCTCCGTGATCAGTCACGGAGAGAAGCAGAAAGGGACGCCCCACCCCCGGGCTCTGCTGCGCATGCCCAGAATCGCTCCGGGGTGCGTCCGTCACGGAGTGGCATGCCCAGAATCGCTCCGGGGGCATCCCTTTCTGCTTCTCTCCGTGACCGGTCACGGAGAGAAGGAGTGAGGAAGCCCCGCCCCCCGGGGCGCTGCTTCCCAAGTGTGGCCTAGGGTGGCAAAACGCCTTAATCCGGGCCTGGGTAGGCGGGCCACACCCAAGGGGCTGGTGAGCTGTGCGCGGCCCGCGGGCCACCTGTTGGACAGGCCCACTCTAGACGCAGCCCGGCTTTCCCCATCCCTTTGGGCCTCGGCTCTGCGGCACTCGCTCGCCCTCCTCTGTCTCCTTGAGTCCTTCCCTAGGGGTAATGAACTTGCTACCCAGCCCGCCACACAAACGGGCCTGTTCCCTTCTCTTCAGTGACAGCACATGCGCACCTTTCCCCTCAGCCCCATTGGCACAGGACGGAAAGGATGCAGCGGCGTGAGGCGGGGGGGAGAGGTGGGGTTGGTTTAAAGGGGGCGTAATTCCAAAGTGTGGCCTAGGGTGCAAAAAGCTGTTAATCCGGGCCTGACCTGAGAAATAAAACAAGTGCACTTGATGCCTAGCTTAAACCAAAGACTTGGGTTCCATTCACAGTACAGAGTTCTAGCATTATGGTTCCTTATATGCATCGTATAGTATCCCGGGATGTATAATTTAGGGAGGCACTAAAGGAAGGCTAAGGACCTTATCCCTCCCACACCCACCCCATTTTAAAACAGTTCTGAGCCACCAAGACAATGAAAAGTGACAAAGCCCATGTCACAACGCAGGGGGACTTCCTTCTGCACCCATCAGAATTTGGTAGTCAAATGTCATAGATAAAGTTAAAGGTTTCCCCCTGACATTAAGTCCAGTCATGTCTGACTCTGGGGGTTGGTGCTCATCTCCATTTCTAAGCCAAAGAGCTGGCATCATCCGTAGACACATCCAAGGTCACGTGGCCGGCATGACTACATGGAGTGGCGTTACCTTCCCGCCGGAGCGGAACCTAATGATCTATTCACATTTGCATGTTTTCAAACTGCTAGGTTGGCAGAAGCTGAGTGTAACAACGAGTCTCAAGCTGCTACCTGGATTTGAACCTGCGACTTTACGGTCAGCAAGTTCAGCAGCCCAGCGCTTCAACCCATTGTCAACCAGGGGCTTCTAAATGTCATAAATAGTCCCAAAAAGGGGAGGGGAGCGAATACAATCAGATAGTGTTTTCTGGACTCAAGAACCGGGATATTCCATTTCCAAAGTATAAAAGAGCTGTCAGAATCGCCTGCATTGAATCGAATCTATGACGTGGGAAAACAAGTTGTCCTGTGGGCGGTCTCACCAGCAGTGAGTCCCCAATACTCTCCCATAATGCAGAAGCTCAATCCTTTTTTGGTATTTTTTTTTTACTAACTACTTTAGTAGATCGCCATTTTTATTTGCCTTTAATAACTCAAATCTCGATACTGCAAGAGTTTGATCCCTCGCAATGTCAAATTAAGACGCAATTTTAAAAATAGAGAGGGAGGACAATCCACTTGCTCACGGGATATGGATTAAAATGGCTAGTAATGTGATAAGTAATGAATAACGGAATACAGTGATCTGCAACGCTACAGGACTAAATGTCATGATCACATGATGGTAACTCCTTAAATACACACATGGGATAAGGTCCTTATTGTTGTAATTGTCATTTCTGATCTACGGTGAAGATTTGGTCATGGTTGTCATTGCCTTTGTCCGAGGCAGAGGGAGTATGACTTGACCAAGGTCGCCCAATGGGTCTCATGGTTAAGAGCAGATTTGAACACTAGTCTGCAGCCTAAACACGCCAGATCTTGGAAGCTAAGTAGGGTCAGTCCTAGTTAGTACTTGGATGGGAACAGGGCCGATCTTACATTACGCGAACTACACACCAGTGTGGGACGCCATATATTCAGGGCGTCTGGCGCATCCGGCTGCCAAATGCCCCTTCTCAGTCTCCGGCCCTGTGGAAGGCGGCCCGCCTGTGCTGCACCAAATGCGCATGCGCAGAACCAGCTGGCTCCACGCATGCGCACCCTCCACAAGGCCGGAGACTGAGGAGGAGCGCTCGGCAGCCGGATGCACCCCCGAACATATGAATAATATTCACAGTCTCCAGCCCCATGGAAGGTGGCCTGCCCGCGCTGCACCAAATGCGCATGCACAGAACCAGCTGGTTCCACGCATGCACATCCGGTGCGGCGCAAGCAGACCAGAGCTGCCCATAGCAGCTCCACGAGGCTGGAGACTGAGGAGCACCTGGCAGCCGAAGGCGGAGACTCCGGCCCCAGCCGCCAAACCATCCTCCTCAGTCTCCGGCACCATGGAAGGCAGCCCCACCGCGCCGCACCAAATGCGCAAGCGTGGAACCAGCTGGTTCCATGCATGCGCATCTGGTGCGGCACAAGCAGACCAGAGCTGCCTGTAGCGGCTCCATGAGGCTGGAGACTGAGGAGGAGCGCCTGGCAGCCGAAGGCAGACCCTCCAGCCCCAGCCGCCAAACCATCCTCCTCAGTCTCTGGCTCCGTGGAAGCAGCCCGACCGCACCGCACCAAATGCGCACACGCAGAACCAGCTGGAGACCGAAGAGGAGCGCTCAGCAGCCGGATGCACCCCCAAACATGTGAATAATATTCTACCTTTTATTTTTCAGTGATGGGGGGGGGGGTGCCAAAATAATGTTCGCTTACCATTTAAAATTATCTTCGTCCGGCCCTGGATGGGAGATAACCAATGAAGGCCAGGCTAGATTTTAGGGGAATTAGCAAAGTGACTCCAGCATACTCCTTACCTGGGAAAACTATGAAATTTCAGGAGTCTAGGTCAACAGGCGATGTGAATGCGCATGCACAGGGATGTAAAAAGGTTGCCCCAGTCTTCAAAGAGCAAAATAGAAGTAAAACAGCAGGCAGAGTTTCCCTGCTCCACCCCTGGGTCGCGTGCAAAGAACTGGCTGATCAAAGCTGGCAGCTTCTGTGGTGGCTACGCTTCTGTTTTTCTCCCTTCCTTGAAGGTTACTGAAGACAGTCACAAGGGCCGAAAGTTGAGTCATTGTGGATAAATAGGGAAACCACGTCCGTCCGGGAAAGAGAGCGAGTGAGTGAGAGAAAGAGATGTTGTGCATTTGTCATTGTTCTTTGCCTCTCTTTCCCTCCCTCTCTCTCTTGGCTGAGGGTTAGCACCCAACCCTCATTGTGTTTGCTTTTCCCTATAGCAGCGTTTCTCAACCTTCCTAATGCCGTGACCCCTTATGTTGTGGTGACCCCCAACCATAAAATTATTTTCATTGCTATTTCACAACTGTTATATTGCTACTGTTAGGAATTGTCATGTAAATATCATATGCTGGATGTATTTTCATTCACTGGACCAAATTTGGCACAAATACCCAATCCGCCCAAATTTGTATACTGGCAGGGTGAGGTGGGGTGGATTTTGTGATTTGGGAGTTGTAGTTGCTGGGATTTATAGTTCACCTACAATCAAAGAGCATTCTGAACTCCACCAATGATGGAATTGAACCTAACTTGGCACACAAAACTCCCATGATCAAGAGAAAATACTGGAAAGGTTTGGTGAACCTTGGGTTTTGGAGTTGTAGTTCACCTACATCCAGAGAGCACTGTGGACTCAAACAATGATGGATCTGGACCAAACTTGGAACCAATACTCAATATGCCCAAATGTGAACACTGGTGGAGTGTGGGGAAAACAGACCTTGACATTTGGGAGTTGTAGTTGCTGGGATTTATAATTCACCTACAATCGAAGAGCATTCTGAACCACACCAACGATAAAATTGGGCCAAACTTCCCACACAGAACCCCCATGACCAACAGAAAATACTGTTTTCTGATGGTCTTTGGCGACCCCTTCTGACACCTCACTCGTGACCCCCCCAGGGGTCCTGACCCCCAGGTTGAGAAACACTGCCCTATAGGGTGCTGGCACCCTGTTGTAATTCTCCAAATCATTTACGGCCTAGCCTAAAAATGCAAGGTTTCAGGGCAGACAAAATGGGATCTATTTCCTCGGTCTTGCAAGAAGGAGAGGAAGAATCCAAGCCAAAACTGAGTTTCTGAGATCTAAAATAAGCCCAAGGCTTTATAGGATCACTGCTTCCCCAGACAGAATATTGTAATAACACAGGCAAAATTCCCATTTAAATTTCCTTTTAAATGACTGGCTCCGTGAATAGGTTGTGTTCACAGCCAAGTTCTGATTGCCTTAGTTGTAGTTGGGAATAATATGATATTCTTTTCTCCTTCTTCTGGAATATACACCCTTCACCCATAGCCCTCTCTGAGTCTACAAGATTTTGCATATGGAGAGTAAAATAAAAAATAAAATAATACGTAAATAACTTTGGGTTGCTGTGAGTTTTCCGGGCTGTATGGTCATGTTCCAGAAGCATTCTGACACCAGGAGAGAATGCTTCTGGAACATGCATGGCCATACAGCCCGGAAAACCCGCAGCAACCCAGTGATTCTGGCCATGAAAGCCTTCGACAACACAATAAATAACTTTATTTATAACCCACCCAATCTCCCCTAAGGGAGTCAGTATGTGATGTCTCCAAAAGCTTGCCAAACCTATTCAGGCAAAGGATAAGAATCAAATAAAGGAAGATTTATGTACACAATGTTTCTCTTTTATATAGCATTTAGCTCCTTTAAATAAAAAAAAGACTGATTTTCCAGTCCAAGCTGAGCTAGTGGAAGGAACTGGCAAAACTACCTATGAGTACTAAGCCTGGGCAATCATGGTTCTAAATGGTTCTCTCTCTCTTGGCATTACTTCGCGAAGGAAGATTCAGGAAGGACTCATCCCACGCTTTTTACAAGCGCGTTGATGACTAAGAAGGCCAATCTGAGATAGGCAAGTTCGGTTGCAGAAAGCACAGCAGAAAGTCTCCTTGGGTGATGTTGTTTCCAAGTAGCAGTTCTTTCTGCATTGTCGTTTCTCTTCGAGAATCATTTGGCGTGTCTTCTCGAAAGAGGCCGCAGCATTGTGGATAGTGCATCTCCATGCCTCCCGATGTGAGGCCAGGGTGGACCATTGTTGGTGATCAATCTGGCCAAGCCTGAGATGTTGTTTCAGGGAGTCTTTATATCTCTTTTTGGGGGCACCTCTCTTGCACTGACCCGTGGAGAGTTCACTTTTGGGAGGTGGTGGTCCTCCACCTGGAGACGTGTCCTGCCAGCGCAGCTGTGTTCTCAATAGCATGGCCTCAATGCTGGTGATCCCTGCTTGCTCAAGGACAGCGACATTCGTCACATAGTCAGTCCAGTGTACATTTAGGATTGTGCGAAGACAGCGCTGATGAAAGCGTTCGAGGAGTCGTAGGTGTTGGCAATAGGTGACCCATGTTTCAGACCCATAGAGGAGAATAGACAGTACGATAGCTCTGTACACACTGATTTTGGTACTTTGCCTCAGGTTCTTGTTGCTCCAGACTCTTTTGTGAAGCCTTCCAAATGCACTATATGCCTTTGCTAATCTGTGATCTATCTCTTTGTCAATCTTGGCGTCTGAAGAGATGATACTTCCCAGGTAGGTGAACTGCTGAATGGACTTAAGCACATGGTTCTAAAGTACTTACAAAACTAAAGTTCTGGTGGTGAACACTAGGTGGCGCTGGTGCTTTGCTTCTACAGTGTTGCTAAAGTTCTGGTGGTGAACATTTCAGAACGCTAACAAAACTTTCAAAATTTCATTATAAATGGCAGTTCCTAATTGGTTCTGTCTTTAAAATCGCCAATAATGAAATAATAATGAAGTTTTGAAAGTTTTGTTAGAGTTCTGAAATGTTCACCACCAGAACTTTAGCAACACTGTGGAAGCAAAGCACCAGCGCCACCTAGTGTTCACCACCAGAACTTTAGTTTTGTAAGTACTTTAGAACCATTTAGAACCATGACTGCCCAGGCCTAATGAGTACCCTTTGCCTAAGAAAACCCTTTGAAATTCATGGAGTGGCCATAAATCAACAGGCAACGCAAAGTCATGTGCACACACCCATATACCATATACAGGCAGTCCCCAAGTTATGAACAAGATAGATTATGTAGGGTTGTTCTTTGTTTGCAAGTCAAAACTGGTACATTTTTAAAGTGTAACTCCAGTCAAAATAAAACATCTAGACTGATACATGTGTATATACAGTAACCCTTTTTCTCTAGCATATAACTTGGCTCATATATTTGAGTCATCTGAAATTTCAGGCACCACGCTGAAACACACCTGTTCTCCACACATATCACTGAACTTGTGAGTTTGCAAAGCTATCAGATCCTTCTCCCTCTTGGGGGACTAAGGGGGCTCTAAAGTTGCCAGGATTTCTCATGATCCCCGTGGAAGCCAGCCGTTTCCTCTTACAGAAGACAAGCACTGAGTATTTGGGCCCCCTTGGAACGTGAAGCACTGGCCTCTTCCATTTCCAGGAGCTAGAAACCTGACTCAAGTAAGACTTACATTACAGCCCTAATACCATCACTCCGTCAACCTCATGACCATCCTGCAGCTTTCTGGTTCATCTCCTAAGCCCTGACCAGCAGGTTTGCTTCTGCCAAAAATAAAGCTCTTTTCAAAATCTGGGGGAAGTGAAAGGCAGAAGAAAGTTGAGATTTATTCTTTTTGTTTAGGTAGGTAGATAAGGGGGCCGAGTGTTGTCCCAAGTCTAGAGTTGGCTTGGCAAAGAAGAGTACTCTCCTGCAAAAAGCATCTCAGGCAGACCTTGAAAAGTGCTTACTCTTAAGACTAAATCTTGCAGATTTTCTGTAAATTCTGGGAGTTGTTGATCATGCAGTTTGGCCAGTTCTTAACAAACCCAGTAAGGCATCAGTTAATATATTGTATGTACATATAATATTTATAATAAATGGAAGTTCTCTACCAGCCCGCACCACAGGAAGAACACCACCATCCCCACGTCAGCATAGGCAAATCTATGCTTAAGTCTGTTCAGCAGTTCACCTACCTGGGAAGCATCATCTCTTCAGATGCCAAGATTGATAAAGAGATAGATCACAGATTAGCAAAGGCATAGAGTGCATTCGGAAGGCTTCACAAAAGAGTCTGGAGCAACAAACACCTGAGGCAAAGCACCAAAATCAGTGTGTACAGAGCTATCGTACTGTCTAT
Source organism: Anolis apletophallus (assembly GCA_030556195.1). Classification (NCBI taxonomy): domain Eukaryota; kingdom Metazoa; phylum Chordata; class Lepidosauria; order Squamata; family Anolidae; genus Anolis; species Anolis apletophallus. Next base: position 140,003,138 of record JARBWK010000006.1, read on the forward strand.
TCTCCTCTATGGATCTGAAACATGGGTCACCTATCGCCAGCACCTACGACTCCTCGAACGCTTTCATCAGCGCTGTCTTTGCACAATCCTAAATATACACTGGACTGACTATGTGACGAATGTTGCTGTCCTTGAGCAAGCAGGGATCACCAGCATTGAGGCCATGCTATTGAGAACATGGCTGCACTGGGCAGGGCACGTCTCTAGGATGGAGGACCACTGCATCCCAAAGATACTCTATGGTGAACTCGCCATGGGTCAGCGCAAGAGAGGCGCTCCCAAAAAGAGATATAAGGACTCCCTGAAACAACATCTCAGGCTTGGCCAGATTGATCACCAACAACGGTTCACCCTGGCCTCACATTGGGAGGCATGGAGATGTACTATCCACAATGCTGCGGCCTCTTTCGAGAAGACACGCCGAATGGGTCTCGAAGATAAACGACAACGCAGAAAGAACCGCAACTTGGAAACAACATCACCCAATGAGACTTTCTGCTGTGCTTTCTGCAACCGGACTTGCCTATCTCGGATTGGCCTTCTTAGTCATCAACGTGCTTGTAAAAAGCGTGGGATGAGTCCTTCCTAAGGAATCTTTGTTTGTGAAGTAATGCCGAGAGAGATAATGTAATACAATATAATACTACTACTACTAATAATATGATATTATAATTATATATTTTATATTACATGTAATATTACTAATAATATTACAATATAATGGTATTGTACAATACAATCCTCTGGTTAGGTCGTCCAGGCGATAGGGATGTCCAGCTGCCAACCCTGGATGGCGTGGCACTATGTCCGTCATCATCAGTAAAAAGCCTGGGAGTCCTTTTGGACCCTCTGCTGTCAATGGAGGCCCAAACCTCCACTGTCAGCAGAACAGCATTTTTCCATCTGCGACAGGTTATTTGTCTCGGAACGACCTGGCCACGGTGATCCAGGCTACGGTCATCTCAAGACTTGACTACTGTAACACTCTCTACATTGCCTGCCTTTGACAGTGATCCGGAAACTCAAGCTAGTGCAGAATGTTGCAGCCTGGCTACTCGCGGGGGAGCCCGTGAGTTGTCGTATCACCCCGGTCCTGCAGGGACTGCACTGGCTACCAATTGAGTACCGGATCACTTTCGAAGTACTAGTTTTAACTTTTAAGGCCTGGTCCTACAACAACCCAGAACAATGCCATGTTCAACTTGCTGATCCAGATCTTACCACTATGTGGGGCTCTCACAGCTTGAGCACAAGTCTTTTAGGATGGGAGCAACAATGCAAGAGACCATGATGTCTTAACAACTGCAACTGTTGTGTGTCCCTGTTGCCATGGCGAAGCAACAACAGCGAGTATGTGCCATTGCTCCCGGTGCCAAACCCCACCCAGGAGGTAGGAATTGCAGGTGACCTGCATGGGAGGAAATTGCCTGTGCAAATATTGATGTACAGCCAGCTTAGGATTTCTGAGCGCATGTGTGTGTGCGTGCGTATGCGCCTTCCAATATTATGGTGTAAATCCAAAGCACTTCTGTCAGATTTTCACTAGCCCTGTAAAGTACTCTCAAGGGCATCCGTGGGCAGAACTTGAAAATGTAACTATGGCCATGCTGGCAAAGGGATTCCGGGAGAAAGGAATCCAAATTCCTGCTATGAAGCTGCCAAATCGTGAAGCTAGGGTTCCTCCAAAATGTTTTAAAAGTGGCCAGGATGGAGCTCTTTGTGCCTGGCACCAGGTCTATGATGACATACAGAAACAAGAGGAGGAGAGCGATAGGAAATGTGTAACTATTAAGCTCTCCAGACTGCCGATCCCATTAGCCCAAGGGGAGGAATCGTAGGCAGCCCAACAGCATCTAAAGGCATTGGATGAAATCCACCCCGTTTCTAACTGACTTAGCAATCTATCTATCTATTTATCTATGTATATAATAAAAGTCAGTGTTTGCGGTGGTGCGGCCGAGTTTGCAGTGGTGTGGCCGAGCGACTAAGCGAACGACGGGAGGAATATGTGCCAGCGTTTCGATTGGCTGCCATTGTGGGATTATTTGCATAATGGGCTCTAACTGGCCAGCCTCAGAACTCCAACATTCTACGGCCCCAGACAGAGGGGATTGGTTGCCACTGAAATTGAATTTGCATAACTGCCTCCAAATGGCCAACCACATTCAAACATTTTTAAGTGACTCAGAGGGAAAGGGAAAGGCCTCAGGCAGTCAGCCACTGAGGCCCACAGCACTGACAGATCAGGACCAAACTTGGTAAACAGGCGACCAATGGCCCACTTCACTACCTGGTGTGGTTTAGGTCAGGAGGGGCCACGAATGATGGTATTTGCAGTACCTTCACGTCATTCATTTCCCAAACAACACTAAAGCCCCTATAAAACACAAACCAGCCCCAAAATTGACAGAAAGGCTTCCTTAACTTGATTTTCCTGACTAGGCCTCAGCTCATGGGATATTGTTAGGCTTCCTTAACTTGATTTTCCTGACTAGGCCCCCGGGACTCACAGTACCTTCACTAAGTTCCTGAGACCACTGCAAGCCACATAAACATCTAATAGGAACCAACCTTGGCACACAATGCCTTCATCAAATAACCCTCAGCTAGTACACCCATAAATACATAATTCTTTAGCAATATAGAAAGTGTACCAATGTGTGACTCTTGGTCCATCTAGTTCCGTCATTCCCAAAGTGGATGCTACTGCCCCTGGGGGGCGGGGCAGGGGGGCGCTGGAGCGATTCAGAGGGGCGGTGATGGCCACAGGTGCATTTGGGGGCTCATGAATCACTGTAAGGGGGCGGTGAAAGCATGGCTGAAATCACTGGGTTGCTGTAGTGTAGAACTATATATCCCAGCAACTCCCAAATGCCAAGGTCTATTTTCCCCAAGCCTCTCCAGTATTTTGTGTTGGTCATGGGAGTTCTGTGTGTCAAGTTTGGCCCAGGTCTGTAAATCCACACAACTGCAAAATACCAAAGGTCAGGGTCTCTTTTCCCCAAGCCCCTCCAGTATTTTCTGTTGGCTATGGAAGTCCTATATGCCGAGTTTGGTTTAATTCTATTATTGATGGAGCTCAGTATGCTCTTTGATGCCTGGTGAACTATAAATCCACACAATTGCAATTCCCAAAGGTCAGGGTCTCTTTTCCCCAAATCCCTCCAATATTTTCTGTTGGCCATGGTAGTCCTATATGCCAAGTTTGGTTCAATTCTATTATTGGTGGAGCTCAGAATGCTCTTTGATGCCTGGTGAACTATAAATCCACACAATTGCAATTCCCAAAGGTCAGGGTCTCTTTTCCCCAAATCCCTCCAGTATTTTCTGTTGGCCATGGTAGTCCTATATGCCAAGTTTGGTTCAATTCTATTATTGGTGGAGCTCAGAATGCTCTTTGATGCCTGGTGAACTATAAATCCACACAACTGCAATTCCCAAAGGTCAGGGTCTCTTTTCCCCAAACCCCTCCAGTATTTTCTGTTGGCCGTGGAAGTCCTACATGCCGAGTTTGGTTCCATTCTATTATTGGTGGAGCTCAGAATGCTCTTTGATGCCTGGTGAACTATAAATCCACACAACTGCAATTCCCAAGTGTCAGAGTCTATTTTCCCCAAACTCCAGTGTTCAAATTTGAGGATATTGAGTATTTGTGCCAAGTTTTGTCCAGATCCATAGTTGTTTGGGTGCTCTCCGGATATAGGTAAACTACATTTCCCCTAAATTAGTGTCAATTCCTCCCAACCCCCTCCAGTATTTTCTCATCGTCGTGGGGGTTCTGTGTGCCAAATTTGGTGCAGGTTTGTAATTTGTGGGGGTCTCATTGGGCTGTGGAAGTCAGAGCTGAATTGGTTGAAGGTACTGCAAATCCCATCATCCGTTGTCCATACTCCCCCAAACATTAATTACTATGCTTTAATTATGTTCAATTTGTAACAATGAAAATACAGCCTGCATATTAGATATTTGCATTAGAATTCATAAGAGTAGCAAAATTATTTATGAAGTAGCAACGAAAACATGGTTGGGGGTCACCACAACATGAGGAACCTTATTTAGGGGTCACGGCATTAGAAAGGTTGAGAACCATTGCATTAATACATATATCTTTCTGTTTAATTGCTATTTAAAAAATTAAAACATTAATTTCTAGTAAGTAAAAGTAATATTTTTTTTCTGAAAAGGGGCTTGTAGGCTAAAAAAGTTTAGGAACCACTGATCTAGTTCATTATGACCGACCTTGACTGGCAAAAGCTCTCCAAGGAATCAAGCAGGAGTACGTCCTAACCTGGAAATGTGAGCGGTTGGACCTGGAGTCCTTTTGCCTGCAAAACAAGCACTCCACTGGTCTTCTCTCCCTATTCTTCTTCAGATTAGAAGTTTATCACCAAGTCAGGAGATTTCCCAGGCCTCATATCCCTGTCCTCAAAGCTCACAGATGAGAGGCAGTAAGAAGAGAAAGGTTCGAATATCTCACCTAACAGTGACGCATGTCTGATATGATAGCTGGGTTTTCCATTCATAAAATTTGGAAAATGTGTAACATACACACATGTGCTTTTCAGCAAGACAGGGAGTAAGTGTATTGCCCTTGAAGGTAGGATATGATCTCTGGGACAAATTGTCTCAGGCCCCTTCTACACTGCCATAAAAAAATCCAGATTATCTGCTTACATGAGGCCAAGCGCACCGGGAATGTGGCGCAGTTGGCTAAGTGTCAGCTGCATAAGATCTCTCTGACCAGTAGGTCATGAGTTCGAGGCCTGCCCGGGTCGAGGTGGGTGCGCGACCTTTAAGTGTAGCTTGCTGTCGACCTTTGCAGCCCGAAAGACAGTTGCATCTGTCAAGTAGGAGATAAAGGTACCACATTAAGAAAGGAGGCAAATTTTGACTGAATTATGAGGCCATTAAAGAACTCCAGGAATGCGGAAGGAACAACAAGGGACGCTGGAACGTTGAGAGATGAGGAGTGCGTCAGCTCCCCCTGGTGGCCAGAGTTTGCCTCTGTTCGTCTATATGTGTGTATGTGGAAACGGCAGGGATTGTCTGCTAAGTATGTGAACCTGTAATCCGCTCTGAGTCCCCTTCGGGGTGAGAAGAGCGGAATATAAATAAAGTAAATAAATAAATAAATAAACAGTGCACTACCATAAAATAATACAAAACAAAACACAAAAAGCAACATGATAATGTGGATTATCTGCTTTGATCTGGCAGTACAGAAGGGGCCTATTTCCCTTGAACAACCATTTGGAGGTTAATGGAAGCTGCACACAGAACTACTGGTTTATTGGTCAGAGCGGTGTACTGGTTTGAGGACTGGACTACCATTAGATAGAATATATATTGCAGACTAAATTCATAGTCCACTTTATTATTAGCATATGACTGGAGAGGGAAGCAAATGTCTTATTTTACATTTGTTTTTCGTTTCAGGTACTATTTTATCTCGCGTTTGCCCCAACACCTTGTAAGAATCTGTCAAGAACTTGTTGACCGAAAGGTCAGCGGTTCAAATCTGGGAAGGAGGGTGAGCTCCCGCTGTTAGCCCCAGCTTCTGCCAACCTAGCGGTTCGAAAACATGCAAATGTGAGTAGATTAATAGGGGGAAGGTAATGCCACTTCTTGCAGTCATGCTGGCCATGTGACCTTGGAGGTGACTATGGACAACGCTGGCTTAGAAATGGAGATGAGCACCCCCGAGTCGGACATGAGTAGACTTAATGTCAAGTGGAAACCTTTACCTTTACTAGTTGTCTTTGGAGAAAAACAGGATACAAAACAGGATCAAAGTATAAGTGACAAGTCTTAAATGTTTATATTTGACATATTTTTCAGTGGAACTTTTTTAAATTTCTAGAATTTGGGGTTACCTAAGGGAAGTGGTTAGGAGCTGGCACAAGATAAACAAAAGGAGTATTTTACCGCCCACATGCACTATAAGCATATTTGTGAGTAGTTCAGATGAAAGCAGGAGGTTGATCCAGACTGACTTGCGCCTGCTCTGACAGGCCAGTCCTTACATCTGCGTGCAGCCTGGATTAACTAATCCCAAAAGAATGGCTGCTTCCTGGTTCTATGTTTGCAGTTCATAGCACAGGCAAGAATCCTCACTTGACCTCACGTCAAGCATCCCAAAAGGGAAGTGCATCAGTGGGATGTTTGAAGAAGTGCTTCCTACTTTTCCCTCTTGGACTATAACTCCAAGCACACCCCAGCTGTCAGTGGACATGCTGGTTGGGGGAATCTGATAGCTTGTCTCAATAAAGGAGATCACCTTTTGAAGCTCTGGACTTTGAAGGCAAAGATGGTTTTCAATGCATCCATAGTGAGATGCACCCAGTCAGGAATACGAGCCTAGCTTTCACTTAAATACAACCCGCCACTAGGCCTGGGTAATCATGGTTCTAAATCAGGGGTGGGCAATTATTTTTTCCAAGGGGCCACACGAGAGCCAAAAAATATTATGGAGGGCCGCACCGAAAGGCTGATATACATTCTAATCTACATAATGTATTTATTTGTTTGTTTATTTACTATATATTACACATCATTAATATTACCATATTAATATATTCATGTATTATTAGTATTAATATCATAATTATTATATTATAGTATATAGACATTATAATATATTGAAATTATAATATAATATAACATTATATTATTTATTATATTATTTTTATATTATTATAATAATAAAATAATAATAAAAAACCACTAAAATAAAATAAAATTCAAGAAGACAAGGTGCAAACCAAGATGAAGGCTGACATCCTGAAGAGAGGAAGGATCCCAAGATGGAATGGCCAATGGCCCCAGCCCAGAGGATGGCAAAGCGGACCCAGCTGCTGCCACAGCAGAGGAAAGCAGAGCAGCAGGTGATCGGAGGCTGCAGGCCTCCGCCCGCCCGCCCCAGCCGTTCCCCAGCTGATCGCCCTGCTATGGAGTGCCTGCCATCCCTGGAGGCAATCCAGGCCTGCAGGGGGAGCACTCGGCGATCTGAGGCAGCTGTTTGCCCTGGCGACCTGGAAGACGATCAAGTCTTCCAGGTCGCCAGGGCGATCAGCCCTCACAGGTCGCCGAGTGCTCCTGCTACAGGCCCAGATTGCCTCCAGGGATGGTAGGCACTCCAAAGCTGCCGCTCCTCCGGCCTGTCTGCCCACAGAACCCACGATGGGATGGTGGCAGCGGCACCCCTTTCTCTTGGCCCCGCCCCCGAGCCGGACAGAAGCGGCTGCCGAGCTGGATCCGGCCCGCGGGCCGTAGGCTGCCCACCCCTGTTCTAAATGGTTCTAAAGTACTTACAAAACTAAAGTTGTGGTGGTGAACACTAGGTGGCGCTGGTGCTTTGCTTCTACAGTGTTGCTAAAGTTCTGGTGGTGAACATTTCAGAACTCTAACAAAACTTTCAAAACCTCATTATTATTTCATTATTGGCGATTTTTAAGACAGAACCAATTAGGAACTGCCATTTATAACGACATTTTGAAAGTTTTGTTAGAGTTCTGAAATGTTCACCACCAGAACTTTAGCAACACTGTAGAAGCAAAGCACCAGCGCCACCTAGTTTTCACCACCAGAACTTTAGTTTTGTAAGTACTTTAGAACCATTTAGAACCATGGGTTGCCCAGGCCTACCCACCACCCCACTCCCCATTTGCGGGTTTGAGTTTTGCGGATTTGATTATTCATGATTTGATTAAAATGTACTCTTTAGAAATCTCTTGGTCCCCCAGTGTGGTTCTACAGGCCACTTTAACCAAACACTAGCAGGATCTAAAGGTATAAACGTGCACGAAACAACATTATATCATATAAATATACTTATCTTTATCATCAATAAATGCCACCCAATATATCACATATAAATCTATGCTAACACCGTGGATTAATAAATAGTGCACAATAATATCAACCGGTGAAAGTACCCATTCACACACGATAAAAGGCTATGTATAAAGCAATCCAATCATTATATCAGGAGGTAAAAAGCCTATATGTAGAATAGTGCAATGAATCTCTAATAAACTTTCATTCTAGCATCAACACAGTGTTAAGGTACATTGATTTCCAGGAAAACATCAATTCGAAGATTACAAAATGCCAAACATCAATTTGGTACACATAAACACATTAACATAACAGTATATCACAACTCCTGCTGAGTGTCAACATAACACTGCGAATTATTGTCATATAATCCGCATCTAAAATCCACAATCTGTTGCTAACCAAAATCTTTTTGGACTTAAACGTCCAATGTCATGAAGTAAAAGTATAGCTGGTAGCGCCAAATAAAGTTTTTTTTAGAGTATGCAAAAGCAATACGAAGATTCAATCCCAAAGCGGATTATCCATCCGTAGAAATGCGGTATATGCACTCAAAGCAGCACTGAAATAGAGTCCTGGATAATTTCCACAAATAAATCCCTGGCTGTCATGCAAAAATATGAAACATAGTTGCATACCCTAAGAAATCCTCTTGATCCTCCAGAGAAGAGATGGGCAATTACTTTTTTTTCAAGGGGCCACACAAGAGCCAAAAAATATTATGGAGGGCCGCACCTAAAGGCTGAACTACATTCTAATCTACATAATTTATTTATTTACTATATTTACTATATATTACACATCATTAATATTAAGATATTAATATATCAAGAAATATTCATATATTATTAGTATTAATATAATAATTATTATATTATAGTATATATATAGACATTATAATATATTGAAATTATAATATAATATTATTATATTATTTATTATATTATTATAATAAAATAATTATAAAATAATAATAAAAACCACTGAAATAAAATAAAATGAAATTCAAGAAGACAAGGTGCGAACCAAGATGCAGGCTGACATCCTCAAGAGAGGAAGGATCCCAAGATGGAATGGCCCAATGGCCCCAACCCGGAGGATGGCAAAGCGGATCCAGCCGCCGCCGCAGCAGAGGAGGGCAGAGCAGCAGGCAATCGGAGGCTGCAGGCCTCCGCCCGCTCTCGCCCCCAGCCATTCCCCAGCTGATCGCCCTGCTATGGAGTGCCTGCCATCCCTGGAGGCCAAGAGGAAGGGGTGCCGCTGCCGCCATCCCATCGCAGGCTCTGTGGGGCCTGTGTTGGCAGACAGGCTAGAGGAGCGGCGGCTTTGGAGTGCCTGCCATTCCTGGAGGCGATCTGGGCCTGCAGGGGGAGCACTCGGCGATCTGAGGCAACTGAAAGCCCTGGCGACCCAGAAGACGATCAAGTCTTCCGGGTTGCCAGGGCGATCAGCCCCCGCAGGTCGCCGAGTGCTCCCGCTGCAGGCCCAGGCCCAGGAATGGCAGGCACCCCAGGAATGGCACCCTCTTCCACCCCTTCCTCTTGGCCCCGCCCCCGACGCCCTTCTCCCTGGGCCAGACAGAATCGGCAGCCGGCCCACATCCGGCCCACGGGCCGTAGGTTGCCCACCCCTGCTCCAGAGTGACTTTACAGCCAACCTCTGATGACAGTTGACCATAGAGTTATGCTGGAGAAGCTAGAAATTTGGGCCCTTTCCACACAGCTGATTAAAATCACAGTTATCTGCTTTGAATTGGAATATATGGCAGTGTGGACTCAGATAATCCAGTTCAAAGCAGATATTGTGGGATTTTCTGCCTTGATGTTCTGGGCTATATGACTGTGTGGAAGGGCCCACAGAAGTAAGTCATACCATTTCCAACTAGGACCGCAGTCTAAAGATGCACTGGGCATTATTCTTTCTCTGAACTGCATTCACTGGACAAGGCAGCACATAGTTTGGGCTATCTTAGACCACCAGCACCAGCAACACATGACTAAAATAGAAAAAAAGCCTAATAAGAATATGCAACTAATTTCCTCTCTGAGAGGCTAACTCCAGTTGATTCTGACTTCAAAAAAACCATTGCTTCTCTAGCAAGATGTTTCTGGTTTCAGTGTCTGGCCCAGAGCAAAAATCTGTTTGGAGATAATTCGAGGAACTATCGAGCTTGGAGTAGCTCTGTTTTTGTATGAAAATTCCAAGAATCTCCCATCTAGCTGGCTAGAAGCTTCTCGAGCTCAAAAACAGATTTTTTTCGAAGCTCTGGATTTCATATAATAGTTAAAAAAAAGTTATTTGCCTTTATTTAGTATTGTTTTTGCATTGGTTTGGATAGACCCACAGCAATATATTCTCTTGCCAGCACATCTTTTGACACGATGGACCAAGCTGCATAATCGCATGGCAGCTGTCACATGGAAGCTCACTTCCCTGCCCCCCCCCCCCAATATAACAGATTGCAATTTGGCACAACAGCTCAAACATCTTAAAGTTGGTTAAGCAGCCATAAAGTAAACACGCCCCTTGTACCCATGACGGACCATTCAAATGGCCCTTTGATGGTTTGGCTTCTGCAGTAGAGAGCCACTGACTGTTAATGAAGAGCAAAACGTCACCACAAACATATTTTTGACTTCAGCCCCATGACTGCCCACAAAGAATATTTGGGAATTTAATTTAGTAAGGAGGCCAAGATATTTTTATTTTTTTTAAGTCCACCCACCACCATCCACGGGATTTAGTGCTCCCTTGAAAGGGGATAACTATTAAGCCATTTTATGGCTGTAGTGTAGACATGCCTTGGGAGAATATTTAGTCTGGCGGTTTAACTCTAGACCACACAGCAACATTTTGAGAGCCAGATTGATTGGTGCAGAGCAGATCTTGGATTATAATATGGGAAAAGTTACTTTTTAGGATCACCCCTCCTAGCACCTGCCCCAGCCAGCAGAATCCGGGACTGTGGTGCACAGGCCCGGATTAGCCATAAAGCCACACTAGGCCACAGCCTAGGGGCGCAGCCATGGGGGGGGGGGGCGCCAGATCCAGACCCCCCCAATAATAAAAAAGAGGTCGATTCTGCGCCTGCACAAGGGGCGCCATAGACTCACAGAGGCCGTTTTGCTGCCCCTGAGAGTCTATGGCGCCCCGCGCGCAGGCGCAGAAGCACCTGAGCATCGCCCCTTTTTTCTCAGGGGTGGTGGCTTTAGGAAGGGAGGAGCCGCGGGGAGCCTCCCCATGGCTCCTCCCTCCCTCCTAAAGTCACCACGCCGGCCTGAGGAAAAAGGGGCACACATCGGCCACTTCTCAGGCTGGCGTGGTGGCTTTAGGAGGGAGTAGGGTTGCCACTTTTTGATATAAGAAATAAGGGACATTTACGGGATTTTTCACAAAAATAAGGGACACTTCATTAAAAACTTGAAACTCAAACATTAGGTAGAGATAGTTTTATTAACAGAATAAGACAATGATTAAAACTCACAAAAGAAACTGACTTATACCCTCTTACCGGTACATCGTATGTTTCTACATTCTTTGTCATGCAGAAAAAACATTATTAGAACTACCTAATTTTCTCCATCTGTATTTAGTACTTGACTTTGCTGACTTTAAAAGTGCCCTGTCTAAACATTAAAATAAAATAAATTTTATAAGACAGTACAGCTTCATGATTATTATGTCAATAGTTAATGGTATAGTATAGTATGGGATACACAGCATTGTATAGTATTGGGATACACAGCTAGGCCTATTTTAAGAGTAACTCTCAAGCAACCAGAAACGATCTTTATCCATTATGATCCAACATTCCCCTTGGGTAACGGTTAATTAGTCTACTGTACTTTGAAAAAGTCCTGTATCGCCTCTTCCTTCCAACGGGGAGGCAGGCTGCCCTGCGAGTTGGAATCCCGGGCAGGCATTGCCAGGGAAACCACAGCGCACACCTTCCTCTGGTCAACCCCCGCCCAGTCCTGTCCTGCTAGTCAAAAATAAGGGACAGGGCCTGAAAATAAGGGACACAAATTTTAGGGCCAAAATAAGGGTTACATGAGTGGAGTGTGTGTGCGCGCAGTGCCCGATCCTGCTGCAAGCTACCTCTGATGGGTCATGAGCTACTAGTCGATCGCGATCGACTTCCTGGGCAGTCCTGATCTAAATGAAGGACTCCTAGTATTATCAACAAAAACGCATGCACAGCTGTTCTTTTTTTCCTTAATGGGCTTTTAAAAAATAAAATGCAAAAAGAGACCAAATAAACCATGGGGAGCGGGAGTAACAGATGAAAGACGCCAATGTCTGGCCCTGTAAAATTCAGTGAATGAGCAAGCGTACAACAACAAAAACCTTATCTAGAAGCACCAAAGCTGTTGTGAAGTTTGAGTGCCTCTTTGCACCATTTGAGAGCAGACTTGTATTTTTAAATAAAAAAGTGCTCAGCCAAAAATGTGATTTATTTTTAGAGGGAAAGGAATGGCGCGTCTGTACACTCTGGCTGCCGGAATGAGTTTTTGGTGCTCTCATTCAACAACAGAACACACATCACAAGCTAGCCCCCCGGCAAAGCCTTAAACCTATTCTACACTGCCATATAAAATCCATATGATCTGCTTTGAACTGGATTATATGGCAGTGTAGACTCATATAATCCAGTTCAAAGAAGATAATGTGGATTATCGGTTTTGATAATCTGGATTGCATGGCAGTATAAAAGGAGCCTTAGTCCTCTGAGCTCGCCAAAAGCCAAGCCCACCAGCTTGGCTCTCTTTTCTCAAGAAGTCCATCTGGTGGATCCATTCCTGTATTTATTTATGGTCGTCGGATCATGCTCTTCTTTGTTTTGGTTATTTTTAGAAAGCTTTGCATGGTTACCAACACAGAATCTCAGTTTCCAGTGATCTCCTCTTTAGTCCATCTTGACTTCACTAACTACAGAGACTGGCCAGACTGGTCTATTTCTTTTGGCCTAACGGCTAGGACGAGGGTTGTGAGAATAAAAACTAGAGAGGTCTTCTGTACCTTTTAATGGTTGTGTAGATGAGAGAATTGCACATAAGCAAGAAAGAGTAGATGGGGTTGATGCTTCTCTTCGGTTTTCTTGGGGTGCTCATAGGCTGGATCTACACTGCCATATAATCCAGTATGTGTCTTGTCAAAGGCTTTCATGGCTGGAACCAGTGGGTTGCTGTGCGTTTTCCGGGCTGTATGGCCATGGTCCAGAAGCATTCTCTTCTGAATCCAGTATCCGATTCCAGATTATCTACTTTAAATTGTATTCTGTGAGTCTACACTGCCATATAATCCAGTTCAAAGCAGATAATCTGGTATCAGAAACTGGATTATATGGCAGTGTAGCTAGAGCCTAGATAGATTTAGTCCGTGAGCTGCTTTTTGCTGACAATGCTGCCCTTGTCGCACATTCAGAAGCAGCTCTGCAGCGCCCAACACCCTTTGCAACAGCTGCAGAGCTGTTTGGGCTGGAAGTCAGCCTGAAGAAAACGGAAGTTCTCTACCAGCCCGCACCACAGGAAGAACACCATCATCCCCACGTCAGCATAGGCGAATCTGTGCTTAAGTCCGTTCAGCACTTCACCTACCTGGGAAGCATAATCTCTTCAGATGCCAAGATTGATAAAGAGATAGATCACAGATTAGCAAAGACATAGAGTGCATTCGGAAGGCTTCACAAAAGAGTCTGGAGTAACAAACACCTGAGGCAAAGCACAAAAATCAGCTATCGTATTTTTTATTCTCCTATATGGGTCTGAAACATGAGTCACCTATCGCCAACCCCTACAACTCCTTGAACGCTTTCATCAGCGCTGTATTCGCACAATCCTAAATATACACTGGACTGACTATGTGACGAATGTCGCTGTCCTTGAGCAAGCAGGGATCACCAGCATTGAGGCCATGCTATTCAGAACACAGCTGCGCTGGACAGGGCACGTCTCTAGGATGGAGGACCACCGCCTCCCAAAGATACTATACTATGGTGAACTCGCCACAGGTCAGCGCAAGAGAGGCGGCCCAAAAAAGGGATATAAGGACTCCCTGAAACAACATCTCAGGCTTGGCCAGATTGATCACCAACAGTGGTCCACCCTGGCCTCCCATCGGGAGGCATGGAGACACACTATCCACAATGTTGCGGTGTCTTTCGAGAAGTCACGCCGAACGAGTCTCGAAGAGAAACGACAACGCAAAAAGAACCACAACCTGGAAACAACATCACCTAAGGAGACTTTCTGCTGTGCTTTCTGCAACCGGACTTGCCTGTCTCAGATTGGCCTTTTTAGTCATCAATGCGCTTGTAGAAAGCTTGGGATGAGTCCTTCCTGAATCTTCGTTCGCGACGAAAAGCAAAGAAAAAGATAGAAGCCTAGTTGTTGCCTTTTCAGAAAAGGGGGCGGATCCTTTTATGGAGCCATGGGGAAAAAAGCAACCTATTGGGTGTATACAGTAATTGTAGCCCTGTTCATGACGTCTTGATCACAACTTTCCAATTCATGCCATTCGCTTCCACCGGCAATAAAACCCACCTGTACCTATCACCAATTCCCTTGATAGATCTTTGTCAATCACAAGCACTCTTGATTTTAGATAAACAAGCAGGTTCTTTTTTTTGGTATTTTTTTTTTAAAAAAGGTCTTTTGAACATCACTAAAACCCATCCTTCCTGGTGACCTCAATGTATCCATAGTAACTACAGATGACTGTTCTTCAAAGTGGAAGAGCGGAAGGAGACCAAACAATATGTGCCTTAACAATGAATAAGCTTGGCGACACAAACACACCATGAGCTGCTGCCCCGGAGGAAACGGGAAAGTTTGCTTTGTTGCTGGAGAAAAGGCCTTCTGAGTTCCCTTTTACACTGTCCTACAAAATCCAGATTATCTGCTTTGAACTGGATTATATAGTAGTGTAGACCAGTGTTTCCCAACCAGTGTGCCGTGGGAAATTGGAACCTCCAGGAAGGGGGGGGGGAGTCTAGTGTGTTGAAGTATAAAAACCCTAAGAAACCTACCTCAATAAAGGTACACAATTACAAACACCCCCTTCTCCCCACACATTGTCTACTTGGTCTCTCCCTCTCCATGCATTGGGAAGGCCCACCTCCCTTTCCCCAAGTACAGACCTCCTCTTGCCTCCTGGGGGTTCTGTGTGGGGAGTTTGGCCCAGTTCTATCATTGGTGGGGTTCAGAATGCTCTTTGATTGTAGGGGAACTATAAATCCCAGCAACTACTGTACAACTCCCAAATGTCAAGGTCTATTTCCCCTGAACTCCATCTGCGTTCATATTTGGGCATATTGAGTATTCATGCCAAGTTTGGTCCTGATCCAACATTGTTTGTGTCCACAGTGCTCTCTGGATATAGGTGAACTACAACTCCAAAACTCAAGGTCAATGCCCACCAAACTCTTATAGCATTTTCTCTTGGTTATGGGAGTTCTGTGTGGGAAGTTTGTGTCTTTCTGCCATTCCTGCCAGGATATCTATGTTGAGTTCATTGAAACAGGGCCAGGTTTCACACGGAGTGTATAAATACATTTTAAAAACATATTAACTATATGTATTACTGTGTTAGAGTGTCATTTTGTGTCATTTTGGTTGGTGGTGTGCCCCAGGATTTTGCAATTGTAAAAAGTGTGCCACGGCTCAAAAAAGGTTGGGAAACACTGGTGTAGACTCACATAATCCAGTTCAAAAAATCTGGATTATCTGCTTTGATATCCAGATTTTATGACAATGTAGATCCAGCCTAGGACATCTGTATTTGTAGGCCCTCCAGCATGATTCTACGGTCAACATGTTCTCTCCAGCATTGAGGGTGCAACTATACTATAGAACTGATGCACCCCAGCTTTAAATTATTTTTTCTCACTGATTTTTCAAAATCGCCCTCGTTAGCCTTCTGTATGATCAATTTACAGACCAATTTGATTGAGAGAGCATCATAACATCTTCCTGCTCAATTAGGTCTGATTAGAGACCATGTGACTTATCCAGGAAGCAGGAGGAACTAATCACCAGAGGAAAAAATCATCCTAGGCAACATTTTTTAAAGGGCAATAGTCGCACAATTTAAAGAGTAAATGTCACCCAGAACAAAATCATCAGTTGCGACCCCAAAAAGCAAACTAGAGAATATTTAGCACAGCCTTGTGGAAAGGCGTGCGTATGTGTGTGGGAATATAGAGCTAATAAGAACTAATGGTAGCAGTGATTCTCTTTGATTTAGAATTGGTTCAGTATTTAATGTCTTCCTGGTGAGCACTGGGAATAATTGAATCTCCTCCTCCAATAGTTACCTCTTAGCTTGCAATGTTATTGCCTCTATCATATTGCTTTCCACTGCCTACTACATTTGGTTCCCCAGGTTTGCAAGTTTTGACTTTTGCAGATTGTATCATTCATATGTCCTCTCAAAAAATCTCTAGGTTCAGGTGGAAGTTCAATATAAGAGTTGCGACCTAAAGATTTGTAGAGAGAACATTTCTCTATGGAATTTGTAGGTGATTCTATGGGAAGTTGCCCATACGAGTTGAGTTTAAGAATGGGCAGGGCCGGATCTTACGTTACGCGAACTAAGCACCCGCGGGGGATGGCATATATTCAGGGGCGCATTGGCCGCCAAACACCCTTCTCGGTATCCGGCCCCGTGGAAGGCGGCCCGCCCGCGCCGCACCAAATGCGGCGAGAGCAGGCCAGAGCCACCCGCAGCGGCTCCATGAGGCTAGAGACCACATGCGCGGAGCCTCCGTCCCCGGTTACCAAACCCTGCACTTCAGTTTCCGGCCTCGTGGAGGGCCGGGTGCACATATGTGGAACCAGCTGGCTCCGTGCATGTGCACTTCCACGCACATGCGCAGAACTAGCTGTCTCCGCGCATGCGCACCCTCCACGAGTTGAATTTAAGTATGGGCAGGGCCAGATCTTATGTTACACGAACTAAGCGCCCGCGGGAGGCACCATATATTCAGGGGCACATTGGCCGCCAAACACCCTTCTCAGTCTCCGGCCCCGTGGATGGTGGCCCGCCCGCAGTGCACCAAATGCAGCACGAGCAGGCCAGAGCCGCCCGCAGCGGCTCCATGAGGCCGGAGACTGCATGTGCAGAGCTTCCGCCCCCAGCTGCCAAACCCTCCTCCTCAGTTTCCGGCCTTGTGGAGGACAGGGTGGGCATGTGCGGAACCAGCTGGCTCCGTGCATGCGAACCCCCTGCGCACATGCACAGAACTAGCTGTTTCTGCGCATGCGCACCCTCCACAAGGCCGGAGAGTGAAGGGGCGCCAAAATAATGTTCGCTTACCATTTTACATTACCTTAGTCCGGCCCGGATTATGGGTTAATAAATTGCTTTTTTAATTTAAAAAATGCAATTTCCCCAGTTTGGTGAGGGTCCTATGCTACAGCAAATGTGGAGTGACCACTATAATTTGCTTCATCCACCTTGTACGCAGAACACCTATTGAAAATTAAGTCCTCCAGACAAACATGATGAGGTAGGCTGGATCCATACTGAACTATATCCCAGGAGCAGATCCCAGATTATCTGGCAGTGTAGACTCATATAATCCAATTCAAAGCAGATACTCTGGGATCAGATCCTGGGATATAGAGCAGTGTAGATCCAGCCGAAGAGAAGAATGGTTTCGATTCAGATTTGTTAATTTTGTAAAGCCAGTAATTTTATTCAAATTCATAAAAATCTATCCAATTAAGAGGAATACCAATACTACTACTACTACTATAATTTATTTATATACCGCTCTATCTCTCCAAGGGGACTCAGAACGGATTACAACATACAAAAATACGCAAACATTCAATGCCTTTAATACAATGAGATAGCAAAAACACAGAAATACACAGAACAAAGGTAAAGGCTTCTCCTTTCATCTCCAGCTTCTAGAGCAGGCCTGGGCAAACTTTGGCTGTTAGGAATTGTGGGAGTTGAAGTCCAAAACACCTGGAGGGCCAAAGTTTGCCCAGGCCTGTTCTAGAGCAAGGATCCTCAAACTTTTTAAACAGTGGGCCAGGTCACAGTCCCTCAAACTGTTGGAGGGCCGGATTATAATTTGAAAAAATAAAATAATTTGAATTCCTATGCACAGGAGGATAAGGTCCCTTTTTACTGCATGGAAACACCTCCTAGTCTGCTTTTGGAAAATTATTATTATTTAGCTAAATAGCACAATTTTGGATGTTATTTTATTTTATTTTTTTAAGAAATTACTCTGCGCTCCCCAATCTTCTTCAAAGGCGTTTTTACTTTAGCCATGTGGTTGTTATTTTGGTGTGAGTGCATGCCATATGCAGCTATATTTATGCAGGCTTGAAGGCATGCCCGGATTACCCATAAGGCCAATGAGGCCATGGCCTAGGGGCGCAAGCCGGGGGGAGGGGGCGCAGATCACGGACCAAAAAAACCCCTGGTCTGCACCCCTCTTTCCCCTTTTCCCATGCCCCTCCTCGCTCCTTCTCCCGCCAAAGTCTCTGCTCCGTCCCCTCTGTCTGTCTCTCTGTCTGCCTGTCTGTCTGTCTGTCTCTCTCTCTTGCTCTCTCTCTCTCTCTCTCTCTCTCGCGCTCTCTATCTCTCTCGCTTGTTTCTCTCTCGCGCGCGCGTGCATGCTCTCTCTCTCTTGCGCGCGCTCTCTCTCTTGTGCACGCCTTTGGAGTGAGTTTGCACCCGCTGCGCTCTCCCCAAGCCTCCCGACTCCCGAGGAGACCTTCAGAGCACAGCGGAGCTTTCCAGCCGGTGGGATTGGGGACCTTGGAGGTGGCGGGAGGTTGGCTTAAAGGGGGCATAATTCCACAGTGTGGCCTAGGGCGCAAAAAAGTGTTAATCCGGGCCTGCTTGAAGGAAGTAATAAGTGTAAGGAATGGGAGCATTTTCTACAGTATTTTTCATTACTTTTTTTTAAAAAAGTATTATTTTGACCCACTTTCCCAAAGAAAGGAGATTGCTTTCTAAACTTTACACAAATTACTGTTTTTGGACTCCTGAAATCCGCAAGACAGCGGGGCATTACATAAGGGAATATTTCGAAGCGATGACAAGAAATCCTTCTTTCCCCTTTTGATGACTGCTGTGAACCACATAACATCAATATACAGTGATACGTGGAGATCCCACTTTCTTTCAGCCACCCACTTACCCCTTTTTCATTCTGACATCCCTTTCGGATCCCCTTTGATCACCCTTTCTTTGTCCCCATCTTCCTACCTGCCCAGAAGGCTACAAGGAAACAGATTGTTCTCAACAGAGGACAAAAAAGGATCCCTTGTAAAAGACATTTTAAATTAGGCTAAGGGCAGAAGGCAGCCGTAGGGCTACAAAGCGCCCATCCTTCATTTATGTGTTCCTTCCATGTGATTCCCCCTAAACATCACAGTACTTTAGGAAGTGACTACACAAAAGTGGAAACCACAGCCCTGCCGTTATGTAAGAACACTCTAGAATTGGTTCTTTCATCCTTTCCTGGTATTTATCCTCCTCCCCACCCCCCAAACATTCCTTGTCACATTTTAGTGGGTTTTGATATTCTTCCTGAACATAAGGAATAGCATTGCAAATTCATTTGGTAGTTCTGCAGAGCAGTTAGTTCAGATATTGCTTGTTTTCCAATGACCAATATTTATGTTCGACTCCAAATGACAGCTGCCTTCTTAATTTCCAAACTTAGCATATTCTGCTATAAACTAGAGCTGCTATCTGATTAAGGAGATGGGTTTAGGTCAGGGGTGGGCAATTATTTTTTCCAAGGGGCCACACGAGAGCGAAAAAAATATTATGGAGGGCCGCACCTAAAGGCTGAACTACATTCTAATCTACATAATGTATTTATTTACTATATTTACTATATATTACGCATCATTAATATTAAGATATTAATATATCAAGAAATATTCATATAATATTAGTATTAATATCATAATTATTATATTATAGTATATATATAGACATTATAATATATTGAGATTATAATATAATATAACATTATTATATTATTTATTATATTATATTATTATTATTATTATAATAAAATTATTATAAAATAATAATAAAAACCACTAAAATTAAATTGAATTCAAGAAGACAAGGTGCGAACCAAAATGAAGGCTGACATCCTCAAGAGAGGAAGGATCCCAAGATGGAATGGCACAATGGACCCAGCCCAGAGGATGACAAAGTGGACCCAGCCGCTGCCGCAGCAGAGCAGACCAACAGGCGATCGGAGGCTGCAGGTCTCCACCCGCTCTCGCCCCCAGCCATTCCCCAGCTGATCGCCCTGCCATGGAGTGCCTGCCATCCCGGCTTTGGAGTGCCTGCTGCAGGCCTGGATCGCCTCCCGGGCAGGCCTGGATCAGGCCCTTTTGGCGCCCTAGGCCAAAGGCTCTGTGTCTGAGTCTGCCCCCATCCCAGCCCGGCTCCGTCCCGCCCCCGGCTCCGCCCCCGTGCGAGAAGCAGGGAAACACAGGCTGGGGGGGGGGGCACAAGCTGAGGGAGGGAGGGAGGAGCGCGTGCGAGAGAGAGAGGCAGGGAGAGAGAGAGAGAGGCAAAGGCTCTGAGTCTGCCCCCGGCTCCGCCCCCGCGCGAGGAGCAGGGAAACACAGGCTGGGGGGGGCGCAAACCGAGGGAGGGGGGGAGGAGCGCGGGGCGAGAGGGAGGGAGAGGAGGCAGGGAAACACAAACACACAGAGAGACTGAGTCTGCGCGAGCCGGACAAGGGAGGCAGGGAAACAGACTGGGAGAGCGAGGAGGCGAGGGCGGAGCCAGGGGTGGGACAGAGCCGAGGGCGAAGGCAGACCCTAGGGGAGCAGAGCTACGGGAGTGGGGGCGGCCGTGGATGGTGCTTATACCGGCGTGCGCATGCTCCCTTAAAAAATTTTTTTTGAATTTTTTTTTTTAATTGGGGGGTCCGGACCTGCTGCCCCCTCAAAGTTACTGCCCTAGGCCATGGCCTAGGGTGGCCTTATGGATAATCCGGGCCTGCTCCTGGGATGGCAGGCACTCCAAAGCCGCCACTCCTCCGATCATTCTCCGGAGAGGCGGGTTGTCTGCCGACACAGGCCCCACAGCCCACGATGGGACTTGGTGGGACTTGCTTCTAAGGAGGCCTGTATTTCTGCCTCCTTTCTTTCTGCATAAGTTTGCATCTTGAGAAACCAGGGTATCCGAAGCAAGCACTCATCCTGCTAGTGGACAGAAGGGAGAATGCTTCTTTTGCAATGCTCTTTGAGCTCTGTCCTTTTTGTAAGTCCCTTATTAATATTTGTCAGGTCGTCCTCCTTAACCAATTCCAAACTGGTGTGTTTTAAAAAGTAAACAGTCTTGAAAAAGGTGAGTTCTGAACAGAATCAACTTTGACCCCTTAGTGCTTTCAAGAGGCTGTATTCCCATACTTGATTCAACCTGTAATCCTGTCCTTAGATGCCCCCAAGTCTACAGTTGCCAGGTTGCAATCTGGAGGGCAAATGTTTGCTTTCATTTACACGGAAGCTCATGTAGCGGCGGGAGCTGCTCCCTCCTTGTCTCTTCTGGTTCTGCTCGCCTCCCACTACCCATAGTATCACTGAGGAAATTAATACTTGTTGCAACTCAACGGGGAGAGTTCTGAAGTTCGGGTGGCAGAAAACCAAGTGCCCCTGAAACTTAACAAGGAAGCAGGGGATTCTGAAAGCAGAAAGATCTCTCACATTGATTTGGGCTCACTTAAGAGTTTCAAGGAAAACCAGGGGGACGTTTGGGTAGCAGATCTATTGAAATCCTGAACATTGCTGAAACTCATCCATTTATTTATTTACATCATTTATATTCCACCCTTCTCACCCCGCAGGGGACTCAGGGCGGATCACAATGCACATATACAGGCAAACATTCAATGCCATTGACATACAACCTATATAGACAGACATAGAGGCAATTTAACATTCCAGCTTCTGGCCACCAGGGGGAGCTGTCGCACTCCTTCATTCTTTTTTGTGTACTTTCAGGAGATTTTTATGGCCTCGTAAATCAGTTATTTTTATTTATTTATTTTTATTAATTATTTCGATTTATATACCACCCTTCCCAAAAAGGCCCAGGGTGGTTCACAACAATGAATACACAACACAACGTAGTTAAAAACAGAATAAAAACAGATTAGGACCATAATGGAAAGCACAACCTTAGAGATTAAATGCAATTTAAGTGGTACCTAAATTTCCTACTTGACAGATGCCACTGTCTTTCGGGTTGCAAAGGTCAACAACGAGCTACACAAATTGGTCGAGAGCTCACCCCGACCCGTACAGGCCTCGAACTCATGACCTTCTTATGACCATGTCCCGTGTTATGTCTGATCCGTCAGAAGATTCACTTTACCGCTTTCATAATCCCTTAGCCTGTGTAGTTGGAGGATTGGGATCCTGAGCAACGTAGTCTACAAACTGGAGAGCAAAAGGCTTGCCTCCTCTGTTTTGGAGCTTGCCGTATCTGGGAAGGTTGGCTCCATATAAAATCCAGATTATCTGCTTTGAATGGGGTTATTTGGAAGTGTAGACTCATATGAACTAGTTCAAAGCAGATACGCACTGGGAATGTGGCGCAGGTGGCTAAGTGTCAGATGCATAAGATCTCTCTGACCAGTAGGTCATGAGTTCGAGGCCTGCCCGGGCTGAGGTGGGTGCTCGACCTTAAGTGTAGCCTGCTGTTGACCTTTGCAGCCCGAAAGACAGTTGCATCTGTCAAGTAGGAGATAAAGGTACCACATTAAGTGGGGAGGCAAATTTTGACTGAATTATGAGGCCATAAAGAACTCCAGGAATTGCTGAGGAATGCGGAAGGAACAACAAGGGACGCTGGGAACGCTGAGAGATGAGGAGTGCGTCAGCTCCCCCTGGTGGCCAGAGTTTGCCTCTGTTCGTCTATATGTGTGTATGTTGGAAATGGCAGGGATTGTCTGCTAAGTAAGTGTACCTGTAATCCTCTCTGATTCCCCTTCGGGGTGAGAAGAGCGGAATATAAATAAAGTAAGTAAATAAATAAATAAAAATTAAATAATGCAGATATTATTATTATTAAACTTCATGTATACCCCGCCACCATCAACCAGAAGGGACACGGGGCGGCTTACATGAGGCCAAGCCCAACAACACAGCAATAAAAAACAACACAGCAGGTAATAAAACAATACAATCAATAAAACACATATAAACAGTAAATACACAAAGTTTAAAACCATAGTGGCCAGGCCAAATGTCATATATTAATTTTTTTTAAAAAAAATAAACACTGGACGTGGACGGAGATAAGATATATCTAGCTGAAGGGTTTTTGGGTAATGTGGGGAGATCAACCCAACAGGTAGTTAAAGTGCATCTGAGGACATTTGCAGGGGATTGGTCAAAGCAGGACATTGTTCCCTTTATTCAGCAGGGAAGGCACATTGGAACAGCCACGTTTTCAGGCTCCTCCTAAAAACTGCCAATGAGGGGGCTTGTCTAATATCCTTGGGGAGCGAGTTCCAGAGTCGGGGAGCCTCCACAGATATTGTATTGTTCTGGTTATTTAATATTGAATTTTTATTTTACTTAAGTGATATTTATCTTTACTGTTCC
Organism: Anolis apletophallus; assembly: GCA_030556195.1. Taxonomy (NCBI): domain Eukaryota; kingdom Metazoa; phylum Chordata; class Lepidosauria; order Squamata; family Anolidae; genus Anolis; species Anolis apletophallus. The sequence goes on from JARBWK010000006.1 coordinate 140,026,585, forward strand.
AATGTAGCACAAATCCTATGGAAAAGAATTCTACATATTTTTGACATTAATACTGAAATCTGAAATATATACAGAAAGTCTTTCTGCTTTGATAATCGGGATTATATAGCTTTCTGCTTTAATAATTTTGGTTCGGGGGGAGGGCTTATATGGGTGGAAGCGTAGAAACCTTTGTATGACTCATCAAATGCAAACCTTCCAGCTGTCTTGATCAGAGAAGGACAGTCCCAATTAATTCTTTATCATCCCATTTTTCCAGTTGCTTTTAAACGGTTCCAGGTTTTTTTCTCCCCACTCTCACTTCCCCCCCTTCCCCCATCTTACTTCAATTGCTGCAAAATGGGAAAAATATTTATTATTATTTATTTCTCACATTTATATCCCGTCACTTTTCAACACCCGAAGGGGGACTCAGGACGGTATTACAATTAAGCCCGATTAGAGGCTATTACAAAATTACAATAATAAAATCACATATTAAAACATCACATCATAAAAACAATACCTAGTTAAAACCGTACAAAGATTGAACAATAAAACCAGTCTCGATAGTCACATCACCATTGCAGTTTGTCCCCTAAAGCAGTGTTTCCCAACCTTTTTTGAGCCGCGGCACATTTTTTACATTTACAAAATCCTGGGGCACACCACCAACCAAAATGACACAAAATGACACTCTAACACAGTAATACATATAGTTACTATGTTTTAAAATGTATTTATACACTCAGTGTGAAACCTGGGCCTGTTTCGATGAACACAACATAGATATCCTGGCAGGAATGGCAGAAAGACACACACGAAGGTCTTGCTCAACAGCTGGGAGATTTACTGTATTTCACCCGCAATCAAAAAGCATTCTGAACTCCACCAATGATGGAATGGAATTAAACTTCCCACACAGAACTCCCATAACCAAGAGAAAATACTATAAGAGTTTGGTGGGCATTGACCTTGGGTTTTGGAGTTGTAGTTCACCTATATCCAGAGAGCACTGTGGACTCAAACAACGTGGGATCAGGGCCAAACGTGGCATGAATACTCAATATGCCCAAATATAAACACAGATGGAGTTTGGGGAAAATAGACCTTGACATTTGGGAGTTACAGTTTCTAGGATTTATAGTTAACACACAAAGAGCATCCTGAACTCTTGCAACAATGGAATTGAACCAAACTTGGCATATTGAACTCTCATTACCAACAGAAAGTACTGAAAGGGTTTGCTTGGGAATTGACCTTGAGTTTGGAAGTTGTAGTTCACTTAAACCCAGAGAGCACTGTGGACTCAAACAATGTTATGTTGTTGTTTGTTTTCTATCCAGAATCACAATGTTGGAAGGAGGCTCACCACTTTAAGGTCCCTAAAACAGGCATGGGAAAACTTTGGCCCTCTGGGTGCTTTGGACTTCAACTCCCACCATTCCTAACAGCCTGAGGCCCTTTCCTGCTTAAGTGGCTGAGTGGCTGAGGGGGAATGGTGGGAGTTGGAGCCACCTGAGTCCAAGTTTGCCCATGCCAGCTTTCGACAGAGACCTCTTCCTCCCCTTTCCCCTTCGCGCCCTTTCTTCCTTCCTCCTGCCGAACACTTACTTCTCCACTGCCGCTTTTGCCACCATTTTTATCCGAGGGGGCAGCGTGAGTGTGTTCAGGAGGGGGGGGGAGGGAGGAAGACGTGACCCATGCAGGCGCTACTGCGCAGACTCACCCCAGAGCAAAGCGAGGCAAAGCGAGCAGAGCGAGGCTGGGAAGAAGGGAGCCTGAGTGGAGAAGAAAAAGTGTTCGGCAGGATGGGGAAGAAAGGGTATTGGAGGTTCCAATTTCCCACGACACACCTGATGATCGCTCACAGCACACTAGTGTGCTACGGCACACTGGTTGGGAAACACTGCCCTAAAGTGCTGCTACATCTATTGCCAAAAAGCCTGGTCCCAAAACCATGTTTTTAATTTCTTTCGGAAAACCAGGAGGGAGGGAGCCAAACTTAGTTCAGTTGGAAGAGTGTTCCATAGTCGGGGAGCCACCGCCGAGAAGGCCCTGTCCCTCGTTCCTACCAGGAGCATTTGAGCTGTTGGCAGAAGCGAGAGCAGGGCCTCCCCGGATGATCTTAGATTTTGAAGTGGGACGTAGGGGAGGATGCGTTCGCACAAGTAAGCTGGGCCAGAATAATTTGCACTGACTTAACTCAGTCCAGGAGAGGCAAGCAAAAGCAAACTGCTTCGGACTCTCCTAATGTATGTATTCTTCCGAATCCCCAATATTAAATTTTAACAATACTTGACTATACTCTGATGTTGCCTGGCTTCACATGTTCTGCTCTTCATCTGTGAAATGTTGGAGGATATGCGATTGGTGAGTTTGGTTGACGCCAACCTTAGACGGCCAGAAGGGATACTTGATTGGAAAGGGTTTTTAGACATAGGGATATGAAAAAAAAAGAACACCAAGAGAGGGGAGACTTTGAAAACACATAAGTCTGGCCCCTCACTGAAAAGTGGTAAATCTCAAAAGAGGGGGTTTTGTGGGAAAAACAGCCCGCCCTTCTTTCTTCACGAGCGACATAGCAAGCTGGGGGCCCGACCTTAATGGCTCTCTTCCTTGTCCAGAAGGCAGCAGCACGTGTGGGCAGCATTCAAAGCTGTCTCTCTGCTTTGGCAACTTTTAGATCTTGCACGCTCTGCTCGCTGGTAATGGATCCAGCTGGCTCCCAGCTTCCCACGCCTGCCCTGGGCTGTCTAGCGCACAATAGGGGTTTTGTGTTATATAGCTGTATATGGGAAAAGGAGGTTATGGCATTACACTAAAAAGGGACTGAGATCAAGGGGGAGACTGAGCCAGGAGTTAGGGGTGGGGCGGGTGGGTGTGGGGGACTGCAACTGGAAGGGAATGGCAACGTCTTTGTAGAACGGGGAGCAACATTAAGGACATAAAAGGAAGTGTATCGGTGAGATGTATTATGGGCCATCCGATGCAGCCTCGAAAGAAGTTTAGTGCTCGTGGAAGAAAAGCAAAATGTCTACCACCGCTCCCATGAATTCATGTACTCCACCACTCAAAACAACTGGAGCTGGACATATGAGGACATGTCAGTTAAGGCCGGGAAGAGGAGATGTCTTAAATCAAGGACACTGCTACAGCAACAGTGCAAACCCCTCACGTGGCTCCAACACTTGCAGGTCAAAATGTACTTCCAGGGGGATGAGCAGACAGGCTTTGAGGAAGGAGAGCGTTTCTGGAACAACTTTCTAAACAAAGAGAAGAAACTTATCTCCAAGGCCTATAGGCGACTCCTGGAATGGTCAACAGAGACTGAACAAGTAAAATCCTGCATGATAAAATGGGCGCAAAACATCGGCCGCACTATCAGCATGCGAGAATGGGAGAGGATCTGGCGGAAGAAAATCAAAATTACCTACCGTGTTTCCCGAAAGTAAGACACCCCGATTGTAAGACGATCGGGTGTCTGGGGGTCGGCTTATATAAGCCATACCCGTATATAAGACGCACCTCGTCCCGCCGCCGCCGCCGCATGAGGTGTGCCGCGGCACACCTGCGGCACACCTCCGCGGCACACCTCTTCGCCAGGGCTCCAGGCAAGGGAGGGGGAAAGGAGCCAGGGGCGGGAGGAAGGCGACGCGTCACTGTGACGCGCGATCCTCACCACGCCCTGGCTCCTTTTCCCTCCCTGCTTGAGGAAAGAAGGAGAGGGAAAGGAGCCAGGGGCGTGGTGAGGATCGCAGCGCCACAGTGACGAGGCCCCTGGCTCTCCTCCTCCCTTCCAAGGGTGGGAGAAGAGAGCCAGGGGCGGACTGCGAGGACGCCACAGTGACGCGTCGTCCTTCTCCCGCCCCTGGCTCTCTTCCTCCTCCCTTCCAAGGGTGGGAGAAGAGAGCCAGGGGCGGGACGCGAGGACGCGTCACAGTGACGCGTCGTCCCTTCTCCCCGCCCTGGCTCTCTTCCTCCTCCCTTCCAAAGGTGGGAGAAGAGAGCCAGGGGCGGACGACGAGGATGCGTCACAGTGACGCGTCCGTCCATTCTCCCCCCCCCCTGGCTCTCTTCCTCCTCCCTTCCAAGGGTGGGAGAAGAGAGCCAGGGCGGATTGGAGGACGCGTCACAGTGACGCTGCGATCCTCACCACGCCCTGGCTCCTTTCCCCTCTCCCTCTTCTTCCTCAAGCAAGGGAGGGGAAGGGAGCCAGGGCGTGGAGGATCGCAGCGTCACAGTGACGCGTCGCTGCTTCCTCCCGCCCCTGGCTCCTTTCCCTCCCTGCCTGGAGCCCTAGCGAAGAGGTGTGCATTCTGGTGTGTCGCAGGTGTGCCGCGCACACCTCCGTCGGCGGGCGTGAGGCGGCGGCGGCGGCGGCGGCGTGGCGACGGGGTACGTCTTGGGTTATATAAGACGCACTCGAAAGTAAGACGTAGGGGGACTTTTGGGGGGGAAAAGAAAGTAAGACGCTGTCTTACTTTCGGGGAAACACGGTATGCCATCGATCTGAAGGAAAATTGGTACAAAATGTTCTTCAGATGGTACATGACCCCCCATAAACTGGGTCTGATGTACAGGTCTGCACAGACAACATGCTGGAAATGTGGGTCACAGACAGGCACCTTCTACCACATGTTGTGGTCCTGCCAGGAAGCCTCAAAATTTTGGAAGACAGTCTTCATTCAAATACAAAAGATCCTGCACACCACGTTGGAGATGACGCCGGAGGCTTGCCTCCTTGGAATGGTAGATGAAAGAGAACTCATAGACGAGAATGCCGAACGGCTGTTCTTGTTCCTTTCCACGGCAGCGAGGATGGTGTACGCGAAAAGGTGGAAGGCTAAGGACACGCCTCGTCTTGCAGAGTGGGTGGGAAAAGCCCAGGACATTATGAGTATGGACAGACTTTCATATTACATGAGCGAGCTGGAGGGGACGGGACTGTGCAGAACTGATTGGTCACCCTTTGTGGCCTATCTAAAAACCTGGGATTCAGACCAACACAGTCAAGCCTCCTGATACAGACACAAGACATCCAAGGACCTGCCAAGGGGCAAATTGCCTCCTTCCCTCTTTTTCTTCCCCCCGCACCACGAGGACAAACATAAACACTCTCCCCCCCAATCAGAACAAAGGGGATAATACAAAAACTCCGGAAGCCGATGAGCCCCCCTCCTTTCTTTGCCTCCCCCTGACCCCTCCCCAGCAACCAGTCCCAAACAGCCCCCTCCCTCCCCTACCCCTCTTCCTCCCCCCCGACACATCCCTGCTCCCCCCCAATCCCGCCCCTGGGTTCTTTCTCTCCTTCCTACTGTCCTATACCCAAATTTGTTCCACCTCTTTTATTGTTACTGAAAAACCCTCAATAAATATATTTTTAAAAAAACAAAAAAAACAAACAACTGGAGCTATATTTATTTATTTATTTATGTCTCGCATTTATATCCCGTCACTTCTCAACCCCCGAAGCGGGACTCAGGACAACAGGGGGGGGGGGGCAACCTTTTACAGAACCATGGACCACAACAATTATTAGGGTTTGCTCTTTCACAGGAGTAAGCAACAGTGCCGGCCCAAAGTAATTTTCAGGTGTAGGTAAACAGTATTTTGCCCCCCCCCATATTAATCACTGAGGCTGTGAGATGATGGGAGTTGTAGTTTGGTGGAGGCTAAATATTGTATAAAACGACAACTCCCAAGGTCCCATAACAGTTGACATGGCCTCAAACCGGGCTGATTCCACAGGGTAGATGTACCTTACGGCCAACGGACTCCTGGCTACGAAGGCGTCAACCTTTTTCTTGCAAAGACAAGGGAAAGACGGCGCCTTGCTCCCCACAGGAAGGTCTCAGCCAGACTGGCCCTCCCCAGCTGGCTCTGCTCACCCGGCCGAAGCTCACAAAGGCGGGCAAGGGCAGGGCAGGGCACCCTGTGGCCAGCACCAGAAGCAGCAGCACGGCCATCACATGGGGAGTTACCATGGCTCCGGCAGCGGCCTCATGGTAACTCCGCCTCCGGACCACCTGGAAACACAGCAGACGCAGAAGCGGAGTTTCCAACTGGCGCGGAGGCGGAGTTTCCAGCCGGCGGCCGTGCGCCCCTGCGGATCTGGCACTCTTGGCGGGCGCCTACTCCGCCGAGTGCGTTAATCCGCCCCTGCTGATATTAACACAGAATCCCATAGCACCCCATCTTGTATTCTCTTTATATATTAACTGTTTAGAATATATTTTTAAATGTAAATATGTTTTGAGATGCATTAAAGCTGGCATGAGATTTCAAACCTAGTTGCTCTCTGGATTTTTGTGAGTTGAAGTCCAAAACACTGGAGGAGCACAGGTTGAGGAACACTGCTTAGGGAAAAAATGTACCGAAAAAGCTCATATCCCAATGTATCCATTTCAAGTGGTGAACTTTAGACATTGCTTCTCTTATTTGAAGGGTTGCCCAATATAATCCTATAAGGACATAAAGAAGATGAAGCAAACACAAAGTAGTAGAAGAAGCACCCACCGTTAGCACACAATTAGCAGTTGGAGCAGGTAGGTATGTGGACCACCAAGGTGCTAGGATGCATTGTGTTTATATTTAAATTATTGCAATTATTTATAAATTTGCGCCTATACATAAAAATTAGCATGTGCACATTTAATGACAACTGGTAGCACCCTTGGTCTTCTTTTTAGACATGCATACATGGCATACATACATCACCCTCCTTTTCACCTTACTGATGGTGCTAATTATCACCAACTTTCATTCGCATTATTCTTTAAAAATCCTCACATACACACATTTTGGCACACTTCTCAAAAGGGTTTGCACACAGTCCTGGGAACAGACTAATAATCCACAAAATCTAACAAAACTTTCAAAACCTCATTATTATTTCATTATTGGCGATCTTTAAGACAGAACCAATTAGGATCTGCCATTTATAACGAAATTTTGAAAGTTTTGTTAGAGTTCTGAAATATTTACCACCAGAACTTTAGCAACACTGTAGAAGCACAGCACCAGCGCCACCTAGTGTTCACCACCAAAACTTTAGTTTTGTAAGTACTTTAGAACCATTTAGAACAGGGCTGCCCAGGAATTCGATCGTGATCGACCATTCGGTCCCGGGACCAAAGGAGGTCGATCCCAGCCGGATGGGGCACTTCTCAGAGGGGGCGGAGCCAGGCTGTGCCAAGCCCCGCCCCCTCCCCGGCTTCGGCACTCCCAGCAGCTGCTCCAGGTTTGTGGAGGGCAGGGCCAAGCCAGCCTTGTGCTAGCTATGTCACCACTGGCTTGGCATTGCCATCCTCAAGCCTGGAGAAGCTGCTGGGAGCTCCAAAGCCAGAGGGAAGGGGCGGGGCTTGGCGCAGCCTGGCTCCGCCCCCTGTGGCTTCCGCTCTTATTTATTTCATTATTGGCGAGTTTTAAGACAGAACCAATTAGGAACTGCCATTTATAACGAAATTTTGAAAGTTTTGTTAGAGTTCTGAAATGTTCACCACCAGAACTTTAGCAACACTGTCAAAACAAGGCATCAGCGCCACCTAGTGTTCACCACCAGAACTTTAGTTTTATAAGTACTTTAGAACCATTTAGAACCATGATTGCCCAGGCCTACTATTTACCCATCATGGAAGCTGTCAATAGCAATCCCCATTTGACAGCACCTCGAGTCCAAGTGGTTCTGCCCATGATCTGGTCATTGCTTATAAAAGATTTTTCAAAAATACTACATTGCCCTAGGATTCCATGATCAATAATAATGTTGATTACAAAATTGCTGTACCTAGTGTGAAAGTGTTGCTTCTTGTTTAACTGTGCAGTATTTACTTTGTAAGTAGTTTTAATACTCTAGAACAGGGGTGGGCAATTACCGGCCCTCCAGGTGTTTTGGACTTCAACTCCCAGAAATTCTAACAGCTGGTAAACTGGCTAGGATTTCTGGGAGTTGAAGTCCAAAACACCTGGAGGGCTGGTAATTGCTCACCCCTGCTCTAGAAACTTCATTTTTGTGGCTGCCACAAACTATGTAGAATTGGTTGGGACAATTGAGATGGTCATGGAAAAACTATAGTGCTGATTTCTCTCTTTTGCATACCCACCAGTAAAAGGGACATAGGAGCATCAGGGTACTGTTTTCATCTTCTAAAGCAGTGATTCCCAGCCTTTGGTCCCTCACGTATTTTTGGACTTCGACTCCAGGAAATCCCAGCCATCTTACCAGCTGTTAGAGATTATGGGAGCTGAAGCCCAAAACACCTGGAGGACCAAAGGTTGGGAACCACTGTCTAAAGCAGGGGTCAGGAACCTACGGCTCGCGAGCCATATATGGCTCTTTTGACTATTCTATCTGGCTCCCAGGCATCCGGTCCCTCCCTGCTCAAGGAGTTGCTGGAAAGCGGCCCTGGGCCACAGAAAGCGCTGCATGGCGGGCCATACTGGGCCCGAAACCCGCAGTGAGGGAGGCGGGGAGGACCGGGGCAGGCTTGGTTCCCGACCCCTGCACTAAAGTGAACATTGTATGTAAAGGCAAGAAAGGCTGCAATTCAGAAGCCACTGTCGTTGAAGCACTCCTTGTGATGCCATTTGAACTACTCTTGAGTAAGTAGCTTTTGGAAAGCATCGCTGTCTTTTGAAATTCAACACCCCATTTATGTAAAGTTCTCATAGTATGTACATACTGTATATACTCACATTTAGTTGAATTAAGTGTTAAAATATATTATATATATATTATATGGCTCTCACTGAAATAAATTTCCAAATATTTTGCTTTTATGGCTGAGTCAAAAAGGTTCCCGACCCCTGGTCTAAAGCAATGGGAAAAGTGTCACAGGATTCCCTAATGCTAAGGAAGTCTGAAAGTTAAAGTCCTACATCCAAGGCTCGATTGCAATGTTTGGGGCCCTAAAACAGCTTCCCAAGTGATTTGGCCCAAGTGAAGATAACAGAAACCTCAGGAAATTCAGGAGACAACGGGAGAAGCAACACTGTAGAAGCAAAGCACCAGCGCCACCTAGTTTTCACCACCAGAACTTTAGTTTTGTAAGTACTTTAGAACCATTTAGAACCATGATTGCCCAGGCCTACTATTGAGTTCCAAGCTTCTAGCTAGTGAGGGCACTGGAACAACTGTACCAATCCTAATACTAACTACCTGGCTCTGGATGGCCACATGTTACCAACCCCTGTTATATTAGGTATCTTTCTTTGGAAATCTAATTTTTCCTTTCAGAAATCCATCCAGAAGATACATGCAGTGCTACTTATTATTAGAAGGAATAAGAGATTTTTAGACTGCAGAACATTTAAGGTCAATTTTCCATCTAAACAGAGGACATTTTGTTTTGAAAATTGGAAGTAAGTAAATCAGCAGTCCTGCATTTCTTTTGCACATTTACTCCACTGTCATCTGACGTTTGATTATACAGATAAAAATTTTTTTTCTAGCATGGTGATGTGCCTTATGAATGAGAAGACATATGCAAAATGTCAAGATGGACCTCTCTCATCCTATCCACGCTTGGCTACAATTAGACATAGCCTTCATGTTAAAGTGTTTGCTTATCAGATTGTTCAAGGAATCCAATCATTTGTTGACTTCGGTCCCATCTACACAGCCATATCATGCAGTTTCTGAATGCAGATGCACTGCATTGAACTGGATTATATGGCAGTGTAGACCCATATAATCCAGTTTGAATGCAATTTTCCTCACCTTGCCATAGATGCTTGCCATAGATGCAGGTGAAAGGTCAGGAGAGAATGCCTCTAGAACAGGGGTGCCCACACTTTTTCAGCCTGCGAGCTACTTATAATAAAACCAAATCAGAAAGATCTACCTACCTCCTCAAGGCTGGCGAGGGGAGGGGGCGGGGTGGGGCTTGGCCACAGGGGGCGGAGCCAGGCCGTGCCAAGCCCCGCCCCCTCCCCTCTGGCTTTGGAGCTCCCAGCAGCTTCTCCAGGCTTGAGAATGGCAATGCCAAGCCAGTGGTGGCATAGCTAGCACAAGGCTGGCTCGGCACTGCCATGCTCAAACCTGGAGAAGCTGCTGGTAGAGCGGAAGCCACAGGGGGCGGAGCCAGGCCGCGCCAAGCCCCGCCCCCTCCCCTCTGGCTTTGGAGCTCCCAGCAGCTTCTCCAGGCTTGAGGATGGCAATGCCAAGCCAGTGGTGGCATAGCTAGCACAAGGCTGGCTTGGCACTGCCATCCTCAAGCCTGGAGAAGCTGCTGGTAGAGCGGAAGCCACAGGGGGCGAAGCCAGGCCGCGCCAAGCCCCGCCTCCTCCCCTCTGGCTTTGGAGCTCCCAGCAGCTTCTCCAGGCTTGAGGATGGCAATGCCAAGCCAGTGGTGACATAGCTAGCACAAGGCTGGCTTGGCACTGCCATCCTCAAGCCTGGAGAAGCTGCTGGGAGTGCCGAAGCCGGGGGCGGGCCTTGGTGTGGCCTGGCTCCACCCCTCTCTGAGAAGCGCCCCATCCGGCTGGGATCAACCTCCTTCGGTCCCGGGATCGACTGATCGATGGCGATCGACTTCCTGGGCAGCCCTGCTCTAGAACATGGCCATATAGCTCAAAAAACCTACAATGCAATTTTCCTGTTTCTTGGCAGGGGGTTGGACAGGATGGCCCACAAGGTACCTTCCAACTATCTTTTTTCGTGTCAGGAGCAACTTGAGAAATTGCAGCTCTTCTAACTCTATGATTCTATTCTATGAAAGCAGTTACCGTATTTTCCAGCATATAAGACGACTGGGCACATAATACAACCCCAACTTTTCCAGTTAAAACATAGAGTTTGGGATATACTCGCCATATAAGACTACCGCTCTTCCAACGTGCACCAAATAAAAAAAATTAAAAGCATTAGATTTGATTTCAATATGGTAATTTTCCTATTACTGTACCTCCTTCCCTGCCTCTCAGATCTCACACATTCGCACCTGCACAGCTTCACTGCAGTCTTCAGAAACGAGATCTGAGAGGCAGAGGAGGAGGTACGGTCGTAGGATACAAGGGCGGGCCAGGCAGGTAAAAGAGGTGTGTTTTTCTGGGCCCAGAGCCACTCTATCTCTTTTTTCCATACCCCGGGCGCCCCGGACGCCTGCAGCTTGCTCCGCCCTTGACTTACACCTTCCTAGTGAGGCGCCCCTTCACCTCACCATCGGGACCGCATTAAGTCCACGAATCCTGATGAATGGATTTTCTTCTACCGTACTTGTACAGCGTCGCCCTTAATGCTTTCATACAGTCGCTGCATACGGCAGGGACGCGGCCACTGCCATTTTTGAGTCCGTCCCCCCTGCCACCATATGCGGCAACCACAGATTCTCCAATCCGGATTGGAAGTTTCAGCACCTGCTCTATAAGACGACTCCTGGTGTATAAGTCGACTCTCGCGCATAAAACAATCCCTCCCATAAAAGACGACACCTGACTTTTGAGAGGATTTTCTTGGGTTAAAAAGTAGTCTTATACGCCAGAAAATACGGTAATCTGCATCGTGAAACTGAATAAAATGGCAGTGTAGATCCAGCCCTTTCCACCAAACTCACATGTTAAAAACATATTTTCTACCTAAGATTGGTACTTATTTAAAAAAGGGGGAGGCTGCATCCGACACATAGGTTTGGACTTGCGCATATTCCGCTGAATCCTAACAGCTTCAAATCAGACGGAAAACAAGCCATTGGAATTGCAACACACAAGACACGCCATTTTAGGTGTGGCTCGTAAAGCACAGCTGCTGAAATGGCAGGAATGAACAACGCTTCCATTAGAATACACATCAAGGAGTTTCCCAAATCCTCGCAGCCGTAAGACATTCCGCCTTCAAAGTGGTACCGAACCATGGGAAAAAAAGAGTTAAACTTAACATATGCATACGTGTATTTTCCTTTTGTGTCTACTTCTCAAATGCCGCCTTTTACCCTTTGAAATTTTTCAGATTTTGCACGGGGGAAAAGTGATTCGTTGCCAGGATCAAAAAAGTGGCTTTGAAATGTTTGGCTTTGGTTTTATCGTTGTGTTATTTTAAAGAGGTAATTTTAAATCATGCAAATGGGGGGCTGGCAATAGTACGGATGAGGCAATGGGTAGTTTTCCCGCAAACTGCATAGTACTACGAATTGGGATGACAGGAAGAGGAATAAGGGGCAAGTCCTTGCAAAGGGACAGAAACAGAATGTACTTTGCAAGGAACTCATTATTTGGCATATACAAGACAAGACAAGCACTTTGTGAAATGCATCCTCTTCTCCACTCAATGTGTAAGGTGGGAAATGAGAAATGTGTAGATGGTGTAGACCAGTGTTTTTCAACCTTTTTTGAGCCGCGGCACATTTTTTTACATTTACAAAATCCTGGGGCACACCACCAACCAAAATGACACAAAATGACACTCTAACACAGTAATACACATAGTTAATATGTTTTTAAATGTAGTTATACACTCAGTGTGAAACCTGGGCCTGTTTCGATGAACACAACATAGATATCCTGGCAAGTATGGCAGAAAGACACAAACTTCCCACACAGAACTCCCATAACCAAGAGAAAATACTATAAGAGTTTGGCGGGCATTGACCTTAGGTTTTGGAGTTGTAGTTCACCTATATCCAGAGAGCACTGTGGACTGAAACAATGTTGAATCAGGACCAAACTTGGCATGAATACTCAATATGCCCAAATGTGAACACAGATGGAGTTTGGGGAAAATAGACCTTGACATTTGAGAGTTACAGTTTCTGGGATTTATAGTTAACATACAATCAAAGAGCATCCTGAACTCTTGCAACAATGGAATTGAGCCAAACTTGGCATATTGAACTCTCATTACCAACAGAAAGTACTGAAAGGGTTTGCTTGGGAATTGACCTTGAGGTTGGAAGTTGTAGTTCACCTGAAACAATGTTGGTTCAGGACCAAACTTGGCATGAATATTCAATATGCCCAAGTGTGAATACAGATGGAGTTTTGGGAAAATAGCGTGAGCGTGTTCAGGAGGGGAAGGGGGAGGGAGGAAGACGTGACCCGTGTGGGCGCTACTGCGCAGACTCGAGCCAGAGCAAAGCAAAGTGAGAAGAGCGAGGCTGGGAAGAAGGGAGCCCGAGTGGAGAAGAAAAAGTGTTCAGCAGGAGGGGGAAGAAAGGGTATTGGAGGTTCCAATTTGCCACGGCACACCTGTTGATCGCTCACGGCACACTAGTGTGTCACGACACACTGGTTGGGAAACACTGGTGTAGACCACTATCTAATGGTTTCCTTAATAGGAATGGCTGAAATAATGTTCAGTTCTCGAAGAACACCTATATAAAAATATTGGATCTACCAACTCTCATAGAATCCTGAGCTTCCAGGGAACTTAGGTTAAGATATCACAATCTCTGACCCACGTTGCCTTAGATCCTTCCAAATGGAGGGTTGAGATTGGACCTGGGAGACTTTCCGGCTGCAAAACAGGTGCTCTTAACTCCTCAAATGTAGCCGCGCGCTAAATCCCCAACAGCTGCTTGGGCCGAAGCAAGCTTTTATCAGGCCCTGTCTCTTTGCAGATCAGGACCCATGAAACATCACACCAAATCACAGCCCTTTACATGTGCTGCCAGTTTTGACCAAAGACGCATGTGTTTGTTTTAAAATTGCCCGAATCTTTTCTACCATTGCCAATAGGGTTGCCACTTTTTGATATAAGAAATAAGGGACATTTACCTAAAAATACGGGATTTTTCACAAAAATAAGGGACACTTCATAAAAACTTCAAAATCAAATGTTAGGTATAATTAGTTTTATTAACAGAATAAGATTGAAATTCATAAAAGTGATTGAAATTCATAAAAGAAACTGACTTACACCCTCTTAACAGTATATAGTATGTTTCTGCATGTTTTGTCATACCTATTGCATTGTACTGTATGTACTACATACAGTGCTACTACTACTAGCTTTATAATAGCATACAATGCATTAGGTATGACAAAACATGCAGAAAAATCATGCCGAGGCCCAGTTTCAATTTTGGAGAAGTTCGCAGCGACTGCATTACAGTAGAGGATGGCATCAAATATACCTCCCTGGGCTGCTGGGAGGACATGCACACACTCCAACTGACCTGCTCCCTGCTAACTTCCAACACTTTGAATGGAATCTTCTCTCGGCTCTGGCTCTCTCTCTCTCTTGCTCTCTCGGTGTCGTCCTGCTCTCAGCTCAGCCTTGTGGTGTCTCTGCTGCTCTTGCCTCTCTCCCGTGCACACGCTCCGTGGTGGCCTGCCCTCATTGGCTGACCTGAGCGGAGCATGCCACAGGCCTATGCCGGGTTAAATGCTATATCTTCATGATTGAGGTCAGTATAATTATATATGTATGTATAACTCTGACATGCTGTTGTTCCATTGTGTTGAGCCTTTCACAACAGATTATTATTGTGTATTTTATTGCATTTTATTTCATTTTAACTGTAAACAGAACCGCCACAGAGCTTAGATCAGTGTTTCTCAACCTGGGGGCCGGGACCCCTGGAGGGGTCGTGAAGGGTTGTCAGAGGGGTCGCCAAAGACCATCAGAAAACAGCATTTTCTGTTGGTCATGGGGGTTCTGTGTGGGAAATTTGGCCCAATTCTATTGTTGGTGGGGTTAACAATGTTCTTTGATTGTAGGTGAACTATAAATCCCAGCAACTACAACTCCCAAATGTCAAGGTCTATTTTCCCCAAACTCCACCATTGTTCACATTTGGGCATGTTGATTTTCATGCCAAGTTTGGTGTAGATCTATCATTGTTTTGAGGCCACAGTGCTCTTGGGATGTAGGTGAACTACAACTCCAAAACTCAAGGTCAATGCCCGCCAAACCCTTCCAGTATTTTATGTCCATCATGGGAACTCATGGGAGTTCTGTGTGCCAAGTTTGCTTCAATTCCATCATTGATGGAGTTCAGAATGCTCTTTGATTGTAGGTGAACTATAAATCCCAGCAACTACAACTCCCAAATGACAAAATCAAGACCCACCTACCCAACCTCATCAGTATTCAAATTTGGGCATATCAGGTATTTGTGCCAAATTTGGTCCAGTGAATGTAAATACATCCTGCATATCAGATATTTACATTATGATTCATAACAGTAGCAAAATTACAGTTGTGTAGTAGCAACAAAAATAATATTATGGTTGGGGGTCACCACAACATGAGGAACTAGATTAAGGGGTCATGTCATTAGGAAGATTGAGAACCACTGGCTTAGATCCTCCCCATACAACAATCCCGGTCCCGAAAAAGCCGATTACGGCGAAATGGATTTTGCGCAGGATATCACCTGTCCGTCGACCAGAGGGGAGCCGCATAGTCTTTTGATTTATTCTACTCATGGTTTGAACTATACCTACAATTTGTTTTGAACTTCTACGATATTATCAGGACTCTGCGGACTTCCTTTTGCTTCTCTGTGCTTATGGGACAATGCAGGCTTGATGCCGCTTTAAATGTATATGCCTAGGAGGATACTATTGTTTACAGTGGAATCGCTAACTTGAATGCTTCATATGATACTGTTTTGTTCATTGGAAATGGAAACTGAATGCAAATAATTGTCTAATGCATATTGCTGTTATATAATACATAGTAAGAAAACGGATAATTTGTGCTTGAATATATTTTATTAGCTCATTTCATTCTTCATTGTATGTACCTTTGGAACTGTAGGAGTTTATTTTGAGTATAGGGCAGGGGGTAGGCCAGGAAGAAGGTGGATGCTGGCCTGGCGGCGCAGCAAGATACTGCCTGTGGCCGGGCAGGCGCAACGCTGCTGGGGCTGCTCTGCTGCCTGCCGTGCTTGCAAGTGTGTGCAAGGCGAGTGAGCGCAAACGTGGCGGAGAAGATGCTGGCGGTGCGGTGGCACTCACTGCTGGCCCGGCCTTGCCTCCTGCTGCCACCTGTCCTGTCCTGTCAATACGGGACAGGAGCTGAAAATAGGGACACGAAATCCAGAGCAAAAATACAGGACGTCCCGTAAAATATGGGACAGGTGGCAACCCTAATTGCTAATGAAAAGATAGCCATGATTTGGGGAGGGGGGCAAGTCCATAGATGGCAAAAGGCCAGTAACAGCGTCCGGCACATCAGGACCAAGTCCCAGAGTCAAGTTGCTTGGAAACGCAACCCAAAGCGGGTGGTAAAATATGAGACAGAAAGTTGATGAACAGCCATCACATTACCATTTTTTTCATGCGAAAAAGAAAAAGAAGATTTAAAAAGTGGTGTGAAAACGAAAGAGGGCAACGCATCAAAGAGAACATAAATTCCACACTATACAACAAAATTTGAAAAATATTCTGTTCCTGGTTTGAAGATGTTATTTCCTGTTTAATTGTGCGGTACTTACGTTGAAAGTAGTGGTTATATTCCAGAAACTTTGTTTTTGTGGCTACCACAAACTATGTTGAATGAGGCAGTAACTGAAAAACTATAGCAAAATGTGCTGCAGGATGTCCCACAAAAACAAAGTTTTTGCAGTTTAATAAACTTTCCCAATTTTTTTGATAGAACCAATTGGCTTTTTGATAGAACCAATTAGGAAATGGCATTTATAATTCAGGAAGAAATATCGTGTTACATAGTTCCCCACTAGAAAGAAATAGAGAGGCTGAACCCAAAAATTATCTATAGTGTTCCCTCACTTATTGTAGGGGTTACGTTCCAGGACCTCCCGCAATAAGTGAAAAACCGTGATGTAGGGATACATTATTTTAGTAGTTATACACTCTTTTAAGTCTTTATAAAGTTAAAATAAAGTGAAGGAAAGGAAGCACAGGACCTTTCAAGGCTGGAGGGAGGGAGGACTGAGGAGGGAACGCGCCTCGGAGAGTGGCGGCGGCAAAAACCCGCGAAATAGCGAAAATATAGCGATATATATTTTAAATTATTTTTTAACCGCAAAACAGTGAGTCTGCTAAAAGCGAACCGTGAAGTAGCAAGGGAACACTGTATCAGAAAAACACCCCTAAACCCTCTTGGAGTAAATCTAAGTCTATGGGTCCCAAATCTTGGGAGCTTGAGGACAGGAAGAAGAGAGAACATGCTCAACACCCAGCCTATGTTAACAATGACTTTGAAAAAGGCAAATCTCTGTCAAAGAAGTTTTCAGACAGGTTGAGTTTGCTAATCCCACATCTAGACTTGTGCTCTGTGTCACAAAAATCTTTGCATTGGGCACAGGAACACTGCAGCACTTGAAGCCAAAGATATTTTAAAATGGGATGTTTCTGTTTGTTGACTAAGATGAAGGCTGTCGTGCGATGAGTCTAAACCAGGCATAGGCAAACTTTGGTCCTCCAAGTGTTTTGGACATCAATTCCCACAATCCCTAACAGCTGGCTATTAGGAATTGTGGGAGTTGAAGTCCAAAACACCTGGAGGGCCAAAGTTTGCCCATGCCTGGTCTAAACTATGTTAGGAAAGACAGAAAGATTAACAGGTGGAAAATAAAAATGTATTTGGGAATAGCTGATGAACTCCCATATTCATATGCAGGGTGTCTGAATGCCTTGGGTAAAACGTAGAACAGGGGTGCCGACACTTTTTCAGCTCACAAGCTACTTATAATAAAACCAAGTCAGAAAGATCTACCTACCTCCTCAAGGCTGGAGAGGGGAGGGGCAGGGGCGGGGCTTGGTGCGGCCTGGCTCTGCCCCCTCTGGCTTCAGCTCTACCAGCAGCTTCTCCAGGCTTGAGGATGGCAGTGCCAAGCCAGCCTTGTGCTAGCTATGTCGCCAATGGCTTGGCATTGCCATCCTCAAGCCTGGAGAAGCTGCTGGGAGCTCCAAAGCCAGAGAGGAGGGGGCGGGGCTTGGTGAAGCCTGGCTCCGCCCCCTCTGGCTTCAGCTCTACCAGCAGCTTCTCCAGGCTTGAGGATGGCAATGCCAAGCCAGCCTTGTGTTGGCTATGCTACCACTGGCTTGGCATTGCCATCCTCAAGCCTGGAGAAGCTGCTGGTAGATGGCAATGCCAAGCCAGTGGGGGCTAGCACCAAGCCTGCCATCCTCAAGCCTGGAGACGCTTCCTCCTCAGAGGGGGAGGGAGCCTCAAGCAGCTTCTCTGGTTTGAGGATGGCAGTGCCAATGCCAGCCTGGTGACATAGCTATGCACAAGATGGCTTGGCATTGCCATCCTCAAGCCTGGAGAAGCTGCTGGTAGAGCGGAAGCCAAAGCCAGGCCACGCCAAGGGTTTTGGAGGCAGGCGGGATGGCAATGCCAAGCCAGTGGTGACCTGCACAAGACTGGATTGGCACTGCCCCCTCTGGAAGCTTCTGGTAGAGCGGAAGCTACCAGCCAGCTTCTCCTCTCTGGTTTGAGGATGGCAGGATGCAATGCCAGCCTTGTGACATAGCTATGCTAAGACTGGATTGGCACTGCCATCCTCAAGCCTGGAGAAGCTGCTGGTAGAGCGGAAGCCAGAGGGGGGCGGAGCCAGGCCACGCCAAGCCACACTTCCTCCTCTCTGGTTTTGGAGCTCCCATCAGCTTCTCAGGCTTGAGGATGGCAATGCCAAGCCAGTGGTGACATAGCTAGCACAAGACTGGATTGGCACTGCCATCCTCAAGCCTGGAGAAGCTGCTGGGAGTGCCGAAGCTGGGGGAGGGGGCGGGGCTTGGCGTGGCCTGGCTCCTCCCCCTGCTGAGAAGCGCCCCATCCGGCTGGGATCGACCTCCTTCGGTCCCGGGATTGACTGGTCGATCGCGATGACTTCCTGGGCAGCCCTGACGTAGAAGATCTATTGACGTGTGTGTGTGCCTTCAAATTATCTCTTGCTTATGGTGAATCAATGAATTGCATAGGGATTTTTTTGGCAAGGAATAACTCAAGGGGGTTGACAGTTCTTTTTTGTGAAATGTAGCCTACATCATCTGATGTTCATTGGTGGTCTTCCATCAAAGGACTAACCAGAGCTGATCCTGCTTTGCTTCCAAGATCTGATGAGATCTGGTGTTCTTAGGGCATTTAGGCCACCAACGTTAGTTTTTTGTCAGAAGGATAACAGCACGCCACGTCAAAAAGGAGAGTGGGGCACAACCAATGGTCAAGGAAAATCCTCCACAAATGGTCAGAATGGAGAATCAGATGTGTCATAAACTTGAGCATGACTTCAGTACAGCGATGCTATCTCCCCTTTTCTTTTTTTTGTCCACCGCAATAGCTGGCCTGAAAAGACAGAGTGGGCATGTTGGCGCCAATGTTGGCATTTTGTACAACGCCCCATTTTTTGCCATTATGCAAAGCGGGAATTAACCAGGAGGGGGAAGGAGACAGCCACCATCTCCGCCAAGACAGCGGTGATTCATTCATACTCTCACTGAATGCCAAAGCCAGTGGAAAATACCATCTCGGGCCGGCCACACCCAGAGGAGGCCTGCAAACAGGCCACTAGGCAAGCATCCCTTTATCACATATATCTATGTATGGTGAGATCTAACCTGGCCATGTGGATGCCTAACAGAAGCAATGGCAGCAAGGATCACCCTCTTACAAACAGAAGTGGGGTGAAAACTACGATATTCTCAGAACGAGATTGAGATGACACTATGTTCTCACAGAATCCCAGTTTATTTCTTTGGAACATGCAAGGAAGACCTCCTCTTTGGTTTTCTCCACTCACTAGCTACAGAACCTATGTCTGTTTTTGCCCCATTATTTATTTATTTATTTATTTATTTATTTATTTGCAGTGTTTCTAACCACCTTTCTCACCCCCAGATCACGATGGACTCAGGGCGGCTGACAAGGCAGCAATTCGATGCCACAGCATGCAATATAAAACCATAAAAAATATACATCATTAAAACAGTAACAATCAAATTAAAAACAATTAATCAACATTCCATTAAGTTAAAACAGTATTCCGTCCACAGGCCTAGATTCGTAAAACAGTAAGCCATATCCTCATCGGTCAACACGCCAATCCAATTACAGTCCAAGGTGCTATTTTATTTACTATATTTTTATACCGCCCCTTTCATCCCGAAGGCGACTCGAGGCGCCATTAATAACGCCGCACACGTTGACATCTCAGTGTTCCCCACAGCTACTTGGCCCTAGGTTATACTACGACTTGAAAACTTTTATTCTTTTGGATGACAACTTGATAATCCTCCCAATATGGTCAATAGGAATTCAGAGAATTGCCAACCCTAAAAAGTGGCAACGGAGCTGCGACACCTTGGGTCTCTCTGCCCGGGCACAACTGTATCTGAGTGATGTTCAACCATTTTTCTTTTCAGAAGAACTCTCGCATTCCCCCACATTTATTCTCAGCAGCCTCCCTCTTTTATTTCACTGGGCGAGGCCTGCTTTTTCTTTGCTCATGGGGGCCATGAGGAAGGGAAGGGCACGTAACTTGGGTGCATGAGATATGAAATGCACCAGCTTCTCTGCCGGCTGGATCAGTTTTGCCCCCAGGGGCAGTCCTACAGGTAGGCCAAGGAGTGGGAGTTGTGGTGGATGTTTTTTTTTTTTTTTTTTTGGGCAAAATAATGTTTGGGGGAAATAATGTTCGCTTACCATTTAAAATTACCTTAGACCGCCCCTGTTTGCCCCCTACACTGGGGATTTATTTATTTATTTATTTGTCACGTTTCTATACCGCCCCTCCACGCTCTGGTTACATCCCGTATAGATTACTGCAACGCTCTCTACGTGGGGTTGCCTTTGAAGACTGTTCGGAAGCTGCAACTAGTCCATTGGACAGCAGCTAGGTTGATAACAGGAGCGCCATTCAGAGAGCGTACAACTCCCCTGTTGTGCCAGCTCCACTGGCTGCCAGTTTGCTACCGGGCACAATTCAAAGTGCTGGCTTTAGCCTTTAAAGCCCTAAATGGTTCGGGTCCAACTTACCTGTCCGAACGCATCTCTCCCCTATGAACCATCAGATGTTTAAGATCATCTGGAGAGGCCCTGCTCTCAGTCCCGCCTTCTTCGCAGGCGCGACTGGCGGGGACGAGAGACAGGGCCTTTTCAGTGGTGGCTCCTCGGCTTTGGAACGCTCTCCCTAGAGACATCAGATCGGCCCCCTCCCTCCTGACATTTCACAAGAAAGTCAAGACCTGGCTATTTGAGCAGGCATTTCCTGATGAAATATAAGGCTTAGTTAGATATATGCAATGACAACGATGCGATGGAAACTGATTTCAACATGACGCTGAGACTGCAATCGTATGTTTTAAATTGTTAATTTGTTATTACATGGTTTTTTTGGGGGGGTGCCTTGTTGCTGTGTTGTATTGAGGGCAGAGATTGCCTGTGAAAACCATCCCAAGTCGCCTTCGGGCTGAGAGGGGCGGTATAGAAACGTGACAAATAAATAAATATACCGCCCCTCTCAGCCCGAAGGCTACTCGGGACGGTTTACACAAGGCAGTCTCTGCCCTCAATACAACACAAGCAAACAAACAAAAAAAAATAACCATATAATAACAAATTAACAATTAATTGCAGGGAGTTGACTGTTCAAATGCAAAATAAAATCACAACATCCATGTCAGGACGGCTATTTTCTGAGAAGAAGCTACAGAGGAGAGTTCTGGGCTGTTCAGGGGTGCGAAAGGCTCTGTGGTGCAAAAAGAAACACATTCAAATACAGGTAAATCACCTCTCTGATAGCCCACAGGGTTCGTAACGGTGCTGACCGATCGGCAAATACACGGCCGCTGTGATATCTCAAAGTAACACCCAAGGTTCCAGAGCAAACATGACCATGGGTTGCTTATCAGGTGGACCCCTCCCAGCCAACAATGAGACACAGGGCTATTTTCAAAAGTCTGGAGAAACAAAGGGAAGCTTATTTTGTGCCGTAGGAATGGTTTGTTCTCAGGTTCCAAATATAGTCTTCCATTTCCCTGCAACTCCCGAGTGCCTTAAAAACCCTCATGGTTTTATTTGGAAGACAATCCCTTCCGGTGCCACGCTTTCAGAGTTGGATTACGTATGATTCTGGAAACCAGGCTTCAAATCCCTGCTTGGCCATGGAAACTTACTGGTTGACCACCTGGGACAAGTCACCCTCTCTCAGTCTCAGAGGAAGGCAATGGCAAACATCTTCTGAACTCCATTATATTCCATCTTTGTATCTCCGTAAGTCAGAAATGACCTGAATGCACACAGTAACGCATAGACATATGCACCATGTGCTACATGCACAAAAATTTCTCAAGGGCATGGGTTCCCTAACCAGATGCTTACATGTTTAATTACGTATGTTTTAATTTTTAATTTTGCTATTTAAGGCAGTGTTTTCCAACCTTTTTTGAGTCACGGCACACTTTTTACATTTGCAAAATCCTGGGGCACACCACCAACCAAAATGACACACAATGACACTCTAACACAGTAATACATATAGTTAATATGTTTTTAAAAATGTATTTATACACTCAGTGTGAAACCTGGGCCAGTGTGAAACCAGACCTCTGTGTGGGAAGTTTGGCCCAGTTCTATCATTGGTGGGGTTCAGAATGCTCTTTGATTGTAGGGGAACTATAAATCCCAGCAACTACAACTCCCAAATGTCAAGGTCTATTTCCCCTGAACTCCATCTGCGTTCATATTTGGGTATATTGAATATTCATGCCAAGTTTGGTTATGATCTGTCTTTGTTTGAAGTCCACAGTGCTCTCTGGATATAGGTGAACTACAACTCCAAAACTCAAGGTCAATGCCCTCCAAACTCTTATAGCATTTTCTCTTGGTTATGGGAGTTCTCTGTGGGAAGTCTGTGTCTTTCTGCCATTCCTGCCAGGATATCTATGTTGTGTTCATCGAAACAGGCCCAGGTTTCACACTGAGTGTATAAATAAATTTTAAAAACATATTAACTATATGTATTACTGTGTTAGAGTGTCATTTTGTGTCATTTTGGTTGGTGGTGTGCCCCAGGATTTTGCAAATGTAAAAAGTGTGCCGCGGCTCAAAAAAGGTTGGGAAATACTGTTGTAGATAATGTTTTTGTAATGGAATTCATTTTTTATAATTTCTATTTATGTATTTGTACAGCGTAATCTTATTTATTTCTCTAAATATTAAAAAAGTGGAGGAAATATTGATGTTCGCATGGAAACCCTGCTGACTAAAAAATTCCCCATAGCCAATCCACTATGGTCTTCAGCAGTTTATCAACTAATATTTGAATCAACCGATCTTCCAATTAACCCAAGCACAGTTAGTGGCCTTGTCTTGCATCTTCCATTTAGCAGTGTGTTTCTCCCTTGAAACTCTTTGGGGGGGGAAGCCATCCCACAGCTGTTGTGCTTTTGCCACTGCGGTGCCGTCATTTCACCAGTGACTTGTTCGTCGTCATTCAAAATTCGAAAGGAAGAACTCGGATTCTATGTTCCAAGTCTATGTTCCTTCATGAGCTGAGGCTGCTTCATGGAAAATGCATATTTGTCACAACAAATATTTTGAAATGGATATCTAGCATGGAAGGACATTATTGGTCACGACACAATTTCTTTACTACCCCCATTTCATATCTCAACTAAAATCAGAATAGATACACCAAAAGAGATACCTAGGGTCAGGGCCGTAGCCAGGATTTTGATTCGGGGGCTGAGTTTGGTTTGGGGGGGCTGAGACTGGGTGAAAGAGGGCCTACCCTAGCAAACCTTTTGTATTGTTATCCCAATAACCCCATTAATGTGGGATATAATGAGCATAGTGATCAGATCATGATATGAATAAACATAACAGTTTAAATAATGTACCAGTAAGGCCTTTTCGCGGACCACCCTGAGAATTTCGGGGCTGAAGCGCCCTAGCCCCTGGCTACATGCCTGCCTAGGGTGGAAAAAGTGTGTGGACAGCAAAATAACCAACTAGACGGCTTGCTAACTAATTTGCTATTCCCTCTATTTCCTTTTCATAAAGTAACATGGTTTGGGAAGGGATTCGGGTGATGACTGCTTTGTCTGGATGGATGGATGAATGGATAAAAGGGTCATCTTGCCCGTTAGAAATCCACCCTCTCCCCAAAATAAAATTAAGTACCGTACCATTACTAAGAAAGAAAAGGGGTGCTTCTTGAAAGGTTGTGGCTTTGGTGGGAGGCCTGAGTGATCAATAGGAAGCTGAACTTCAAGGACCGACTATGACTTTCGAAAGAACATAAAGAATCCAACAGGCACAAACCTCCATATTAGTGTGTTCAGAAATACTCAAGAGTTACCATAAGGAACGGTGGGGTTTCACCTGTTCCATTTCCCCCACTTTTAGGCCAGAAATCCCAAATGCCCTCCCAGTATGTTTATTTGGAAGGAATATAGCATTAAAGACATTATCGGGCATCACGACATGTCTGTCTAGGAATGCAAAATAATGGCAAGACACGAGGGCACACACCAGAACAGAAGTTATCCCCAAGATATAACACAGCAGGGAGAACTATGGTTAAAAAAATCCAGGCTTTTTAAAGATTTGCCTCCTCCAGATGAGGTAAATGTATCAGAGGGCTTTAGTATTTGGTTAAAAAAACACTATCCAGACAATAAATCTGTTGTCCTAGATCAGTGTTTTTCAACCTTTTTTGAGCTGCGGCACATTTTTTACATTTACAAAATCCTGGAGCACACCACCAACCAAAATGACACAAAATGACACTCTAACACAGTAATACATACAGTTAATATGTTTTTAAATGTATCTATACACTCAGTGTGAAATCTGGACCTGTTTCGATGAACACAACATAGATATCCTGGCAGGAATGGCAGAAAGACACAAACTTCCCACACAGAACTCCCATAACCAAGAGAAAATGCTATAAGAGTTTGGTGGGCATTGACCTTGGGTTTTGGAGTTGTAGTTCACCTATATCCAGAGAGCACTGTGGACTCAAACAATGTTGGATCAGGACCAAACTTGGCATGAATACTCAATATGCCCAAATATGAACGCAGATGGAGTTCAGGGGAAATAGACCTTGACATTTGGGAGTTACAGTTTCGGGCAACCTTCTTCCCAGCCTCACTTTGCTCGCTTTGCTCACGCTGCCACTTCTGCCACCATTTTGATCCGAGGGGGCAGCGTGAGTGTGTTCAGGAGGGGAGGGGGGGAGGAAGACGTGGGACGAGTTTGCGCAGTTGCGCCCGCACGGGTCATGTCTTCCTCCCCCCCCTCCTGAACACGCTCACGCTGCCCCCTTGGATCAAAATGGTGGCAGAAGCGGCAGAGCAAGGCTGGGAAGAAGGGAGCCCGAGTGGAGAAGAAAAAGTGTTCGGCAGGAGGGGGAAGAAAGGGTATTGGAGGCTCCAATTTCCCACGGCACACCTGATGATTGCTCACGGCACACTGGTTGGGAAACACTGGCCTAGATTATGTCCTAGCAATTCCTAGCAACAGTTGCAATGTTGTATTCCCATCCTCAAGTAGGTTTCATTTTAATACCATGGCATATCAGAACAATATAGTATCCTTTGATCCTATACATACACAGTTACCGTGTGTTGATGAAATGTTACGTTGACAATATAGTACTCTTAAAAAAAAACAAATGGAAGAAAACATATTCTTCAAAGACCAGTTATCCAAACTATGCCTTGGTTTTAAAAGCAAAAAGTAGGCCCAAGAAATCACACACACACAAAAACCAGACCCCAAAAAGAGTAGTTCCAAGAAATTGTAAAAGCAGCCCACAAAGAATAGACGCGGAGTGACAACAACCAATAAAATCCTGCAAAACCAAAGACTTTATCGTGAGAGCTCATGCTTCTTGAGAACAATCTGGAATAATCCCAAGGAAACTGCGAGCAACTTTGAAGGAACGGGTGTGATTTCAATTTCTAAAATGGGCCAATGGAAATATTTAAACACTGTCCGTCTGTCCCACATCACAGCGGCCCCAAACCAATTTGGAGGGGGGGAGGAGCACTATGGGAGCTTTTCCCAGAAGAACGAATATTCCCGTGAACAGAAGCGGCCTAACCATACGGCAAAATGGCGAAGCAGCATTGCGAGTCCATTAAAGTAATCCGAGATCTCACGTATTTGGCTTCCAACGGAGAACATTTTCTTCTGCAAGCCTAATTTGAGTGGATTTGGTCCGATTTGCACAAGATAAAAGCATCGGTGGATCATGTCTCCCATTTGTTTTGAGGCTTAGGAGCTGCTTGGATTATCTGAAGGATCACCCCAAAAGTGAAAAATCCAGAAGGCCCTTTACATGTCCGTTTCTAGATCAAGTGCAAGAGAGAAAAACCCGAGATCTTTCACTTGCTTTTGTCAAATCCCTGGGCACCCCAGCCATGCCACAGATCTACTATCAAAAAGCACGACTGGGCTCCAAGAATGGAAAATATGAGAGGGAGTGGCAATGAAATTTGCAAAGAACCGTCGTTCCCAGCAGAAGAGCCATTTCGCACGGAAAACAGAGAAGCGAATCTAGCAGGAAAGAATGAATCATTCTATCCCAAACGGGTGTGAGCCAGGCAGAGGATGACTGGTGCCATTTTGAGGGTACCACTCTGCCCCCACCCAAAACTGATGTCTCATCATGTTCCAATTGTCCTTATATAACTTAGCTGTGGGCGGGCACACAACCTCAAAGGAGATGGGGGGGGGGGCGGCAGGCAACCCACTCAGCACTCCCAGCCAAAATTGTGTCGGTAGACGTATGTGTATGCGAGTGTTCGTTTGCCAGATTTGCCGGGAAGGTCAGGTCCTTTGCCAACGCCCTCTTCCTCTCCGAGCAAATGTTAACAAGTCCTTTTGGGCCTACTTAATTTTTTTTTCTCCTTCTCGTATCCCTTCATGCACAGTCACTCGAAAAGAATGAGCCGATAGTTGGGGAAAGTGCCATGGGTAACAGAGAACGACGGCACGCTAGAAAATGCACCGTCCCTCCAAACAGCTGTGCCACACTGCCAAATTTGGCTAATATAAAGCAATTTTTGACCTGATTCATGTAGATTTCCACCCAAGCAGAGCTTTGATAAAAAATAAATAAAAGTGGATTTGGTCAGGGAAGCCTGTTCAGCAGGCAGGCAGGTGCCTTCCTCGCAGGGTTAAACCAATCCATGTGGGCATCCGAAAGGAGCAGCGTTGGGCCAAATTCATTCAAGTTCAAGGAGAAACCCACCCAGGCTTCTGTTCGGAGCTAAGTCAATAGGGATTAAGTGGGTGGGGGCAGAGGTTACTACCCAAAAATCAATCCATGTGGGTACCCAATAGCCGAAAGGAGCAATGTTGGGTCAAACTCATTCAATTTCAAGGAGAAACCCATCCAGCAGTACGGTAGCCAGGATTTTGATTTGGGGGGGGGGGGGGTGCTGAGTTTGATTGGGGGAGGCCTGAGTCTGAGTGACAGAGGATCTACCCTAGCAAACCTTTTGTATTGTTATCCCAATACCCCCATGCATATGGGATCTATTGAGCATGGTGATCAGATCATGATATGAATACACATAACAGTTTAAATAATGTACCAGTAAGGCCTTCTTGCGGACCACCCTGAGAAGTTCGGGGGGTGCAGGCTGAGCCCCTCAAGCCCCCCCCTCCCCATGGCTACATGCCAGCCAGCCAGGTTTCTGTTCGGAGCTAAGTCAATAAGGATTAAGTGGGTGGGGGCAAAGGGTACTACCCAAAAACCAATCCACGTGGGCACCCAATGGCCGAAAGGAGCTGCGTTGGGCCAAATTCATTCAATTTCAAAGAGAAACCCACCCAGGCTTCTGTTCAGAGCTAGGTCAATAAGGATTAAGTGGGTGGGGGCAAAGGGTGCTACCCAAAAACCAATACATGTGGGCACCTAACAGCCGAACGGAGCAGCGCTGGGCCAAATTCATTCAAGTTCAAGGAGAAACCCAGCCAGGCTTCTGTTCAGAGCTAAGTCAATAAGGATTAAGTGGGTGGGGGCAGAGGGTACTACCCAAAAACCAATCCATGTGGGCACCCAACAGCTGAACGGAGCAGCGCTGGGCCAAATTCATTCAGGTTCAAGGAGAAACCCTCTCAGGTTCTGTTTGGAGCTAAGTCAATAAGGATTAAGTGGGTGGGGGCAAAGGGTACTACCCAAAAACCAATCCGTGTGCGCACCTAACAGCCGAACGGAGCAGCGCCGGGCCAAATTCATTCAAGTTCAAGGAGAAACCCTCTCAGGTTCTGTTCGGAGTTAAGTCAATAAGGATTAAGTGGGTGGGGGCAGAGGGTGCTACCCAAAAAACAGTCCACGTGGGCACCTAAAAGCCGAAAGGAGGAACGTTGGACCAAATTCATTCAAGTTCAAGGAGAAACCTTCCCAGGCTTCCATTCACCGTCCTGAGTTGAGAAGTGACGGGATATAAATGCGGGAAATAAAATAAATAAATTCAGAGTTAAGGCAATAAGGATTAAGTGGGTGGTGGCAGAGGGTACTACCCAAAAAAACCAATCCATTTGGGCACCTAACAGCCGAAAAGAGCAGCGTTAGCCACAATCGTTCAAGTTCAAGGAGAATCCCTCTCGGGCTTCCGTTCGGAGCTAAGTCAATAAGGATTGAGTTTCTCCAACTTTGATGGTTCTTCTCCCCAGGGAACACTGAACCGGGGCGGTATGCCGAGCGAAGGGGTATTATGATGGGGTGCCAGGCACCGAATTCACCTTTCCCAGTCAACAGGTCTCTTATCCATTGACAGACTCCTGGCCTGTGCCAAGCAGTGTTGCATGGAGCCCTTCATTCCCAGTGCCAGCCGGGCAACGCACCCACTGAATTGCCAATGATTTATGACTCCAAAGCCCCTTTGCCGTGAAACCAAACACCACCCAGTGTGCCTGTGGCTGCGATAGGGAGCAAAAACTAGACTTTTACACACACAAAAACATACAGAAAGAGGTCAATATGTTGCTAAAGAATCAACTCAGAGGGATTAAAAAAAGAGAGAGAAGAAAACTTATTTGTTGTTGTTCCAACTTACCTAGCCTTGGGGACATTCCTGGGACAGAGGTCCTGGCCGACAGGTCTTTGCGGTGACAAGGGTAATAATTCCACCTTGAAAGAGAGAAAGGAAAAGAAAGGAAAGAAAGAGCAAGAGCAAGTAGAAGAGGGAGCTGAGCAAGAAGAGAGTGTTGCCTCCAGCTGCCAAGACTCTGAGCTTGGGAACTAACTTACCACCTCAAGTCACTGACTTTTAGTCAAAGAAGGGAAATCCTTTTTAAAACCTTGGCCCCTCCCAGGCCAATAATTAGGAGGGCAGACACAAGGATGAGACAGGACGTGGGAGGGGCCTCTCTACTGTAGGCTGGGTGTGTGGTTGTGTGTGTGAGTCTGTGTGTGTGTGTGCAGTGCACCCTTTCATGTCTGCGCCGTGGCAGGCAACCTTGCCTTCCCCGCCTCCTGGTATTTGTTGGGGCTGGGAGGCAGGATCCTGGCCTCCAAAGGGAGGGAAGGAAGGAAGGAAGGAAGGAAGGAGAAGGAAGGAGGGAGAAGGGGAGGCAAGGAAGGGGGCAGTCAAGGTTATTCTGGGACAAAAGGCAATCCGGGGGTGGAGGGCAGGGACTGGGGAGCACGTGCAGAGGGGAGCTGGAGCCCCTGCAGAGTTGTTTTCCTCTCTCCTCCACCACCGCAGGCCTTTCCCTTCCATATTTTACAAACTGGAGGGAATTTTTGTATTTTTTTGCTATTTTTTGCTAGTGCTCTTCCCTTCCAGACTCCACCACACTCCCAAGTACAGTACAGGCAGTCCCCAGGTTACCAACAAGATAGGCTCTGTAGGCTTGCTCTTAAGCTGAATTTGTTTCTAATAATAATATTTATTTATTTATTTGTCACGTTTTTATACCGCCCCTCTCAGCCCGAAGGCAACTCGGAACGGTTTACACAGGCAGTAGGGTTCCCACATGTCCCTTATTCTAAGGCAGTGTTTCTCAACCTTTTTTGAGCTGCGGCACACTTTTAACATTAAAAAAATCCGGGGGCACACCACCAACCAAAATGACACAAAATGACACTCTCACACAGTAAAGAACGGCTGGGAGATGGTGACCTGCTGGGAGCGCCGAAGCCAGGGGAGGGGGAGGAGCCAGGCCGTGCCATGCCCCGCCCCTCCCCCTTCAGTTCTCCCACAGCCGCCAGCCTTGAGGGGACAGTGCCAAGCCAGCATTGTGCTGGCTCTGCCACTGCTGGCTTGGCACTGCCCCCAAGGCTGGCGAAGCTGTGAGAGCGCTGAAGCCAGGGGAGGGGAAGCCATGCCCCGCCCCCCCAGCTACTCCCAGCTTCAGCTCTCCCACAGAGGAGCATGAGCGGTGGATGGGCTTCAGTGGGCGGGGCTCATCCTCCGTTGCGGCTTCAGAGAGCTGAGGGGGCGAGAGTCATGGTGGGAGTCATGGCGGATTGGAGGCTGGTGGGAGTCATGGCGGAAAGTCATGGCGGATTGGAGGCTGGCTGGAAACGCGAGGCAAGGAGGCGGTGCCCGGCCCCTTCTTTTGCTTTGCCGCCGCCCGGCCCTTCCTCCCCCCCCCCCCCCCAAGCAGCAGGAGTTCAGCAGGAGGAGGGGGAAGGAAGGGGGGCAGAGAGCTTTTCTCGCGGCACACCTGATGATCGCTCACGGCACACTAGTGTGCCACGGCACACTGGTTGAGAAAGACTGTTCTAAGGGACGTCCCTTATTTCGCCCCCAAAATTTGTGTCCCTTATTTTCAGGCCCTGTCCCTTATTTTTGATAAGCACGACAGGACTGGGCGGGGTTGGCCAGAGGAAGGAGCGCGCTGTGGTTTCCACGCCAATGCCTGCCCGGGGAATCCAACTTGCAGGGCAGCCTGCGTCCCCGTTGGAAGGAAGAGGCGATACAGGACTTTTCAAAGTACAGTAGACTAATTAACCGTTACCCAAGGGGAATGTTGGATCATGTTGGATAAAGATAGTTTCTGGTTGCTTGAGAGTTACTCTTAAAATAGGCCTAGCTGTGCATCCCAATACTATACAATGCTGTGTATCCCATACTATACTATACCATTAACTATTGACATAATAATCATGAAGATGTACTGGCTTATAAAATTTATTTTATTTAATGTTTAGACAGTGCACTTTTAAAGTCAGCAAAGTCAAGTACTAAATACAGATGGAGAAAATTAGGTAGTTCTGATAATGTTTTTTCTGCATGACAAAGCATGCAGAAACATACCATGTACTGTTAAGAGGGTGTAAGTCAGTTTCTTTTGTGAGTTTCAATCATTATCTTATTCTGTTAATAAAACTATTTCTGCCTAATGTTTGAGTTTCAAGTTTTTAATGAAGTGTCCCTTATTTATGTGAAAAATCCCGTAAATGTCCCTTATTTCTTATATCAAAAAATGGCAACCCTAACAGGCAGTCTCTGCCCTCCAATACAACACAAGCAAACAAACCAAAAAAATAACCATATAACAACAAATTAACAATTAAAAACATACAATTGCAGTCTCGGCATCATGTTAAAATCAGTTTCCGTCACATCGTCGTCATTCCATATATCTAATTAAATCTTTATATTTCATCAGCAAATGCCTGCTCAGACAGCCAGGTCTTGACTTTCTTGCGAAATGTCAGGAGGGAGGGCGTTCTCTAGGGAGGGCGTTCCAAAGCCGAGGAGCCACCACTGAAAAGGCCCTGTCTCTCGTCCCCGCCAGTCGTGCCTGCAAAGAAGGCGGGACCGAGAGCAGGGCCTCTCCGGATGATCTTAAACATCTCGGTGGTTCATAGGGAGAGATGCATTCGGACAGGTAAGTTGGACCCGAACTGTTTAGGGCTTTAAAGGCTAAAGCCAGCACTTTGAATTGTGCCCGGTAGCAAACTGGCAGCCAGTGGAGCTGGCACAACAGGGGAGTTGTATGCTCTCTGAATGCCGCTCCTGTTATCAACCTGGCTGCTGTCCGTTGGACTAGTTGCAGCTTCTGAACAGTCTTCAAAGGCAACCCCACGTAGAGAGCGTTGCAGTAATCTATACGGGATGTAACCAGAGCGTGGACCACTGTGGCCAAGTCAGACTTCCGAAGGTACTGGCGCAGCTGGCGCACAAGCAGTCTCCAGGTTACCAACAAGATAGGCTCTGTAGGCTTGCTCTTAAGCTGAATTTGTTTATAATAATAATAATAATATTTTATTTATACCCCTCCACCATCTCCCCAAGGGGACTCGGGCCGGTTTACATGAGCAAATAATAAAACAATACAATCAATATAACTCACGCATAAGCAATAACAAGACAATTTAAAACCATTCTGGCCGGGCCAAATGTGAAATATTAAAAATTTAAAAATAATAAACACTGGATGCGAACAGAGGCAGAATGTGTGTAGCAGGAAGATTTTAAAGCAGTGTTTCTCAACCTGGGGGTCAGGACCCCTGGGGGGGTTGCATGAGGGTGTCAGAGGGGTCACAAAAGACCATCAGAAAACACAGTGTTTTCTATTGGTCACAGGGGTTCTGTGTGGGAAGTTTGGCCCAATTCTATCCTTGGTGGGGTTCACCTTGGTGGAGGTGAACTAGAAATCCCAGCAGCTACAACTCCCAAATGTCAAGGTCTATTTTCCCCAAACCCCACCAGTATTCACACATGGGCATAGTGAGTATTTGTGCCAAGTTTGGTCCAGATCCATCATTGTTTGAGTCCACAGTGCTCTCTGGATGTAGATGAACTACAACTCCAAAACCCAAGGTTCACCAAACCTTTCCAGTATTTTCTTTTGGTCATGGGAGTTCTGTGTGCCAGGTTTGGTTCAATTCCATCGGTGGTGGAGTTCAAAATGCTTTTTGTAGGTTAACTCTAAATCCCAGCAACTACAACTCCCAAATGACAAAAGCAATCCCTGCTCCCCATCGCCACCAGTATTCAAATTTGGGTATATGGGGTATTTGTGCCAAATTTAGTCCAGTGAATGAAAAAACATCATGCATAACAGATATTTACATTATGATTCACAACAGTAGCAAAATTACAGTTATGAAGCATCAACAAAAATGTTATGGTTGGGGGTCACCACAACGTGAAGAACTGTATTAAGGGGTCACGGCATTAGGAAGGCTGAGAACCACTGTTTTAAAGCAGGGCTGTCCAATAGGCGGCCCTGGGGCCGTACACGGCCCCCGAGCCCCTTCCCTCCGGCCCCCTAACTTGTTTTAATAAAATTCAAATAAAAAATAAAAAATAAAATAAAATAAAAAATACCTACTTAGGCAAGCATCGCGAGACTACGCCAGCCACAGACGGGATTTCGAGGGAGGTCGAAATCCCGTCTGTGGCTGCGTAGTCTCATGATAGCTGACGAAATCTCGGGTCCCGTGGAATTTGTGGCCGGGCTGGGCGCGCGCCTCCTCCTCCCTCGCAGCTGCTTCCAGGCCAGCCCCCATTCCCTCAGAGAGAGGGAGGAGGGGAGTGAGGCAGGGAAAGCCCCTCCTGGATC
The DNA here is from genome assembly GCA_030556195.1 of Anolis apletophallus. NCBI lineage: Eukaryota > Metazoa > Chordata > Lepidosauria > Squamata > Anolidae > Anolis > Anolis apletophallus. Next base: position 140,059,958 of record JARBWK010000006.1, read on the forward strand.
CGTCCTCTTCCTGTGGAGGGTCCTTGCTTCCCGCCCCGCGGATGGGAGAGCCGCTGCACCCGGCCTGAGCTTGGCCTCGACTCCAGCGGGGCTCTTTGGGGACGGCGGCGGCGTTGGCGCTTCGGCCCTGTGGCGGGGCTCCCGCAGTATGGGTAAGGAAGGGCCTGGCTCGAATCAATCAATCTAAAAACAGTGGGACGTTGGGTGAGGGGGGGTCCCTCAGCGGCGGTTTCCTTGGCGATGCTTCCTTCCCCTCCTCCGCGCCCCTCCCCCTTGTTGTGCTGATTTCCCCCGCGTGCAGGGCGCAACGTGGCTTCCTTTGCACCTGCTTGTTTTCCCTTCAGGGAGGGAGGGAACTCTTTGGGCCTCTTCCACCCGTCTCTGGGAAAGGAGGCCCCATCAAGCTCTGCGACGGCATTGAGGTGTTTGGGTTTTTTTGGTGTGTCCCAATTTGAGTGTGGACTCAAATAACTCAAAGGTATTAGGGAACATTCCTCCAAATCCACCAGTGTTCCCATTTGGGTATATTGAGTATTCATGCCAAGTTTGGTCCAGATCCATCATTATTTGAGTCCACAGTGCTCTCTGGATGGAGGTGAACTACAACTCCACAATTCAAGGTCAATTGTAAGTAAATTGGAGCCGGGGAGGGGGCGGAGCTGGAGCCAGGGGAGGGGCGGGGTGGAGCCGTGGAGGGGGCGGAGGCAGACCCTTCGGCCCCCCCAGGTGATCAGTGACTGGAATTCCGGCCCTTGGGCCCGTAGAAGTTGGACAGCCCTGTTTTAAAGGATAATGTGAGGGAGACATTTGATGATGACATTTGCAAGAAATTGATCACAGCAGGGCATTATTTACTTTATTCAGGGAAGGCACATTTGAACAGCCACGTTTTCAGGCTCCTCTTAAAGACTGCCAATGTGAGGGTTTGTCTGATATCCTTGGGGAGTGAGTTCCAGAGCTGGGGGGGGGGGCACCACTGAGAAGGCCTTCTCCCTCGCCCCCACCAAACGCGCCTGCAAAGGGGGCGGGAGCGAGAGCAGGGCCTCTCCAGATGATCGGAGAGATCGCCTGGGTCCGTAGACAGAAATGCGGTCACGCAGGTAGGCGGGTCCCAAACCGTTCAGGGCTTTGTAAGTAAGAACCTGCACCTACAAAGTCAGAACGGGTCAGAACAGGTACTTTTTAAAGTGTCACTCCATATATAGAGTTACACTTTTAAAATGTATATGTTATATACATTGACAAGCTGGAATGTGTCCAGAGGAGGGCGACTAAAATGATCAAGGGCCTGGAGAACAAGCCCGATGAGGAGCGGCTTAAAGGGATAATTGGATTTTGAGGGGGGGGAAGCTTGTTGTGAAAGCAAAAATTGGCAATAAAGGTTGAGTGCAGACGTTTCCCCATGGGGGATGCGTAGCTTGAACAGAATTGGAATTATTTCTGTTAAATGTGAATGTAACAATCCTATGTTTTATTGTATGCATACATTGAGTTCTCGAACGAAAACGGAAGTTCTCTACCAGCCCGCACCACTGGAAGAACACCATCATCCCCACGTCAGCATAGGCAAATCTGTGCTGAAGTCCATTCAGCAGTTCACCTACCTGAGAAGCATCATTTCTTCAGACGCCGAGATTGATAAAGAGATAGATCACAGATTAGCAAAGGCATATAGTGCATTTGGAAGGCTTCACAAAAGAGTCTGGAGCAACAAGCACCTGAGGCAAAGCACAAAAATCAGTGTGTACTGTCTATTCTCCTTTATGGGTCTGAAACATGGGTCACCTGTTGCTAACACCTATGACTCCTCGAATGCTTTCATCAGCGCTGTCTTCGCACAATCCTAAATGTACACTGGACCCACTTTGTGACTGTTGCTGTCCTTGAGCAAGCAGGGATCACCAGCATTGAGGCCATGCAATTGAGAACACAGCTGCGCTGGGCAGGGCACATCTCTAGGATGGAGGACCACCGCCTCGGAAAGATACTACTCTACGGTGAACTTGCCACGGGTCAGCGCAAGAGAGGCGCCTCAAAAAAGAGATATAAGGACTCCCTGAAACAACATCTCAGGTTCGGCCAGATTAATCACCAACAATGGTCCACTCTGGCCTCACATCGGGAGGCATGGAGACGCACTATCCACAATGCTGAGGCCTCTTTCGAGAAGACACGCCAAACAAGTCTCGAAGAGAAACAACAACACAGAAACAACCACAACTTGGAAACGACATCGCCCAAGGAGACTTTCTGCTGTGCTTTCTGCAACCAGACTTGCCTATCTCGGATTGAGCTTCTTAGTCATCAACATGCTTGTAGAAAGCGTGGGATGTGTCTTTTCTAAATCTTTGTTTGCAAAGTAAAGCCAAGACATTGAGTTTCTATGTGTTTAGATACATTTGCCTTACTGCAATTAGTGGATACTGGTCTCTTTAGTTCCAAGGGAAGCCATTTTTCTTTTCAGGTGAACTACAACTCCCAGAATGCAAGGTCAATTACCCTTGAACTCTGCCAGATAGTCGGGATGGGTCTATGTGCCAAGTCTGTTCAGATCCGTAGTCAGCTGTGTTCAGTGCTCTCTGAATGCAGGTAAGCTACAACTCCCAGAATGCAAGGTCAATCCCACAAACCCTGCCAGAATTCAAAGTTGGCCGTGATAGGTCTAGGTGCCATGTTTGGTCTGGATCTGTCCTCATTGGGGTTCCTAGTGCTCTGTGGATGCTGGTGAACTGAAACTCCCGGAAATGCAAGGTCAATCACCCCCAAACCCTACCAGTATTCAAAATTGGCCATGTTGGGTCTGTGTGCCAAGTTTGGGCCAGATCTGTTATTGCCTGGGTTCAGTGCTTTCTGATGGGGATGAACTACAACTCCCAGAATGCACGGTTAATCACCCCCAAACCAAGACAATATTCAAAGTTGTCTGTGTTGGGTCTGTGTGCCAAATTTAGTCCAGATCCGTAGTCAGCTGGTTTCAGTGCTCTGTGGATGCAGGTGAACTACAACTCCCAGAATACAAGGTCAATCACCCCCAAACCCAGACAGTATTATGTGACTTTGACTTTATTTCCGCCAACATAATACTGGATACTATATCGGGTTATATCTGAACAGATTTTCAACATAGTTTATATTGGGATTGTCCGCACTATATAATTTATATATAGTTTAGCTCTGCTTTAAGAGTTTTGATGAACTACAACTCCCAGAATGCAAGATCTGGACCAAACTTGGTACACAGACCCAACATGGCCAACAATACTGTATGGGTTTGGGGGTGATTCCAAACAGTGGCCTAGGGCGCAAAAAAGTGTCAATCTGGGCCTGCCTGAGACGAAATGGAAAGGGCAAAATCCATTCCTTTTTATCTCCCTTCCTGCTAAGTTGAGTACAAACTACTTTGCAACTCTATTTGTATCAAAGAAGGAATTGGAGATCGAATGGGGCAGTGTTTCCCAACCAGTGTGCCGGGGCACACTAGTGTGCCGTGAGCGATCATCAGGTGTGCCGTGGGAAATTGGAACCTTCAGGAAGGGGAGGGGGAGAGTCTAGTGTGTTGAAATATAAAAACCCTAAGAAACCTACCTCGATAAAGGCACAAAATTACAAACACCCCCCTCCCCACCCGTTGTCTACTTGGTCTCTCCCTCTCCATGCATTGGGAAGGCCCGCCTCCCTTTCCCCAAGTAGAGACCTCTTCTTGCCTCCTGGGGGTTCTGTGTGGGAAGTTTGGCCCAGTTCTATCATTGGTGGGGTTCAGAATGCTGTTTGATTGTAGGAGAACTATAAATCCCGGCAAGTACAACTCCCAAATGTCAAGGTCTATTTCCCCTGAACTCTATCTGTGTTCACATTTGGGCACATTGAATATTCATGCCAAGTTTGGTCCTGATCCAACATTGTTTGAGTCCACAGGGCTCTCGGGATATAGGTGAACTACAACTCCAAAACCCAAGGTCAATTCCCACCAAACTCTTATAGCATTTTCTCTTGGTTATGGGAGTTCTGTGTGGGAAGTTTGTGTCTTTCTGCCATTCCTGCCAAGATATCTATGTTGTGTTCATCGAAACAGGCCCAGGATTCACACTGAGTGTATAAATACATTTAAAAACATATTAACTGTATGTATGCCTGTGTTAGAGTGTCATTTTGTGTCATTTTGGTTGGTGGTGTGCCCTAGGGTTTTGCAAATGGAAAAAGTGTGCCATGGCCAGGGGCGGCCCCAGCGATTCCGCCACCTACGCGGTCGCGTAGAGCGTCACCGGCTGGGAGGGGCACCACCGGCTGGGAGGGGTGCCGCCGCGCCGACTCCGCGCCTCCACTGCCGCCGCACTGCCCTGTGCCGCCGTCCGCGCACGCGCAGAAGCACCTTCAGGCGCTATAGTGCCTGCAGACTTTTCTGCGCACGTGCGAACGTCCGCACACGCGCACTTTCTCCCAAGCGCGCCTGCCGCTTTGGAGCCAGCGCACATGCGCAAAACCTGCACTGCATGCATGTGCGGCTGGCGGCGCAGGGAGGCACGCGCAGAAAGGTGCGCCCGTGGAGGTGTGCCGCGGCCGATGGGGACGGTTGCGGCGCCGGCGCGTGGTGGCGGCGGCAGCGGTGTGTGCGTGGCGGCGGTGTGGGCGTGGTGGCAACAGTGTGGGCGTGGCGGCGGCGTGGGCGTGGCGGCGGCGGTGAGTGACGCGGCGGTGGGGGGGGTGCGTCAAAATTTTCTTCGCGTACCCCCCCCAAATTAGGTCGGGCCGCCCCTGGCCGTGGCTCAAAAAAGGTTGGGAAACACTGGAATGGGGGAAAGTAGGAGAAAGGGAAATAAACTAGGACATTTAAAAAGCAATTGAAAAAGTAGGACAACAGGATTAGCCTGGGCTGTTCCTACAAAACTCGGCACTGCTGGAGGGTACGTATTTGTGAACAAGTTTAAAATCTGTACGGGCTTTGAATTCAGGAATTCTTTTCTGTTTCTTCAGAAGCGGATTGGAGAGGCCATCCCTCAAAAGGAGCCCTCTTAGATTCGGTCTGAGGCACAAACAGCAAGTTTAGACGCAAACCTAAAGGTCTGGAGTACAAAAATGGGGTCCTTACTTGAGTCGGGCAATTTGTGCAGCTGTTTCAAGCAGCCGTTACCGAATGAAGCCATTGCGAATCAGTTGTTTTCCTTGGCACGGTGACCAATATCACACTCCAATATTCCCAGCTCCTCAAAAGAAATTTCAAAGGTTTTCCAGGGTGTGGCGGTGAGATGTAATCTTGACACACTCACAAGAACGATCATCATGCGAAAGAGCGAAGACAAAAAGTAAAGTCATTTTGGCTTCTCAACATCTTCTCTTTCACAAAAAAATATATAGCCAGAATTATACTTTGGATATATTCTTAGATATATCAAAATCCTGGCTACGGCCCTGGTGAGAGCCATATACTGTAATATATAATATATTTTAAGACTGAATTCAACTAAATGTGAGTATATACGTACATACTATGAGAAAAGGATTCCCCGGCAGAATGACAGGACACTTCAGACCTGGCTCTGCAAAAGGCACGCTCAGGACTCTGGGAAGGAAGAGAAGATGGAAGGGAGGGGGAAAGAAAGTCAGAGGAAATAAAGGAGGGAGGGGGAGAGGAAGAAAGAAAAGAAGAACAAACTATGGAAAAGGAAGAAAAGAAAAGCAGGAGAGAGACAAGGAGGGGAAAAGAAGGAAGGAAATGGGAAGGGAGGAAAGGAAAAGGTGGGGAAAAGAAAGGAAAGGAAGTGAGGAAAAAGTAAAATAATGAAGGGAAAAGAAGAAGGAAAAGAATGGGAGAGAAGGAAGTGAAAAGAAAGGAAAAGGAGAAGAAAAGGAAGACTTGGGGAAAAAGAATAGAAGAGGAAGGAAAGAAGAGAGAGGGAGAATGGAGGAAAGAAGGAAGGGGAGAGAGGGAAGGAAAAGTAAGGAGAGAAGGAGAAGGAAAGGGTGAAGGGGGAGAAAGGAAGGAAGGAAGAGGGAGAATGGAGGAAAGAAGGAAGGGGAGAGAGGGAGGGAAAAGGAAGGAGAGAAGGAAAGGGTAAAGGGGGAGAAAGGAATAAAGGAAGGAAGGAAGGAAGGAAGGAAAGAAGGAAGGGGAGAGAGGGATGGCAAAGGAAGGAGGGAAGGAAAGAATGGAAGAGGAAAGAAGAAACGAAGAGGGAGGGAGGAAAGAAAGTAGGGAGAGAGGGAGGAAAAGAATGAAAGAAAAAGAGAGGGAAAAAGAAAGGAAGAGAAAGGAAAGAAGGGGGAGGAGGGCGCGGGGCCAAGGCAGACCTTGGTTTCGACATCGGCGAGGCAGTCCCTCCGGAAGGTGTCGAAGAGGTAGTAGCACTTGAGCTGCCCGGTGATGAGCTGGGCGTACCCCGGGGGCAGCAATGCCGGGTCCTCAGCGCCAAGGCCAGGCCTGCCTCCGCCGCCCCCGAGGCCCGTGGCGTAGGACGAAGAGGAAGATGCGGACAAGGCACCGCTGCCGGGCTCCTCCATCCCCGGCGAAGAGGGCGCAGGGCCCCAAGATCAGCGGGGGATGATGAAGAGGCGGCGATGGTGGCGCAGAAGCGGCGGTGAGTTTGTGTCACTCCTCCCCGCTGCATGCTGGGAAACCGAAGCCCGGGCTCCTCTGGAGAGCCAGATGCAATCATGAAAAGAGCCACACCTGGCTCCCGAGCCATAGGTTCCCTACCCCTGAGCTATAGCCTTCTCTGCCAAAAAGTGCTGGCATCTCCCCATTGAGCTATAGCTGTTAAAGTGGTGTCAAAATGCATTCATTCTACACCATACATCATATTCAGAGATCTAAAAGTCAATTAAAAGCCAGGAATCACTGTACAGGCAGTCCCCAAGTTACAAACATCTGATTACAAATGACTCATAGTTAAGCATGGAGTGAGACAACAGGAAGTGAGAGAAATCTGCCCCTCGGAAGGGAAATTCACTCCCGAAAGAGTTATCATGGGGAAAAGTTGTCTCCACTGAAACTTTATCACCAATCTTTGTTTCCACAACAAACCTTTTTTTTTTCCAAAATCCAATTACCACAGGAGTTACAAAGTAATTTGTACTCCATTATTATGATTATTGGCTATCATGCCATAGTACCAAGGCATCACAATGTAATAAATAAATAAGTAAATTACAAGTATGTGTACTGCGACTTTAAAGTTTTCCCCAAATTGTGAGTTCCCAGTAATCTCTCATCTTACCTCAGCTGAAGCCATAACATGAAATAATAAAATATCTCAAATCTGGGATCAAATAAAATTAAGAAGGCTAAAAACACACAAAAAATTAACCAATCGAATATTAAAAAGTTGGGGATTGTGACCCCCTCTTTCTCTCGCACACATTGAGGCTGGAAATGGTTGCAAAGGTCTGAGCCTTTGGAAGCTGTTAAAGTTCCTGTGATACAACTTTTCCATGCCAATCTCCTGATGGCTACTTTTCAGCCAGGATTTTGGGACACCAATCTGAATATTCCCCAGTCTTGGAATCCAAAAAGTAATCCCCTTTTTCAAGCCCATCTTTTGAGGAAAGGCCTGTCTAGACCAAGGACCTACAGCAGAGGGTAAAGTAAATCTATCCTTGTAAAGTACATACCTTATTTCACTCCTCACGCCCCCCAGGTTTTCAATGGATTGATGTAGTCTAAATGTGCAAAGAATGTATGCGTACTTGGGATCTCTAAACAATTAAGGTATAAGTAATCTGCATTATTTATTCATTCAAATATTTCTGCTTTGCCCGATCTTACAAAGATCTTAGGGTGGTTCACAAATAACGTTAGCACAATAATAATCTAGATCAGGGCTGCCCAGGAAGTCGATCGCGATCGACCAGTCGATCCTGGGACCGAAGGAGGTCGATCCCAGGATGGGGCGCTTCTCAGAGGGGGGTGGAGCCAGGCCCACCAAGCCCCGCCCCTCCCCCGGCTTCAGCACTCCCAGCAGCTTCTCCAGGCTTGAGGATGGCAATGCCAAGCCAGTGGTGGCATAGCTAGCACAAGGGGTGGCATAGCTAGCACAAGAATCTGCTGGGAGCTCCAACGCCAGAGGGGAGGGGGCAGGGCTTGGCGTGGCCTGGCTCCGTCCCCCTCTGGCTTCTGCTCTACCAGCAGCTTCTCCAGGCTTGAAGATGGCAGTGCCAAGCCAGCCTTGTGCTAGCTATGCCACCACTGGCTTGGCATTGCCATCCTCAAGCCTGGAGAAGCTGCTGGTAGAGTGGAAGCCAGAGGAGGGCGGAGTCAGGCCGCACCAAGTCCCGCCCCCTCCCTGGCTTTGGCACTCCCAGCAGCTTCTCCAGGGTTGAGGACGGCAATGCCAAGCCAGTGGTGGCATAGCTAGCACAAGGCTGGCTTGGCACTGCCGTCCTCAAGCCTGGAGAAGCTGCTGGTAGAGCGGAAGCCAGAGGGGGGCGAAGTCAGGCTGCGCCAAGCCCCGCCCCCTCCCCTCCCCTCTCCAGCCTTGAGGAGGTAGGTAGATCTTTCTGACTTGGTTTTATTATAAGTAGCTCGCATGCTGAAAAAGTGTGGGCACCCCGATCTAGATAAATGCAAGATAGTAACCACGTGATACTGAGGATGAGAGCCAGTTGTGAGCAATGGGTATAGTAGCACTGTGTAACTTGTAGTCCTTCAAATGTTCCTCAGTTGCATGGCCCATCAGCCCTAGGTAGCATGGGCAATGGTGGAGAATGCTGGGAGTTGCAATCAAGCAATATCTGAAGGGCTACAATTCATCCAAACCTGGGTTATGAATGTTGGATGTAGGGTTGCCACTTTTTGATATAAGAAATAAGGGACATTTACCTAAAAATACGGGATTTTTCTCCAAAAATAAATTTTCACATAAAAACTTCAACATCGACCTTTAAGTAGAAATAATTTTATTAATAGAATAAGATCATGATTGAAATTCATAAAAGAAACTGACTTACACCCTCTTAATAGTATGTTTCTGCATGTTTTGTCATACCTAAAGCATTGTACTGTATGTACTACATACACTACTACTACTATTACTACTACTACTAATAGCATTTTTATAATAGCAGTCCAATGCATTAGGTATGACAAAACATGCAGAAAAAACATGCAGAGGCCCAGTTTCGATTTTGGAGAAGTTCGCAGGGAATGCATTACAGTAGAGCAGTGTTTCCCAACCAGTGTGCCGTGAGTGATCATCAGGTGTGCCGTGGGAAATTGGAACCTCCAATACCCTTTCTTCCCCCTCCTGCCGAACACTTTTTCTTCTCCACTCAGGCTCCCTTCTTCCCAGCCTTGCTCTGCTTGCTTTGCCTCGCTTTGCTCATGCTGCCGCTTCTGCAGGCGGGGGGAGGGAGGAAGACATGACCCGTGCGGGCGCTACTGCGCAGACTCGCCCCACGTCTTCCTCCCTCCCGTCCCCAGTGCTCTCTGGATATAGGTGAACTACAACTCCAAAACTCAAGGTCAATGCCCACCAAACTCTTATAGTATTTTCTCTTGGTTATGGGAGTTCTGTGTGGGAAGTTTTATTCCATTCTCTCATTGGTGGAGTTCAGAAGGCTCTTTGATTGCGGGTGAACTATAACTCCCAGCTGTTGAGCAAGACCTTTGTGTGTGTCTTTCTGCCATTCCTGTCAGGATATCTATGTTGTGTTCATCAAAACAAGCGCAGGTTTCACACTGAGTGTATAAATACATTTAAAAACATATTAACTATATGTATTACTGTGTTAGAGTGTCATTTTGTGTCATTTTAGTTGGTGGCGTGCCCCAGGATTTTGTAAATGTAAAAAGTGTGCCGCGGCTCAAAAAAGGTTGGGAAACACTGCAGTAGAGGATGGCACCAAATATACCAGCAAATTTTACAATAAAGCACTTACTGTTGGCCTTGGAAGAGAGAGCACATTTTGATTGTGCTAATGGGGAGAAACTTGTACAAAGGCTAGAAAACCAGCAATGTTCAGGAAAACTCGTGAAGGCAGGATTTGGGCCAGGTCTTGAGGTTCCCCAGTTTAGGTTTATATGATGCCTGGGCTGCTGGGAGGACATGCACACACTCCAACTGACCTGCTCCCTGCTAAGTTCTAACACTTCGATTGGAATCTTCTCTCAGCTCTGGGCCTGGCTCTCCCTCTCTTGCTCTCTTGGTGTCGTCCTGCTCTCAGCTCAGCCTTGTGTCTCTGCTGCTCTTGCCTCTTCGCCAATGTGCATGCTCCGTGGTGGCCTACCCTCATTGGCTGACCTGAGCGAAGCCCGCCATAGGGCAGGGGCAGGCCCGGAAGAAGGTGGATGCTGGCCTGGCCGTGCAGGCGCACTGCTGCTGGGGCTGCTCTGCTGCCTGCCGTGCTTGCGAGTGAGTGCAAGGCAAGCGAGTGCAAGCGCGGTGGAGAAGCTGTTGGCAATGCGGTGCCGCTCACTGCTGGCCCCGCCTTGCCTCCTGTTGCCATCTGTCCTATCCTGTCAATACGGGACAGGAGCTGAAAATACGGGACACGAAATTCAGAGTAAAAATACGGGACGTCCCATATAATACGGGACAGGTGGCAACCCTAGTTGGATGAGAAGTGTGTCAGATCCAGGATGAAACCTCCATGGAGTCTTTCCTTCTCAGCCTGATGTACTTCACAAGAACGTAATAATTGTTGATTATTATAATAATAATTGTTTATATCCCCATTTTCCTCTATTAAAAGAGACACAAAGCAGATTAAAATGGGGAGCAGTAAACATATATACTGTACTACTGTGGAGAAAATTATACTTTAAAAAGAAATATTACTGAGCAATATGAACATGAGGAGGGCCAGCATGGTGTCGTGATTTGAGCATCATACTATTTATTTATTTATTCATTTATTTATATTCCACTCTTCTCACCCCGAAGGGGACTCAGAGCGGATTACAGGTACACATACTTAGCAGACAATCCCTGCCGTTTCCACATACACACATATAGACGAACAGAGGCAAACTCTGGCCACCAGGGGGAGCTGACGCACTCCTAATCTCTCAGCGTCCCTTGTTGTTCCTTCCGCATTCCTCAGCGTTCCTTGAGTTCTTTAATGGCCTCATAATTCAGTCAAAATTTGCCTCCCCACTTAATGTGGTACCTTTATCTCCTACTTGACAGACACAACTGTCTTTCGGGCTGCAAAGGTCGACAGCAGGCTACATTTAAAGGTCGAGCACCCACCTCGACCCGGGCAGGCCTCAAACTCATGACCTACTGGTCAGAGAGATCTTATGCAGCTGACACTTAGCCAGCTGCGCCACATTCTTGGTGCTATGGTCTTGAGACCAGGATTTGAATGCCTGCTCAACTATGAAGTCACACTGTCTCAGCCTCAGAGGATGGCACTGGCAAACTCCCTTTGAACAAATCTTGCCAAGAAAAACCTGTGATGGTCGGATGGCTTAGGGTCAACATAAGTTGGAAACAACTTGAAGGAACACAACAACAAAATAAAGAATGTAAGCAGCATATAAGGGATCAGAGTTCAATTCATGTTGCCCAGTCCAACAAACTTTGTAAGAATCCCAGCAACAAAAGGTCTTCATCCGCCTACTGGGGACTATTCAGCTCTTTACTGGTGGATCTGACTACGTTCCCCCCCATCCTTGAATAATGGAGGGAACACTTGCATGCCTGTTTCCCAAAGCTGAGAACTCATCCCCATATTCCCAGAGGAAACTCCCAGTGTCCCCAGGCCATAAAAGCCAGTTCGCTCCACCCGGCGGCCTGCCATCTCCTCCTCTTCCTCCAGGTGTGGCCGTTTGAGTCACAATGGAGAGGTTGTTTGTGCCAACATGTGCTCTTGTGGCATGACTGCTGGGAGGTGAGCTTCCCACCCCACAGGAACACCTCCCGTGCCCATTATATTTTTCCAACTTTATTCGTGGTGGCAGGAAACTCAGGATTTTGCAATGAAAAAAAAAAGGAAAGACATTCCATTTCTTTTTGTTGACTCCACCTTTTAGGCATGTGCCAAATCCAAGAACAGGAAACTCTTTCTCTGGTTATGTGCTTGTTCTCTCAAAATGTGCTCTCTCTCCTTCACTTTCTGGGCTCATCCAGAAGGGGAACAAACTCTCTGGAAGTATTGAGAATTTCCATTTCTGTTTGTTTTGATTTTGCCGGCTTACTCCCAGCTTTGCATTCCTTAAAACAGTGTTTCCCAACCAGTGTGCCGTGAAAGATCATCAGGTGTGCCGTGGGAAATTACAGTGTAGAGAGAGAGAGCCTAGCAGGAAACTTCAGGCAGCGGAAATGAGAATTTCCTGGCTGAAGCAGCAATGTCAGCCAGCCTGGCTGCAGTCAGGGAGAGCCCTCTGCATCCAGAACTTTCCTCCCTCCCTTCTCTCTCTCTCCTTCCCTTCCTTCCTTATCTCCCTCTGCCTGGCAAGGGCTACCTGGCTGGGCTGCAGCTCCTCCTGCTTCCTGGGCGCTCTTCTGCCCTCCTCCCCTGTCCGACCCCACTCCCAGAGGCTCGAGGCGAGGCTTTCTGCCCTCTAGCCCCTCCACACCAGGGAAAGGGAGCAACCCCTCATCTCCTGGCCTCTCCTAGCTGGGCTCCAGGGCCTCTCCTGGCTGGGCATCCCGGCCTTTGCTCTGCAGAGCAGAGCAAAGGCAGGGATGCACAGCTCCACAGCCCAGCTTGGTTCCTTCCCGATCTGGCCCAACGCGACAGCAGGGAAGCCGAAGGGACGCGGGGTGGCACTCCTGGGGCGCTGAACCCCTTCGGGAAGGAGAGCTGGGGGTGGCGACGGCTGCGAGCCTCCGCCGCAGTTTGTTCCGAGGCTCGGAGCCACCCCGTGTGCTCAATTCCTATTCGTCCTGCTCAGCCGAGCTTGCGTGCGCTTCGGCCACTCAGCGCAGCCCTCCCCCGCGGGACGGTGACGAGCCTCCTGCGCGTGGGCCTCCCAGGGAGGGGAGGGGGTTTGGCGGAAGCAGCGGCGTCACGAAAGGGAGGGTGACAGTTAGTAAAATGACATTTTGTGTCATTTTGGTTGGTGGTGGGCCCCAGGATTTTGTAAATGTAAAAAATGTGCCGCAGCTCAAAAAAGGTTGAAAATCACTGCCTTAAAATACAGTTAAGGTAAAGGTTTCCCCTGACATTAGGTCTAGTCGTGTCCGACTCTGGGGGTGGGGGGTGGGGGGTGTTCATCTCCATTTCTAAACCGAAGAGCCAGCGTTGTCGTAGATGCCTCCAAGGTCATGTGGCCATCATGACTGCATGGAGCGCCATTACCTTCCCACCAGACTGATTATTATGCTAGATCATTGACACCATTTCAGTTATATGCGAAGAGCTTTGAACATCACAGAATTGCACCGGGGGTGGGGAGGACACACCTAACAATGCCTAGTCTCGAACCCACTTCTGCTAGAGCATAGAATTGCACCCGAGAGAACATTTCTCTAAGCATTGCTAGGTCTCAAAAGTGGAGTCCAATGACATGCTTTGCAAGAAGGGCAGAAGGCCAAGGCGTTGTTCACGTCAGGCAAAAAGACAGGGCTTGGGATTGTACAGGGTGTGATGGCACAGCAAGCGCCACTTGTATGAGAAACTTTAAGCTGCAAAGGTTTGCTCTGTTGTATTGTGTTTCTGCAAGCCTGCTCAGTTTTGCAAATGTTTGGTTGCATTGATTGGTTCTTTACACCTGTCAATCATTGTTTAACAGAGCCCAATTAAGTTTGTTTCTTTTCCCAGGGAATTTGGCAATCTCGCCATTTTGCTTATCAGAGCTTCCCAGGTTTTCCCTAGAAGAGGACGTATCTGAAGGTTTGCCAGGCTAGGCCTTGGTCAAGCTATCGCTCAACACCGACAATCTGACTTTCCTTGGGACTCATACGGCATACTCAACATATCGGAAGGTTGAGTGACGCTGAGGAGCCCCAAGTGCCTTCAAACAGTCAGGTGGCATTTAGAGGAAGGTTTTGTGCCTTCAACATAGACCAGCTGGCTGGGGTCTCGAGTGTCCTGTTTTTTTTTTTACAGCCTGCTCAGTTTGCAAGAGATTCAGTTGCATTGATTGGTCCGTAGCAACTGCCAATCATCATTTGTAGAGCCCAGTTGAGTTTGTTCCTCCCCTTTTTCCAGGGATCTGGGGAGCAAGCCATTTTTCATTCCAGAGACAACCAGGACTTCTCCTAAAAGGACGTGTTTAGAAGGTTTGCCTGGTTAGGCTATCTTTCAATACCAGTCTGATATCCTTGAATCCAAGCAGAAGGCTCAGCATATTGGAAGGCTGAATAACTCTGGGGAGTTCCAAGCGCCTCCAAACCAGTCTTTTGGCCTCCAGAGGAAGACTTGGTGACTTCAAGTTCTGCTACCTGACTGGCGCTGCGGACCGGGCCTTGCGGCCCCAGGGGGATGCCCAGCTCATCGTCCTCATTGTTGGGCAGCTCAAGAGCCGCAGCCTCTTCAATGCCTTCCGGAGGAACTGCCTTGCAGACGTGGACACCAAGATCCACCTTGGCCCAGCGCCCTCCTCCCGCTTCCTTCATTTTTCTTCCTTTCTTTTTCCCTCTCTTTTTCTTTCATTCTTTTTCCTCCCTCCCTACCTTCTTTCCTCCCTCCCTCCCTGTTCCTTCCTTCCTCTTCCATTCTTTCCTTCTCTCCTTCCTTTTCCATCCCTCTTTTCCCTCCCTTCTTTCCTCCATTCTCCCTCTTCCTTCCTCTTCCTTCCTTCCTTTCTCCCCTTCACCCTTTCCTTCTCCTTCTCTCCTTCCTTTTCCCTCCCACTCTCCCCTTCCTTCTTTCCTCCATTCTCCCTTTTCCTTCCTTCCTCTTCCTTCCTTTCTTTCTCCCCTTCACCCTCTCCTTCTCTCCTTCTTTTCCCCTCCCTCTCTCCCCTTCCTTCTTTCCTCCATTCTCCCTCTTCCTTCCTTTCTCCCTCTTCACCCTTTCCTTCTCCTTCTCTCCTTCCTTTTCCCTCCATCTCTCCCCTTCCTTCTTTCTTCCATTCTCCCTCTTCCTTCCTTCCTTCCACTTCCTTCCTTCCTTTCTTTCCCCCTTCACCCTTTCCTTCTCCTTCTCTCCTTCCTTCTTTTCTCCATTCTCCCTCCCCCTTCCTTCCTTCCTCTTCTATTCTTTTCCCCCCAAGTCTTCCGTTCCTTCTCCTTCTTTTCTTTTCACTTCCCCCTCTCCCCTTTTTTCTTCTTTTCCCTTCATTATTTTACTTTTTCCTCACTCCCTTTCCTTTCTTTTCCCCACCCTTTCCTTTCCTCCCTTCCCATTTCCTTCTTTCTTTTCCCCTCCTTGTCTCTCTCCTGCTTTTCTTTTCTTCCCTTTCCATAGTTCATTCTCCTTTTCTTTCTTCCTCTTCCCCTCCCTCCTTTATTTCCTCTGTCTTTCTTTCCCCCTTCCTTCTGTCTTCTCTTCCTTCCCAGAGTCCTGAGAATGCCTTTTGCAGAGCCAGGTCCGAAGTGTCCCGTCATTCTGCCGGGGGAATCCTTTTCTTATAGTATGTACGTACATACTCACATTTAATTGAATTCAGTCTTAAAATATATTATGTATATATTATATGGCTCTCACTGAAATACATTTCCAAATATTTTGCTTTTATGGCTCTCTGAGTCATAAAGGTTCCCGACCCCTGCTTTAAAGGGAGGCAAAAAAGCAATTCCCCGGGATAGATAGACCCCGTCCTTGCCCTTTCACAAGGCATTGATAGCCCAGGTGCGACGGCACAACAGTCCTCTCTTTGAATGTGTTCTCAGCTCAAAGGGCTGTTTAGGCCAAGTCAGCTTTAAAGGCAAAGTAGTCAAATATATATCTTCACTATGCAGTTATAATAACTTTCTCAAGTTAATGTGTGTATGTGTGCTTGGGATAAAGACAACCAATATATTAAAATCCAGTAGCAAGACATTCCGGTTTTCTATGTCCATCAGTATTCCAAGGGCCTAGCTTGCCAAGCAGAAGCCATCCTTGCAGAGGCCCCGTCCCTTTAGTGCCTGACGGTGTCATTTCCCAGCAGACGGTTTGAGGGCAAACCCAGGAATTCCTTCCTCTGTGTGTTTTTGTCAGGCCAAGCGTCCCTGGCTTGCGTCAAGTTCTAGGCTGAGCTCAGATTTCCTTCCCTGTGATAAGCAGGCTGCGCACGCACACCCAGATACATACACACACATAACACACTTTGTCCTCCCCATGGCAACACTACACACACAGACATTAAACAGTGTTTTACTTCGGAAGTCGGCAAAGCCGCAGGACGTCACTGTGGTCGCTGCAGTTATGCGAGGCCTATAATAGAACACTTAATTCAGTGCAGGTTGCCTGGCAGGGAGCAGTCGGGGCTATTTTTTTTTCTCCCACTCCTAAATGCAGAACGTAGTAATCCGAGCCACCTTCTGGCTGCCACCACTATCCCGGCCCCAAATCCCTAAGTGGGTGTTTTTTTGTCACTTCCATAGCAACAAGACTGTGTTGTTGATTCTGATGTGTACCCTGTCGCTTGCTGGGTCCCACGTTGACACACGGTGTAGTTTCACTTCCGTCCCATTTTCTTGGGAACCTCACATGACGGGATAGCAAACGAGGCACCGTGATAATCCAGCCTCTCCTCCCACAGGCATGAAGAGCTTTCCTGCTGTTTGTGTGAGAAATACATATGTGGGAAGAATCGCTCCAGGAGAAAGGGCTCACCACTTGCCTCAGATAATGTGAAGAATCTAGAACCGAAGAATCTAGAACCAGAGCTTTGGTGCTCTCATACCACTAGGGTTCCCATATGTCCCTTATTCTAAGGGATGTCCCTTATTTTTGGCCCTAAAATTTGTGTCCCTTATTTTCAGACCCTGTCCCTTATTTTTGACTAGCAGGACAGGACTGGGCGGGGTTGACCAGAGGAAGGTGTGCGCTGTGGTTTCCACGGCAATGCCTGCCCGGGGATTCCAACTCGCAGGGCAGCCTGCGTCCCCGTTGGAAGGAAGAGGCTATACAGGACTTTTTCAAAGTACAGTAGACTAATTAACCGTTACCCAAGGGGAATGTTGGATCATGTTGGATAAATATAGTTTCTGATTGCTTGAGAGTTACTCTTAAAGTAGGCCTAGCTGTGTATCCCAATACTATACAATGCTGTGTATCCCATACTATACTATACATTAACTATTGACATAATAATCATGAAGATGTACTGTCTTATCAAATGTATTTTATTTTAATGTTTAGACAGTGCACTTTTAAAGCCAGCAAAGTCAAGTATTAAATACAGATGGAGAAAATAAGAAGCATACCATGTACTGTTAAGAGGGTGTAAGTCAGTTTCTTTTGTGAGTTTCAATCATTATCTTATTCTGTTAATAAAACTATTTCTACCTAATGTTTGAGTTTCAAGATTTTAATGAAGTGTCCCTTATTTTTGTGAAAAATCCCATAAATGTCCCTTATTTCTTATATCAAAAAATGGCAACCCTACACACCACCCAACTCTCCAAACTTTACAGGGCCCACCCTGGTTGATTCTCTGCTGAGTAAGGACAGGGGGCAACACAGTGCAAAACTGGTAGCACTGCAAACCAAAAGGTTACAAATAGAGTGAGATAGATTATTATAGTATCAAAAATATCATATATTGTGAACAACACAAGTATCAGTTCTACACCTCTATCTATCTTCTATCTATGTGTACGTATGGTGGAGTTGTCCACTTACACAGACAGCCTCGGGCCTCCACAAACAGGCTATAGTTCCAAGTGCTGAGAAGCCTCCAAGGCACTCCCTTCATGGACAATGCAGGTTAGAGTGAGTGCCATGAATATGTGGCCCAATCCCTTCCAATGTCCTCCACACACACTACGACCCACCATCCAAGAAATGCTTTCATTCAGGGACAATTTTATCCTAGAATTTAGGTGTTTCCTCCACCACAGGCAGGCATCCCAGGATTCCTTTCTCTTTTCATTTGCATCACCCCACCCATGCCTCTCCCTTAACCCTTTCCTGCCCTTTCCTGTGGCACACAGCAGAGAGGAATTGATCAGCAACTGAACAGACAGGATGGGTTTGGGGGACTGATCATTACCTGATTAGGTGCAAAGCGTAGGTATAGATCCAGGCAGGAACGGAGGTAGTCCGAGGAGGGGAGTCAATATTGTTGGTGTTAAAACACAGTAACACGGTCCAAAGTTCAGCAAGATGGAAAGTACTTAATGAGATCACGAAAAAATACTGTCAATCCAAGGTATTGTGGATAAAGGAGAACCGTGTTGAGGTAAACAAAGCTCCCAAATGAGAGGCTGCCTACGGCTGGAGCTCTCTCCGAAGCCGGCTGCGGGCTGTTTCGCCTCTTTCTGAGACTTCCTCAGGGCCAGCGTTTCAAGAAATTGTGTCGTCCTCAGTAGTACATAATCATGTAGATAGTATCTGTAGACGCGGAGGACGGACCATCCCATCCGATTGATTGTATGAGACTAACGCTAAGTGCATTGTCTTAACAAATATTGATATATCAATCCTGGTCCTTTGGGGTTAATTATGCTGTACTATATGTGTTGAACTTAATGTGTAGAACTTGAAATTTATGCTTAATGTGTAGAACTGATACTTGTGTTGTTCACAATATTTGATATTTTTGATACTATCTATCTCACTCTATTTGTAACCTTTTGGTTTGCAGTGCTGATTCTCTGCTGAGCCACATTTTTCAGTGGCTTTTAAAATTTATTGTCGAAGGCTTTCAGGGCCAGAACCACAATGTTGCTGTGAGTTTTCCGGCTGTATGGCCATGTTCCAGCAGCATTCTGTCCTGACATTTTGCCTGCATCTATGGCAGGCATCTTTCTCCCACCCTGGACAGTCTACAGATATATCAGGGCTGTCCAACTGGCGGCCCGGGGGCCGCATACGGCCCCCAGCCCCTTCCCTATGGCCCCCTAAGCTTTTTAATAAAAAATAAAAATTGAAAAATAAAATAAATAATAAAAATTAAAAAAATACCTACTTCCGGGTTTGGAGCAATTATCGCAAGAATACACAATCCACACGGGATTTTGCTGTCAACGCGAGATCATGCCGGCGTTGACAACGAAATCCTGTGTGGATTGCGTATTCTCGCGATACTCTTCGGCTATTCTACTACTGGATCGCTGAGGCCCACAGACGCGATTAGGACCTTCTTCGACTCAGTCGGTCATCGCCTCTCTCGTCGTCCGGGTACTCCTGGATCCTGCACGTTTGGAAAAGGTAGGCCGAAGCAGGGGGCTCCTCAGGGGGCTCCTCATTCCCTCCCCCCATCTCCCCTCATGTATTAAATATAAAATTAAATATATTTAAAGATGAAATAAGGATACATTAAAATAAGGGGAGAGAGGAAGATGGAATTAAATATGTTTAATATTAAATAAAAATAAGGGGAAAGGGGAGGATGGAATTAAATATGTTTAATATTAAATAAAAATAAGGGGAATGGGGAGGATGGAATTAAATATATATAATATTAAATAAAAATAAGGGGAAAGGGGAGGATGGAATTAAATATGTTTAATATTAAATAAAAATAAGGGGAGAGAGGAAGATGGAATTAAATATATTTAATATTAAATAAAAATAAGGGGAAAGGGGAGGATGGAATTAAATATGTTTAATATTAAATAAAAATAAGGGGAATGGGGAGGATGGAATTAAATATATTTAATATTAAATAAAAATAAGGGGAGAGGGGAGGATGGAATTAAATATATTTAATATTAAATAAAAATAAGGGGAAAGGGGAGGATGGAATTAAATATGTTTAATATTAAATAAAAATAAGGGGAATGGGGAGGATGGAATTAAATATATTTAATATTAAATAAAAATAAGGGGAGAGGGAGGGTGGAATTAAATATATTTAATATTAAATAAAAATAAGGGGAATGGGGAGAGGGGAGGATGGAATTAAATATATTTAATATTAAATAAAAATAAGGGGATTGGGGAGGATGGAATTAAATATATTTAATATTAAATAAAAATAAGGGAATGGGGAGGATGGAATTAAATATATTTAATATTAAATAAAAATAAGGGGAATGGGGAGGATGGAATTAAATATATTTAATATTAAATAAAAATAAGGGGAGAGGGGAGGATGGAATTAAATATATTTAATATTAAATAAAAATAAAGAGAATGGGGAGGATGGAATTAAATATATTTAATATTAAATAAAAATAAGGGGAGAGGGCGCCGGGGAGAGGGCGGAGCTGGGGCGGGGGCGGAGCCGGGGCCGGGGCAGACCCTACGGCCCCCCAGGTCATCAGTGACTGGAATTCAGGCCCCTGGGCCGGTAGAAGTTGGACAGCCCTGAGATATATAAACCCCATTTT
This sequence comes from Anolis apletophallus, assembly GCA_030556195.1. Taxonomy (NCBI): domain Eukaryota; kingdom Metazoa; phylum Chordata; class Lepidosauria; order Squamata; family Anolidae; genus Anolis; species Anolis apletophallus. The sequence goes on from JARBWK010000006.1 coordinate 140,080,267, forward strand.
CCTAGTTTCCAACAGACCTCACAATAATAATAATAATAATATTATTATTATTATTAACTTTATTTATACCCCACCACCATCTCCTCAAGGGGACTCAGGGCGGCTTACATGAGGCCAAGCCGAACAACACATCAGTAAAAACAACACCGCAGCAAATAATAAAACAGTACAATCAATATAACTCACATATAAGCAATAACACAAAAAGTTTAAAACCTTATGGCCGGGCCAGATGTAATATATTAAAATTTTAAAATAAATAAACACTGGGCGCGAACAAAGGTAGGATGTATCTAAATAGGCGGGTTTTAAGGATGATGTGGGGAGATCAACCCAACTGGTAGTTAAAGTGCTTCTGAGGACATTTTGCAGGGAATTGATCAGAGCAAGGCATAGTTGACTTTATTCAGGGCAAATGTGGTTGGCACTCAATTAAGTCAGCACTAAGGAAAGGAGGGGGCAAAACTTTGCCCTTCCCGGCCAGTTTAGGCCAAAGCCAACCGCTGCACCTTCTCCTGTGTATTCTTCCTTATTAATAACTTTTGGCTTCTTGACAACACTCTGATGTCGCTTGGCCATATGCATGCTAGTTTTCAATGAGGAGGGTACGCTCTTTCCAGAAACCTCCAGCTGGTATAGATACTTGCTGCTTTGCAGTTCGCTTATTGCAGACTCGCTGTTTTGCGGATTTCAAAAAATATTAATTTAATATATATATTATGGTATTTTCGCTGTTTTGTGGGGTTTTGCCAACGCCGCTGTCCAAGGCCCTTTCCCTCCTCGGTCCTCCCTTGAAGGGCCTTTCCTTCCTTTCCTTCAATTTATTTTAAGTTTATAAGGATTTAAAATAGTGCATAACTACTAAAATAATGTATAAATATTAAAATAAATAGAGCATCTCTACATCACGGTTTTTCACTTATTGTGGGAGGGCCTGGAACATAACCCCAGCAATAAGTGAGAGAACACTGTAATAGTAACAATAATAATAATATTTATTCATTTATTATTAACTTCATTTATAACCCGCCACCATCTCCCCATGGGGACTCGGGGTGGCTTACATGAGGCCACCCCCAATAACACATAATAACAACACAACAGCAATTATAAAACAATACAATCAATAAAACTAAAACATAAGCAATAATAATAATAATTTTAATTTTATTCTTATAAAATTAAATAACAACAACAATAATAATTTTATATATAATAATATCCCACCACCATCTCCATCTCCCTGAAGGGACTCAGGGCGGCTTACAAATGTCACAAAGTGCCTAAAAACGACCATAAAGGTGAACACTATATAAAATGCAATGCATGCACATATAAAAACATCAATTCAGATTCAATCAAGCTGCCTTCCTCTAACCGTGGTGGTAAATTACTGGCACCATGGCCAGACTGTAGAAGTGACCATACTTTCCTGAAAAATAGTGGGAGATTTCACTTTGAAGGCAACTTCAACAGTGGAACTTTCTGCCTCAGTGCATGGTGGAAGCTCCTTTGTAGGGTTTTAAATAGAGGCTGGATGGCCATCTGTTGGGAGTGCTTTGATTGTGCTTTACCTGCACGGCAGGGGGTTGGACTGGATGGACTGGGTGGCCCATGTAGTCTCTTTCAGTTCTACGATTCTATGATTTTCCCAGCTCGAGATCTATTCCTGTACTTTTTTTCAAGGCAGACAAACACCAACTGCCTGAGGGCATATTTGTACTGCAGACTTCAGCTCTCTAAATCGTGATTTCCTCTCCCCAAATGAGAAGAGTTGCATCCAGACTAGGCTTTTAATATGTAATAGAGAGAATGGGAGGTTGTCCCACAAAAAGTTAATTGAAAAAGGAAAAGCTGGAATGGCTGTGCAAAGCTAAGCTATGAGCCCAGAGATCAAAAAGCTACTCTGAACAAGGTGTCATATTTAAGAGCATTCTTATCACTTTATAATTTACCCTTTTACTCAAATCTTGGGCTTTTACATATAATGTAAATGAAATAAAACCCATGTATTTGATGTAAACACTAGCTGTGCCCTGCCACGCGTTGCTGTGGCCTTTAGTAATAATATTTGAAGTAGAGGTAGCAACCTGGACTATTCTGAAGGAGAGGTACCTACCTATTGGATGTTGGTGATTTCTTTTACTGTTAAGGAGAGGCAGGTACGATAACATTACGATTTTGAAGCAGACACCTGTGTGTGTGTAACCAGTGATCGATCGATCAATCAATCAATCAATCAATCTATCTATCTATCTATCTATCTATCTATCTATCTATCTATCTAATCTTTCTCATCTTTTCCTGTGTCATGTGCCCACTTAGACCTTCCTGTACCTCACTTTAAGAACAGGACAGGACAAATACATATTCTCCTAATTGCACTCTGTGACGACTTAGGCTCAAAATTATTAGGAACGCTACCACCAACCTAAAGTTTACTCTTTAGGATTTTCTTTTAAAATAATATTTCAGCTAGGCTCCTTTCTAATACACAAACGGAGGGGATTCTGAGGTAAAAATCTTTCCCCCTTTCCTGGAACGGTGGGAAGGCGGGAGCTGGCACACTCTGGTGTAAAGAGGCACAATGGAGGCTTTTCTTAAAAGTTAACAAACAAACTTTTATTAACTTAACAGGCTTTTGAAAGGCACAGAGCGTAATGGTTTTCAAGCGAGGCACAATAGCGTAATGGATAACAGAAATGTACTAGAGCGTGTTGGTTACTATAGATTACTTTCTTAGATCTTAGTCACAACACTAGATAGTTCTAAACTTGTCTATCTAACCTCCCTCACTCTAATGCCGCTGACTAGTAGTGAGTAGTTGTCCACTAGCTAAACTAGTAACTCCCTGAGCTAACACTCAGTCTTTCTAGAAGCACCCTAGCTACTAACTCTCTTCCCTAGAGTTATCCTGTAGCTGGCTTCCTCAGAGATGTGAGCTAACCAAAAGCCTGTGACTGACTGCCTGTCAGCTATCCCACAGCACTTTTCCAGTCAGCTTTCAAGACAACTCTCTCTCTCTCTCTGACCGCTCACTCTCAGCTCTGTCCAGAGACTCCTCTCTCTCTCTGAGTTCTGACAAGAGACTGCCAAATAAGCTACACTTTTTCCCTCCTAAGCAGCTCGGCTCCTCCCCTCAGCTCTGAGCCAATCTCAGGCAGCTCTCTCTCCCCCTCCCAGAGAAGGATCAAAGCCACTCCCCCCCTCCTGGCTATCCTGTTTAACCATGGATGCCAAACTACTATCGTGGTCTCGGCCTAGCACAGAATGGGTGAGTCCTCACACGCTCCCTCCCCCCTCCCCCCCTCTGTATATCCCATGTGTGTGTTTAGAAATATGAAATATAAAATATAATTTTTAGAAATATGAAATAGCTGCTGAACACTGCCCTCAGAAAATAGAGGAAATCCAGACATGAAACAATAGGCAGAAGGGACATTGGTAGATAGAACAGAAGGTGGATAGATAGATAGATGTAATGGTAGATGGATATTTATTCATTTGTTTATTTACTTTATTTATATTCTCCTCTTCTCACCCCGAAGGGGACTCAGAGCGGATTACAGTACACATACTTGCAGACAACTCCTGCAGTTCAACATATATAGACAACATATATGGACATATTTAGACATATATAGACGAAAAGAGGCAAACTTCTGGCCACCAGGGGGAGCTGACGCACTCCTCATCTTTCTCACGTTTTCCAGCGTCCCTTTGTTGTTCTTCCGCATTCCTCAGCAATTCCTGGAGTTCTTTATGGCCTCATAAATCAGTAAAAATTTGCCTCCTCACTTAATGTGGCATCTTTATCGCCTACTTGACAAATGAACTGTCTTTCGGGCTGCAAAAGTCGACAGCAGGCTACACTTAAAGGTCGAGCACCCACCTCGACCCGGGCAGGCTAGACAGACACACACACAATGGTGGTTGGACTGGATGGACTTTGGGACTCACTTCTAAGTGGCTGGCCATCTGTCATGAGGGGTTTGATTGTGTCTTCCTTTACTGCCAAATGAGGTTGGACTGGATGGCCTTTGGGGATCCTGTCTGACTGGATGGCATCTGTCAGGAGTGGGGAAGGGGTGGGGATGAGGCTGGAGTAGAGGGCAGGGGCGGGAGTGCGGGGCAGAGCCTGTTATTTCCCCTCCACCACATCCCCCTCCCTTGTTTGACAATGGGAAGGAAGAAAGGAAGGAAGGCAAGAGGGAAAAAGGGGGAGTGCAGTGAGGGAGAGGGGGTGGGGCCAGAGCGGGGAAGGAGCTGGAGTAGTGGGAGTTGTAGTCCAAAACACCTGGAGGGTGAGAGGGAGGGCCCAATTTGGCCCGGACAGGGTTCCCAATGAGGGGGCGTGGCTTCTGGAGGCCTTGAGCCCCGTCCCTTTCCCCAGCCCGCCTCTACTCTGCCCGAGGGCTGTCTTGAGGAAAAAGGTCCGAGGCCTACCTAGTCTTCACTCAGAGGCCTACCTGGGAGGCCTTCCGGCCGTTGCCACTACAGGCTCTGCTGCAAGATGATGGAGGAACTCTCTTGGACGCACGCACTGTGGCATGTTCTAATCTTTGAGGATTTGTAGTTGGTTTTAGTTCTTTATTTGTTTTTTATTGCATTGTGAGACGTTTTGTTGCCAAATTTGGTGTGATTTCCTTCAGTGGTTTTTTTTTGTTTTTAAGGTACTCACCACGACAGCTCTCTTTTTATATATATAGATTGAGTTGGAAGGAACCACAAGGGCCATCTAGTCCAACTCCCTGCCAGCTAGGAACAGACAATTAGAGCGCTCCTGAAAGATGCCCACCCAACCTCCCATTTATAGACCTCCAAAGAAAAAGAGTTTACCATGTATCTATTTCACTGTTAAATAAGAAAAGAAATTCCACATAAATACTGAGCAAATCTGATCCACTGGTTTTCATTCTTGTCTCTGGAACAACAGGGGGGAAAAAAAGCTTGCTCCATCTTCTACATGTCGTCCCTTCTAATGTTTAATCCATCCCAGATCTATACAATCTGACATCTATCCTAGATCTGTATAATTAGATGTAGTATCTTGCATTTATCTTTGTTGAAATCATTTTTTTTTAGTTTGAGCTCAATTCTTTAATCTGATTTTGAATGTATGTTGTAAAACGAGTATGCCTGGATACAAGGGACAAATTGAGAGCATTGCCTCCAAATAAAAATTCTGTCATTCTGAATGAATGTTCCTCGCACTCCTCTAATTTCTAGTATTGCATGAACTAAAAATATTTTTTTTAAAAAAAAATCAGTGAAGTATTTAGGAATTGGGTTTAGGCATCCAAAGAGAACGGTAATAGAGAAAACAGAAGGCTCTGAGGTCTGAACAAGTTTCAGTTTTTCACTCTGTCATACTAGAGATGGGAGGAATGGGAAAAAAATCATTGGAATAGAATCCTTATTATGGGACAATATACTCATTCCCATTCTCCTATTTGTAAAAAGCTCTCCGTTCTCAATTCTTTATTGGCATTGTTTAATAAATTATGTTTTATTAATAAATTAGGGTTACCGCCTTGTGGTCAAAAAAGACAAATTAATTTTGGGACGTGAAACATACGGACACTGTTGGATAACAGAGAGTGAACGCCCTGAACTCAGGACTGCTATTACTGCAAGGGAGCTGAGGCGCTTTAACATCGATATGACAGCACTTCAAGAAACCCAGAGAACAGGAGAGCTGAAGGAAGACAAAGGAGGCTACACCTTCTTCTGGAAGGAACTGTCTAAGCAAGAATAAAGAATACACACAGTCAGCTTTGCTATCAGAAATGACCTGGTGAAGCATCTTCTGAAGCACCCATCAAGGTTTTTTTTACTCTCAGCTGGATACCAACCTATCAAAGATACCTAAGGATTGCAAAATCATCCTCCAAGCTAAGCAAAGACAAAGGGAAAATCTGACATTTCCCATAACTGTGGCCTCAAGTTCAACTAGATCAGGGGCGCCCACACTTTTTAAGCATGCGAGCTACTTATAATAAAACCAAGTCAGAAAGATCTACCTTCCACGCGCATCTCCCGCACCGCACACCGTCCACGTTTGCTTCCGGACGAGAGAGGAGCAGGGCGGAGCAGGGGAGGGGGCGGGACTTGGTGCGGCCTAGCTCCGCTCCCCTCTGCCTTCAGCTCTAGCAGCAGCTGCTCCAGCCTTGAGGAGGACAGGGCCAAGCCAGTGGTGGCATAGCTAGCACAAGGCTGGGTTGGCCCTGCCCTCCTCCAGGCTGGAGCAGCTGCTGGGAGTGCCAAAGCTGGGGTGGGGGCGGGGCTTGGTGCAGCCTGGCTCCACCCCCTCTGGCTTCAGCTCTAGCAGCAGCTGCTCCAGCCTTGAGGAGGGCAGGGCCAAGCCAGTGGTGGCATAGCTAGCACAAGGCTGGTTTGGCCCTGCCCTCCTCAAGGCTGGAGCAGCTGCTGGGAGTGCCAAAGCTGGGGTGGGGGTGGGGCTTGGTGCAGCCTGGCTCCACCCCCCTCTGGCTTCAGCTCTAGCAGCAGCTGCTCCAGCCTTGAGGAGGGCAGGGCCAAGCTAGTGGTGGCATAGCTAGCACAAGGCTGGCTTGGCCCTGCCCTCCTCCAGGCTGGAGCAGCTGCTGGGAGTGCTGAAGCCGGGGAGGGGGTGGGGTTTGGTGCGGCCTGGCTCCGCCACCCTCTGAGAAGCGCCCCATCCGGCTGCGACCAACCTCCTTCGGTCTAGCATTTGACTGGTCTATCGCGATATACTTCCTGGGCAGCCCTGAACTAGATCAAGTCTGATTCATCCCAATCATGTATTCACCAGACAGAAGCTACACCATTCCCCTTCTCTGTGCAACATGGAGGGAGAGAGCAAACACTCTTTTTTGTGTTCTTGAATGTTTTCATGGCCGGAATCCCTGGGTTGCGGTGAGTTTTCCACGCTGTATGGCCATGTTTCAGAAGCATTTTCTCCTGACGTTTCACCCACATCTATGGCAGGCATCCTCAGAGGTTGTGAAGTCTGTTGGAAACTCGGCAAGTGAGATGTCCCACCCTGGACATTCCTCAGATATATAAACCCCACTTGCCTAATTTCCAACAGGCCTCACAACCTCTGAGGATGCCTGCCATAGATGTGGGTGAAACGTCAGGAGAGAATGCTTCTGGAACAGGCCATAAAACTCAGAGCAACCCACTCTTTTTAAATGAAATATCTGGATGCCCATTTATGAGTCCAACAGAATTGATGTCTTGATGGGCAGGCTTTCCACGGCCTTCCAAGGTTGGTGAAGAAGTGCTGACTTGGTGCTGAAAACAGGGGATGAGTCAGTGGGACTGATGTAGTGCCGGCCAAGCTAATCTGTGTGGACAACAATGTGGCATTGCACGGGATTTGGCTTGATGCATTTGGCTGCCATTATGGTTGATCTAGGACCAGTCTGGAGCATAATGCTCCAGACAGGCTCTGGATTAAAGCAACTTGTGTAGACATAGCCCTAGAATCCTTTCACATTAATAGAATATAACCTCATGATGTTTTGAGCAGTCTAAAACATGTAATACTACCTTTTTGACCACCATACGCTGCCACAACATTTCAAAGCTTCAAGTTTGTTGGGCTGGATAGAATTAGATGTTCTTGTTTTACAAGGAAAATGTGCCCTGATCACATGTATATCAAGTTTCCTTGTGAATGCAATGTTCTTTTGTCTCTCTGGCATGTCATCTAGAATCTGTTATCATGCTCGTAATGTTCACTTTTGCTAATCTGAGAGTGTTTTGTAACTCAAAACATTTTAACACTTCATTTATGAACAGGCTGCCCCAGCAGCTTCGAAGAGTGAGTGCACATGACTGCTGCATCAAGATAGCATCGCCAATGAATAAGAGATTGCTTGCCCTGGAATCCTATAAATCAAGGGTCAGGAACCTATGGTGTGGCTCTTTTCATGATTGCATCTGGCTCTCCAGAGCAGCCCGGGCCTCCGTTTCCCAGCATGCAGCAGGGAGGAGTGACGCAAATGCGCCGCGACTGCCGCTTCCGCACCGACATTGCCGCCTCTTCCTCATCCCCCGATGCTCTCGGGGGCCCTGAGCCCTCGTCCTCGTCTTCCTCTTCGTCCTCCGCCATGGGCCTCGGTGGAGGCGGACCTGGCCTCAGGCCAGGATTACCCATAAGGCCAACCTAGGCCATGGCCTAGGGGTGCAAGCCGAGGAGGGGCGCAGATCACGGACCAAAAAAAAATAAATGTTGAAACAAATAAAAACGCAATGCGCATGGAGATGAGGAAGGAAGGATACCGAAGGTCCTCCTTTTTGGCGGCGCCCCTGCCCCTTCCTGAATACCAGTTCCTGCTTCTGCTATTGTTGCGCAAACGGCGTATGCGCAGGGGCTCTCGACACTGGCATCAACGTTGACAGGAGGAACAATTAACTCCCTCGATGCCGACAGCATCCACTTGCTGGCTCCTTCAGTGCAAGTACAGGAAACTCCATTGCGCAGTCTGCGCATGCCCTAACTCCATGAAAGCTGGTATTCCTCCTCCAACACAAGGAGGAGACTCCTCCTTACTGGAGAGAGAAGCGCAACTGCTGGCTATGACACATGCGCAAACCCCAGTACAGGAGAGGAAGCCCAATGCGACAAGCCCGGTATCAGGAAGAAGCACAGCATCGGTACAGCTGCTGACCACAACGCATGCGCAATCCCCGAAACCGGGTAGGAGCCAAGTGCCTCAAGTCCCGGCATGGGGAGTAGGCTTCTCCCCCCATGCCTGCATCCATAGTGCCTGCCGAGAGGGAAACTCCTGTGGCGGACCTAGTGGGGCCACACCGGGACAGCTGGATGCGGGGCACTAAGGGGGACGAGTGGATGAAAGGATGGGGGGGGGGGGGTGCGGTAGAGGTTGGCTTAAAGGGGGCGTAATTCCAAAGTGTGGCCTAGGGCGCCAAAAGGTGTTAATCCGGGCTTGCCTGGCCTTGCTGCCCCCGGGGACGCCCAGCTCATTGCCCTCATTGTCGGGCAGCTCAAGAGCCGCAGCCTCTTTGACGCCTTCCAGAGGGACTGCCTCGCCGACATTGACACCAAGGTCTGCCTTCCTTTCCTCCCCCTCCTTCCTTCCTTCCTTCCTTCCTTCCTTCCTTCTTTCCTTTTCCTTTCTTTTTCCCTGTCTTTTTCTTTCATTCTTTTTCCTTCCTCTCTCCCTACCTTCTTTCCTCCCTTCCTCTTCATTTCTTCCATTCTTTCCTTCTCTCCTTCCTTTTCTCTCCCTCTCTCCCCTTCCTTCTTTCCCCCATTCTCCCTCTTCCTTCCTTCCTCTTCCTTCCTTCCTTTCTCCCCTTCACCCTTTCTTTCTCCTTCTCTCCTTCCTTTTCCTTCCCTCTCTCCATTTCCTTCTTTCCTCCATTCTCCCTCCCTCTTCCTTCTTTCCTTCCTCTTCGATTCTTTTCCCCCAAGTCTTCCTTTCCTTCTCCTTCCTTTCTTTTCACTTCCCTCTCTCCCCCTTCTTTCTCTTCTTCTTTTCCCATTATTTTACTTTTTCCTCACTCTCTTTCTTTTCCCTTCCTCCCTTCCCATTTCCTTCTTTCTTTTCCCCTCCTTGTCTCTCTCCTGCTTTTCTTTTCTTTCCTTTCCAATAGTTCATTCTTCTTTTCTTCCTTCCTCTCTCCCTCCCTCCTTTATTTCCTCTGTCTTTCTTTCCCCCTTCCTTCCGCCTTCTCTTCCTTCCCAGAGTCCTGAGCATGCCTTTTGTAGAGCCAGGTCTGAAGTGTCCCGTCATTCTGCCGGGGGAATCCTTTTCTCATAGTATGTACGTATAGACTCACATTTAGTTGAATTGAGTCTTAAAATATATTATATATATTATATGGCTCTCAGTGAAATAAATTTCCAAATATTTTGCTTTCATGCCTCTCTGAGACAAAAAGGTTCCCGATCCCTGCTATAAATGTTCCGCACTGCAACCCCTAGCATCCCCAACAAAATTCCCCATTGGCTAGGGACAATGAGAGTTGTAGTGTATCATAATAACCGAGGGCACCAAGTCAAAAAATGCTGCTCTAATTCTTGCTATAAGAAATCTGGCTACGAAGGAACATGTAAAGAGGGCTTGTCTCTCTTCAAAGCTGTGCTTTCTCAAACACTCAAGGAATTATCAGTCCTCTGGAATGCTGTTGTGGCTGAACAATGCTGCCTTCTAATGCAAAGTCATTTATTTATTTCGTATCAAAAGCATTGCATAAATTAGTATAAAAACTGGTAAAAATAGAAAGCGTGCAGACAGCTAAATATCTTTTGACCAAAAACGGGCAACAGCAATGGCATTGTCTGTAGCCTCCAACAATTCCTCCTCCGTGCATGAGGCAGGGCACAGTGGACAAGCATTCAGATGCGGAGTTGTCTCTTCTGCTCCACAGTCACACAAGGTATGGGATTCTTTTAGTCATTAGCATATTATGATAAAAGGCTATTTGGATATTTGTCCAATAAAGATGCACCCTGTCTTTTACATTGAACATAACGTTGTGCTAGAAAATCTAGAGGTTCTTAGGGAGAATATTTACCTGAGCATTTGTAGCTCTTCCAATTTGATGCTCAACCTCAGCAGACTGGAGCACATACAGAGATGTTCTCTCAGGTTGTATTTCCACTTTCAATGGTTCTGCGAAAGTAGAGAACTTATTATACAAACTACTTTTGCACTTTGAAGTCAGTTTGCAGCAACTGAAGCAAGCTAGGGACCAAGAGGGAAAAGCAGGAGAGAAAAACTGGGACTTTTTATTAAGGACTAAATTGAGACAGTGAGAGCTATGTAGGACTGCAGACTAACAATTCTATTCTGTCCCAGAGACTAAAATGTTATTTATAGCAGTGTTTCCCAACCTTTTTTGAGCCGCGGCACATTTTTAACATTGAAAAAAATCCTGGGGCACACCACCAACCAAAATGACACAAAATGACACTCTAACACAGTAATACATATAGTTAATTGACCTTGAATTTTTGGAGTTGTAGTTCACCTACATGCTGGGAAAATAGACAGGGAGCCGGAGGGAGGCCGAGAGTGGTTTCGCGCACACCAAAGAGGAGGGGGAGGAGAGAGGGGCGGGACCCTGCGGGGAGCCGTTCTCCCGGTTTGCATCTCCACCAGGCTTGGCGGAGCCGCGAACCGGGAGAAAGGTTCCCCGCAAGGAACAGGCCCTGCCCGAGAGCCAGGTTTGGCCGGCTCGCGTCTCCCGCCGGTCTCGGCAGAAGACGCGAGAGGCCAAACTCAGCTCCCAGGCAGGGCTAGGGCCCTGCGGGGAGCCATTCTCCCAGTTTGCGGCTCCGCCAAGCTTGGCGGAGCCGCGAACCGGGAGAAAGGCTCCCCGCAAGGAAATGGAGGAGATGGATCTCAGCCCCTGGCTGCTTCCAAAGCGCGGTTTGGAAGCAGCCAGGGCCCGAGATTTCCCCCGTTTCTCCAGGCTCTCCCTCACAAGCGGAGGGAGAGCCTGGGGAACAGGCCCTGCCTCGGAGCTGGATTTGGCCAGCTCACGTCTCCCGCTGGGCTTGGCAGAAGACGCGAGACAGCCAACTCGGCTCCCAGGCAGAGCCTGGGCCCTGCAGGGAGCCTTTCTTCTGAGGCTCCCCAAGGTGCCCAGGCCCTCCCTGGCAGCTGGGATGGGCCGGCTGGCTTGCGCAGAGAGGGGAAACGGCCAAAGGAGGCAGTGCCCCAGCCTCTTCTTTTTTCTTCACCGCCGCCCGGCCCTTCCTCCTACTCTTCCTACTCCTCCTACTCCTCCAAGCAGCAGCAGCAAGCAATAGGGGGAAGAAAGGAGGGGAGACGTTTTTGCGGCACACCAGATGATCCGTCACGGAACAGTAGTGTGCCGCGGAACAGCAGTTGGGAAACACTGATTTATAGAATTGCTGGTTTGGAACATATTTTTTCTTGTTACTACTAAAAATACACAAAACAATGAATCCTGCAACACCTTAAAGCAGTGGTTCCCAACCTTTTTCGGGGTTTTTTTTTTTTTTTTGGAACCAGGCACCACTCTCCAACATTAGTACCAAAACAGTTACGAATCAGTTTTTGCTCAACTTTAGATTCAGTTTGGTTATTTGGGGTGCTGATTCAGAACATTGCATTGGATAGACCACATCAGCTCTAGTTTCTGATACAGAAAATATTCTATTCAGTAGCCGCCATTTTCTTGCCCACAGAAAACCATATTTACTAAGTCTCAGCCCTTTAAGAGAGTGCAATGGTGTAGTAACGGTGAGGCCGTGGACCATATCTTAGTTTTTGCGGACCACTGGTGGTCCATGGACCACAGGTTGTAACACTTTATTTAACTTAAACATCTAAGGAAATCATAACCATGTTTTAAGATTATTATTTTTTCTGTAACAGGATAGAGCAGCTCACTGTCCTCTCGCAACCCACAGAAATTTCAAAAATCCATAAGAAGTCCTGGCGTTTGTCCAAGGCTACTAATTCCATTGCTTGCTAATTTTCAATTATTTTTGTTATTTTTACAAAATGCTCTTTGGGACTGAGAGCAGGAACAACATGATTAGAGAGTGACATTTTGATAAAAGAGAATGACCTCATGGTAGAAGAACGCCCCCCTTGTTGCCAAGAAAAAGAGTTAACTCATTACAGGTAGCTACAACTACTGGGAGCTCATTACAGCTAATCTTTTTTCTGTTCTGAGTGTACACTTCAGGTCTGCATGCACAAAACTGGTGGAGTGGAAGGACAGAATGGACAGAGCATTAGGACATCCAGCCAGCCAGCAACAAGTGGTGACCAGCATCCATTGAATCTTTCCATTTGTGGCCCAGGACTGTGGAATGGCCTGCTGGAAGAGTTTCAATAGTTTTAATTTGTGAATTTTAATCTGAATTTTATCTGTGTGGTCTTGTGTATATTGTGTTTCATGCATTTTAATAGGATTGGGTTTTATTGCTCTGTTTGAATTCTGTTGTACCTTGCCTCGAGCTGCAAGGAGAGGCAGGTAATAAATTTAATATTAGTAGTAGAAGTAGTAGTAGTAGAAGTAGGAACACCTTGAGAATAAGCATGGTTTGGCAATAGGATACATAGGATACATCTGGATATAGGTGAACTACAACTCCAAAACTCAAGGTCAATGCCCACCAAACTCTTATAGCATTTTCTCTTGGTTATGGGAGTTCTGTGTGGGAAGTTTGTGTCTTTCTGCCATTCCTGCCAGGATATCTATGTTGAGTTCATTGAAACAGGCCCAGGTTTCACACTGAGTGTATAAATACATTTTAAAAACATATTAACTATCTGTATTACTGTGTTAGAGTGCCATTTTGTGTCATTTTGGTTGGTGGTGTGCCCCAGGATTTTGAAAATGTAAAAAGTGTGTCGCGGCTCAAAAAAGGTTGGGAAACACTGATCTGGGATAAACACAAAATGATTTCTGGGATAAACAAAAAAGAAAATGTGAGATTTCTGGGACAAGCTGATGCAAAAAAAGAAAAAAAGATTTTCGTTGCTATATAGAAAGCTGTTAGAATGGGCCACAGAGGAAGAAGTGATAAAAGATAATATGAAGAAATGGGCAAAAAACTTTGAGCATAACATAAAATTAGAAGTGTGGGAGAGAACATGGAGGACGCATATGAAATATACGTACTCACATGATCTAAAGGAAAACTACCTAAAGATATTACATAGGTGGTACATTACACCAACTTCTCTCGCTAAATATAGTGATAGACAAGATTCCAGATGTTGGAAATGTAAAAAAGAAGAGGGGACTTTTTACCACAGGTGGTGGGGATGTCGAAAAGTAAAACAATTCTGGAAGAAAATATATAGAGAAATTCAGTTATGTTTGGGTATAAATTTTGAAAATAAGCCGGAATACCTTCTGTTGGGCTTACTAGATTTCAAATTGGAAAGGAACTTAGAAAAATTGTTTGTATACTTTATCACAGCCGCAAGACTAACTCTGGCTAGGAGGTGGAGGGAGAAGGAGATACCCTCATTGGATGACTGGAGGCTGAAAATCCTGGAAATCGTAAAGATGGATTGCTTGACTACATCGTTAAGAGAGAACGCGAATATGGAAAAAACAGATTGGACATTGGTTATTAAGTATTTAAGAGAAAACAAGATAGAATGGATTGTGAAGATCTAAATGGAAACAGGGCAACCTATTCATACCTTTTCCCTTTCTTTTGATATTAGAAAATATTCTAGCACGGGATTTAAGAGATGTGATAATGATAACATGTTTAAGTTGAGACATGGCTACCTTGATGTCCAAAAAATCAATGGAATTTCACGCCAAGATACTTCTTTTTCTTCTTCCTCTTCCCCCTGACCCGTAGCCTTCCCCCTTCTCCCCCCTCACCTTTTTCCCCCCTCTCTGTCTCTACCCTATACCCACTGTCTCCTTTTTTTTTAACAATTGTATTGTGCTTAATGTTTTATATGTTGTAAAAATCAATAAAAACTATTTTAAAAAAAAGAAAAAAAGAAAATGTGAGATCAGATTCTGGGATCTAGGGCCTGTCTGGAAGGGCCCCAAGCCACTTGGATTCTCTTTGGGGAGAGAAAAAATGGGGTATAAATAAACATAATAATAACAATAATAATAATAATAATTGGAAAAAAATGAAGTTCAAGAACTCCTGGAAGAAAAATACAGGGGGTTCTTTCACTGCTAAATATAATTCTGCACTCACAAAGAATATGTGTATTCTGTTTAATGAATGACCCAACCCAGCTTGGCTTGATAAAATTTTTATCTATTGGGTCTACTTTCATTTTCCTTGGGTTCCAGCCTAGCTTTAACTGTTTGACATTGCCATGTTCTGTTTAAGGAGCAGGAAACTTTGGTCCTGTCTGCCGTTTAATTAGAGCTCAGCGAATATGCACTTCCTGAATTGATAGGCAAAGCAGAATGCAGTAATGTTTTAACGGCCACACTTATCGGAATGTTACGAGAAAATTCACTGAACAAAGGATATGTACAAGCATGTATATTAGGGGAAAGTACTTTTAAAAAAATGCATATTTGAGAGTGGGTGGAACATATATATTTGCAGTACATAAGAGACAATTTATTGTGATTTTAGATATTTCTTTGCATATTGTTATTTTATTTATATGTATGTATTTTTATTGTGTTATTGTTGATGTTTTGATTTTATTTTATTGTAATTTGTTGTTTGGGCCTGTCCTCATGTAAGCCGCCCCAAGTCCCCATCGGGGAGATGGTGACGGGGTATAAATAAAGATTATTATTATTATTTATTGCTATGAATGTGTGCCTCGCACAAAAATGTGTACATTAGATGAGTGTTTCCCAACCTTTTTTGAGCCGCGGCACACTTTTAACATTAAAAAAATTCGGGGGCACACCGCCAACCAAAATGACACAAAATGACACTCTAACACAGTAAAAACGGCTGGGGATGGTGGCCTGCTGGGAGCAGCTGCTGGGAGTGGCGAAGCCGGGGGGAGGAGCCAGGCTGCGCCATGCCCCGCCCCCCCGGCTTCACCTCTCCCACAGCCTCTCCCGTCTTGAGGGGGCAGTGCCAAGCCAGCGGTGGCAGAGCCAGCACAATGCTGGCTTGGCACTGCCCCCTCAAGGCTGGAGAAGCTGTGGGAGAGTTGAAGCCAGGGGAGGGGGCGGAGCCAGGCCGCACCATGCCCTGCCCCCTCCCCCCGGCTTCAGCTCTCCCACAGCTTCTCCAGCCTTGAGGGGGTAGTGCGAGCAAGGGGCGGGAGTCATGGCCCCCGTCCCCGGCGCCTCTCTCTGTCATGACTCTCACCCCTCGCTCACTGAAGCCGTGTGGAGGAGGAGGAGCATGAGCAGTGGACAGGCTTCAGTGGGTGGGGCTCCTCCTCCGCCCGGCTTCAGCGAGCGAGGGGCGAGAGTCATGGTGGGAGTCATGGCGAATTGGAGGCTGGCTGGGGAAACGGCCGAAGGAAGCGGCGCCCCGGTCCCTTCTTCTTTTTTCTTTACCCGGCCCTTCCTCCTCCTCCCCCAAGCAGCAGGCGTTCGGCAGGAGGGGGGGAAGGAAGGGGGGGAGAGCTTTTCTCGCGGTACAGCAGGAGGTCAGTCACAACACACTACTGTGCCGCGTCAAAGTGGTTGGGAAACATTGCAATAGATGGTAAGTGCAAAACGATTTTACTCAGACGTTTCTAAAATCACAAACTCATTACTAAATGGAATAGAATGGATCAAATAATGGGAAAACGAGAAACAGAAAGAAACTGATATGGACACATTTCTTTTTGGTGTGCTCTGGTTCACTGAAAAGCATAGGCTCTCATTGTAATAGGCTGTGTATAGGGAAAGGGAAAGGTTTCCCTTGACAGTAAGCCTAGTCATGTCTGACTCTGGGGGGTGCTCATATCCCTTTCTAAACCGAAGAGCCGGTGTTGTTCATAGACACCTCCAAGATCATGTGGCTGGCATGACTGCATGGAGGGACATTACCTTCCCACCAGAGTGGTACCTATTGATCTATGTGGTGGAAGGGCAATAATAGGCCACAGTGGGAAAGGGGTGGGGATGGGGCTGGAGTAGGGGGTGGGGCCAGAACAGGGGGTGGGGCCTCTTATTGCCCCTCTACCACATTCCCCTCCCTTGCCACAGGGAAAGAGGGAAGGAACGCTAGAGGAAGGAGGGGGAGTGCAGCAAGGGAGAGGGATGAGGCTGGAGTAGGGGGTGGGGCTGGAGCAGGGGGCAGGGCCTCTTATTGCCCTTCCACCACATCCCCATCCCTTGCCAAAGGGAAAGAAGGAAGGAATGCTAGAGGAAAGGAGGGAGGAGTGCGGCGAGGGAGAGGGGGGCGGGGCTAGAACGGGACAACGGAGGATCTGTATTTTGTTAACTTAATTAATTTTGAGGGTTTGGGGGGGGGGATTTTATTCTTGGTCACACCTTGAGATGTGAGACGTATTGCTGCCAAATTTGGTGGGCATTGGCCCAGTAGTTTTTTTTTGTTTTTAAGGTACTCATGACGACAGGACCATTTATATATATATAGATAGTTTTCCACAATGTTAATTTCCAATGGGAGCAGGCTTTTCATAAATCTAACAGGATTTTTCTATCCAAGACCAAACAATCCCTCCCTCTTAAAATATTGGTTTACACAGTTTAGCGCAATATGATGTTACGTGCTGCAGGGATTGGAACTGCATTCACAGGCAATACAGGCATAGGGGCAAATAACAGTATGCAACAAAGTTTGGAAAAAAAATCTGATTTGAAAGTGTTGTTTCCTGTTTAATTCTGTGGCACTTTGACACCATATTATTATTATGGGACTTTGTGATTTGTAGTTTGGTGAAACGCCAGCGCTATTTGGCAAAAAAAAGAAGAAAGACTGAAGACCTTGAAAAACTCCCATGAATCCATAGCATTGAGCCATGACAGTTAAAGTGGTCCCAAACTGCATTGAATCATCAATTTGGATGCACTACCACCCCTGTATCCAATGCTAAACACTACGCACCATCCTTATACCCTTTCCCTTACTCCAGTGTTTTTCAACCTTTTTTGAGCTGTGGCACATTTTTTTACGTTTACAAAATCCTGGGGCACACCACCAACCAAAATGACACAAAATGACACTCTAACACAGTAATACATATAGTTAATATGTTTTTTAATGTATTTATACACTCAGTGTGAAACCTGGACCTGTTTCGATGAACACAACATAAATATCCTGGCAGGAATGGCAGAAAGACACAAACTTCCCACACAGAACTCCCATAACCAAGAGAAAATATTATAAGAGTTTAGTGGGCATTGAGCTTGGGTTTTGGAGTTGTAGTTCACCTATATCCAGAGAGCACTGTGGACTCAAACAATGTTGCATCAGGAGCAAACTTGGCATGAATACTCAATATGCCCAAATGTGAAGACAGATGGAGTTTGGGGAAAATAGACCTTGACATTTGGGTGTTACAGTTTCTGGGATTTATAGTTAACACACAATCAAAGAGCATTCTGAACTCTTGCAACAATGGAATTGAACCAAACTTGGCATATTGAACTCTCATTACCAACAGAAAGTACTGAAAGGATTTGCTTGGGAATTGACCTTGAGTTTGGAAGTTGTAGTTCACCTACACCCAGAGAGCACTGTGGACTCAACCAATGTTATGTTATGTTGTTTGTTTTCTATCCAGAATCACAATGTGGGAAGGAGGCTCACCACTTCAAGGTCCCTAAAACAGGCATAGGAAAACTTCGGTCCTCTGGGTGCTTTGGACTTCAACTCCCACCATTCCTAACAGCCTGAAGCCCTTTCCTGCTTAAATGGCTGAGGGGGGGAAAGGGCCTGAGGCTGCTAGGAATGGTGGGAGTTGGAGTCCAAAACACCTGGAAGGTCCAAGTTTGCCCGTGCCAGCTTTCGACAGAGACCTCTTCCTCCCCCTTCCCCTTCGTGCCCTTTCTCCCCCTCCTGCCAAACACTTACTTTTTCTTCTACACTGCCGCTTCTGCCACCATTTTGATCCGAGGGGGTAGCGTGAGCATGTTCAGGAGGGGAGGAAGATGTGACCCATGCGGGCGCCACTGCGCAGACTCGCCCCAGAGCAAAGCGAGCAGATCGAGGCTGGGAAGAAGGGAGCCCGAGTGGAGAAGAAAAAGTGTTTGGCAGGAGGGGGAAGAAAGGGTATTGGAGGTTCCAATTTCCCATGGCACACCTGATAATCGCTCACGGCACACTAGTGTGCCACGGCACACTGGTTGGGAAACACTGCCTTACTCTTCCAGGTATCATATACATATCTCCAAACTATTTCCTCTAGGTCCCAAGATCTGGTACAGTGGATGTCCAATGAATAATTTTAATTTAATTTCCTGAATCCTTCTCTGCCTTGTATCTCAGATGCTTTGAAATCTTTCCCTCTTATAAGTCTAAATTTGAGCACTTTTTTCTTTTCTTAGTCCCAAAACCAAACCTTGGAATTGTGGAAAGAGCTAACTTTGGGCCCTTCCACACAGCCATATAACCCAGAATATCAAGGCTGATAATCCCACAATATCTGCTTTGAACAAGGGCTCCTTCCACACATCTGAATAAAATCTCACATATTCTGCTTTGAACGGGAATATATTTATTACTTTATTTATTTACCCTATTTATCTACCACCTTTCTCAGCCCGAAGGCAACTCAAGGCGAATTATTACATTCGGCATAATTCGATCCCCCCCCCCCCGCAATATATAAAATACAGTTTAAAACATTAGCATATAAAATATAGGTTCATGAAAAATAAACACATAAATCCTCAGTGTCTCCTTACTGAATCATTATTCGATCGCATCGTCAGTCATTCCGTGGTCTATCATTGCCTGTTACATCGCATTTCCAAAAAGCCAGTTTTTAAACTTTTTGCAAAATGTTAAGAGGGAGGGGGCCGATCTAATATCCCTTGGAAGGGCGTTCCACAGCCGAAGGGCCACCAATGAGAAGACCCTGTCTCTTGTTCCCGCCAAATTCATCTGAGACGGAAGCGGGACTGAGAGCAGGGCCTCCCCAGAAGATCTTTAGGTCCTAGATCAGAGCTCAGGAACCTATGGTTCGCAAGCCAGGTGTGGCTTTCTTGATGATTGCATCTGGATCACTCAGCGTTTTGCACAGGGAAGCGTTTGGGATTCCCTCGCTTCGCCCCTACGCAGTTCCTCTTTTCTCCATGTAGAATTCCAAGGCCTGCGTTCTACTTCCCCCTCTCATCTCGAAAGCGTTTGTGTGTGTTTGTGTGAGGGAGGGAAGGAAGGAAGGAGGGAAAGAAGAAGGCTCCTCCTCATTCCACTCCGTCGCCCCTCCCGACGGGCGCATGCACGGGAGGAGAGGGGAGGGGAGGAAGGACCCTCCTCAAGGGCCTGGAGCATGCCTACGCTCTTCAGCAGCTGCACAGAGCACCACATTTCACACTGAGACAGCTAACTGCCACCTCCAAGTATTTATTTAATTATTTATTTATTTACGACATTTATATTTTATGGCTCCCACTGGAAAAAAAAATCCAAATATTTTGCTTTCATGGCTCTCTGAGTCAAAAAGGTTCCCGACCCCTGTCCTAGATGGTTCATAAGGGGAGATTAGTTTGGACAGGTAAGCTGGGCCGGAACTGTTTAGGGCAGGGGTGCCCACACTCTTTCAGCATGCGAGCTATTTTTAAAACAACCAAGTCAAAAAGATCTACCTTCCGCGTGCGCACTCCTTCCACTGTGCGGCACTCTTTCCACAGGACATTGCGGGAACGAGGTAGTGCCTTCCGCGGGGCATTGCGGGAACAAGGGAGCGCCTTCCACGGGGCATTGCAGGAACGGGGGAGCATGAGGTGGGGCCTCTGGAGGCCCTGCCTCACGCTCCGCCCTACCTCTCTCTTGTACGGAAGCAACCGTGCAGCCTCCTGCCTCTCGCTGCCGGAGAGAGAGAGGCAGAGCGGAGCACGAGGTGGGGCCTCCGGAGGCTCCGCTTCGCACTCCCTCATTCCCGCAATGCCCTGCGGAAGGCGCTCCCTCGTTCCCGCAACGCCCCGCTGAAGGAGCACCGTGCGGATGGTGCGCGCACGCAGGACAGAAGCGCCCCATTCGGCTGCGATCAACCTCCTTTGGACTCGCGAACGACTGGTCGATCGTGATCGACTTCGTGGGCAGCCCTGGTTTAGGGCTTTATAGGCTAAAGCCAGCACTCTGAATTATGCTCGATAGCAGACTGGCGGCCAGTGGAGCTGGCGCAACAGAGGAGTTGTGTGCTCCCTGAGCACCGCTCCTGTTATCAACCTGGCTGCCACTCATTGGACCATGTGGAGCTTCCGAACAGTCTTCAAAGGCAACCCCACGTAGAGTGTGTTGCAGTAGTCTATACAAGATGTAACCAGAGCGTGGACTACCGTGGCCAAGTGAGACTTCCCAAAGTACAGGCGCAGATGGCACACATGTTATATGGCAGTGTAGACTCAGATAACTCAATTCAAAGCAGATATTGTGGGTTTTTCTGCCTTGATATTCTGGGTTATATGGCTGTATGGAAGGGCCGTGTGTTATTTGAGTCCACGCTGCCATATATTCCAGTTCAAAGTAGATAATGTGGGATTTTATTCAGCCGATTAGAAGGTGGCTTTCTTAATGTTTAAGGAAAAATAAACATGTGTTAATTTTATTCTGGGGGTTTGGCATGGACCTAATTTTCTCCTATGGAAATTGGTGGAGTAAATTTAGGAGTGTTACAGGCAAAATCCCGTTTCTGATTAGTAACTTTCAGAGGTTCAAAGTTCTCATTTTTTGCACCTTCACAACCTTTTTCTCCAAAAGATGAGTAAGAACGGCATCAAAAAGACGTGTAGGAAACTTTTCTCATTACACTGGAATGTCCGTATCCAATAAGATGGTGGGGTTGAAACAAATAAAATTGAGTTAATTTTAACCGTAATATGAGTAATCTTTGCCACAAAGGCTGGGGAAAAAAAACATAATTAGGATATAAGTGGGCCATGAAATTATATGGAAAATGGGTAAGTTACATTGCATGGTATGTGTGCAAGTCTTTTTCCTCTTCGTATGTTGGTATGTATATATATAATATAATCCATATTTTTTATTCATTATATATATAGAACTTTTAATGGGAACCAGAATGTGATATTTTTGTGTCTGGGGCGGAAAATCCAGATGGGAATCACCTCTAGCCTTCTAGCATAGCCCTTGGCCTTCCAGTACAAAAATATTAAAATTACAGCAGCGCAATCCATCTAGACATTCTTCTGTAATAGCCTTAAAGAAATGGAGGCCAAGAAAAGATAGTGATATATATAGGAATGTAAAAAGACCCTGCTGCACAGGCCTATATAGTCCCGTATTTATTTATTTACTAGCTTGGGGACCCGGCGGTGCCCGGGTTATTTGAGAACGGCATTGTGTGCCAAGGTTGGTCTTTGGTACTTCAAGTCCCATCATCCACGGCCCACCCTCCTGTAAACTGTAGAAGGATGGAGACTGGGTCATGGGGGCACAGGGTGCCAAGTGTAGTCCTTTTAGGTCTTTGTTCAGGGCTGCAGTGGTCTGTGGGAAATGAAGGCTTTGAAAGTACTACAAATCCCATAATCCATGGAGGTAACTCAAGTCCCACTCTTCTCCATACGGCAGTAGAATGTAGAGTGGGTCATAGGGGCACTGTGTGTCAAGCTTGGTATTGCATTGGGCCTCTGTGTGGCAAGTGTGGTCCTGATCCGTCATTGGTGTGGGCCACTGTGCTCTAAGCAAGTGAGTTAAAGTACTGCAATTTCCCTCATCCATGGTGCATCCTACCCCAAACTGCACCAAGATTTAGAGTGCATCTTGGGGGGGTATGTGGGCCAAGTTTGGTCTTGTTCTGTCATTGTTGTGGACCTAGTCAGGAAAATGAAGTTGAGGAAGCCTTACTGGCAAATCAGGTTGTGGCCTAGTCTGGAAAATCAAGTAGAGGAAGCCTTACTGCCAGATCAGGCTGAGGCCTAGTTTGTTAAATCAGCTGAAGGAAGCCTTTTTTTAAAGTGCATTCTCTGGCACCTTAGAGATTTTGGATGTTGGAATGTTGGCCATGCAGAGTCCGTTATGCAAATTTTCCCTCAGTGGCAACCAATCTCCTCTGTCTGGTGCCTTAGAGGGTTGGAGTTCTGAGGCTGGCCAGTCAGAGCCATTTATGCAAATAATCCCGGAGTGGCAGCCAATCGAAACGCTGGCACATATCCCTCTCGTCGCTCGGCCCACCCGCCCGCAAACACTGACTTTTATTATATGTAATAGATTTATTTATTTATTTAGTTATTAAACGTATTAGTCGCCACTCCCATACGGCTCGGGGCAACTTACTAAGTTTCTAGAATTAACTAATTATTACAGTTATTACTCCAACTACCGTGTTTCCCCGAAAGTAAGACAGCGTCTTACTTTCTTTTGACCCCCAAAATCCCCACTATGGCTTACTTTCGGGGGACGGTTTACATTAGCCGACGGTACCTGCCGTACCCCGAAAATAAGCCTTTCCCCTTGGCCGCCGTGTCACTCGGTCCCGCCTCCTCCTCGGTCCCACCTCCTCCGCCGCCTCCTCCCGCCCGCCTCCGCCTGCCTCCGCCGCCGTACCCGCCCCCGCTACCGCCGCCGCCGCCCCGCACCTGCCCCGGCGCCTGGGCCAAGCGCGCTCGGGACTACTGCCCATGCGCGAATGTCCACGCATGGGCAGTAGGTCCTGAGCGCCTGGCGCAGGCGCGCCCGGCGCAGGCGGGGACCGGCGGTGGCGGCGGTAGCGACGGGCGGCGAGCGGCGGCGGAGGCGGAGGCAGGCGGAGGCGGGCGGCGGGAGGCGGCGGAGGAGGCAGAGGTAGGCGGAGGCGAACTCGGAGGGCTTCCGGGTGCTCTCGTAAGGGGTGGGGAGTCGAGCATAGAGCTTGACCCGACTTCCTGTTCCACTTCTACCTTCTGCCGCGCTTGTTCCCACGTGTCCATTCTTTCCGCTTAGCCTCAAAGAGGGGTGAAGATATCCGGTCTTCTTCGGCGTTTTCAAGGTCTTTGGCCATTTTGGTTGTCACTCCAAGCAACCCCCCCCCCCAACGGAGGGCTGCGGCGTCATGGATGCCGCTCTCCAGGGCGGGGCGGGACTCAGGATATCTCGAGCCAATCCTGTGCCGCTCTCCAGGGCGGGCCAGGACTCAGGATATCTCGAGCCAATCCTGTTCCAACCAGGAACACTCACCCTCCAGTGGGGGCCAGGGCAGGGGGTCTCCCGAGTCTCTCCTCATCGCCCGTGTTCTCATGGTAGCCATGAGTGTTCTCATGGTAGCCAAATTGATGTTCTTGACGGTAAGTCTTGAGTAGAATAGGAGTTTAATAGCATCCTCTCATTCTTGTTTCCCAGCAGCACAATTTCTGCCAATATTTTGCATATAGAGTATATATAGCAATCAACTTAAGAGTGTGGCCAGGGTGACAAGATTAATTCAGGAAGAACACTAAAGCTAGATGAGGATACAGCAGTTTGCTTTTACCTGCACTTACTGGGAAGGGCACAATCCAAATCCTTCCTGTCTTTCTTCCTCACTGAGTTGATAGAGTTGAATCTACTTTTGCATTTTGAACTCTGTGACGGCGCAGCAAGCACCACTTGCATGAAAAACATTAAGTTCCAAAAGGTTTTGCTTTGTTAAAATGTTTTGTGAGCCTGCGTAGTTTTGCAAAGGTTTGGTTGCATTGATTGGTCCCCAATACCTGTCAATCATCATTTACAGAGCCCAGTTCAGTTTGTTCAGCCTCCTTTCCCAGGGACTTTGAGTATCAAGCCATTTTGTTTGAGAGAGCTTTCCTGGATCTCTCCAGAAGAGGACATACCTGAAGGTTTGCCAGGTTAGGCAGGCCCGGATTACCCATAGGGCCAACCTAGGCCATGGCCTAGAGGCGCAAGCCGAGGGGGGCGCAAATCACGGACCAAAAAAAGTTTTTTTAAACGTCCGTGGCCAGCCCTTGGGAATGGCGGGAGTTGAAGCACAAAGGCCCCAGAGGGAGGGAGGGCTGAGCCTGGTCTCAAGGCAGGACACGCAGGGCGAGGAGCAGCAGCCGGGCGCTACTCAGCTGGGGCAGCCTCCCAGGGTGACATCACTCCCTCCCTCCTCCTCTGCCAGGCCGCCTCAGCTGGGGGCGGAGCCTCCCAGGGTGATGTCACTCCCTCCCTCCCTCCCTGGGACCAGCCGCTCCCGCCCACCAAGAGGAAAGGAAGTGGCTGCCACACAGAACCGGAAGTGAGCGACGCGGCCCGGGAGGAACGCAAAACCTGGCTCGTGTAGCCTTTCACACCCAAACCACCCCATGTATGTCCCGTGCTTCGCTGTATGTTTTGCCCCACCTCCCCCGAAAGGACACGGATGGGAGCGGCCCCAACAGCATCCATTTCGACCGCGTCATGAAAAATAACCAGGCAGGTCCTCCTTCACTTTGCAAGCGTTCCAACGGTCTGCCTTGGCGGAGCGCGACGCAGTGGTTGCCGTGGTAACGGCGGCCACTCATGCCGGCTGAGTGGCCGTGGTTATGTGCGGCCTCCTTGCAAACGAGGAGGAGGAGCAGCAGCGCCCCTGAAGGAGACGGGTGGGCGTCTCTCTCTCTATCTCTCTATCTCCAGGGAGGACCTCCCCCCCCCAAAGGAAGGAAGGCCCCCCAGGCCTCTCTCCACTACTCTCCCTCCCTGGGGTGCGGGGATCCTAATCAGCCCCAGCAGATGGCCACCCCGCCACGGCCCCCAAGCCCCCGGGCGAGGAAGGAAGGAAGGACCCCTGTGCCAGCAGGACTGAAGACCGATAGGTTGCAGGTTTGAGTCCGGGGAGAGCATTCTTCCCTGTGACATTTGTGTTCCTCCCCTGAGCTGTGATATGATGCCCAAGTTTTTAAGAGAAGCAAAATAAAAGGTTTGGGAGGAAGTGGCAGCTCCAGGTCTTACAGGGCAGGTATTTTCAGTTGGCAAATGGCATTGAGGATGCAAAAAAAAAAAAGCCCTTCTTTGGCATCACCCCAGCCCTTATCTTGATCTGGGACTACACAGTGGCTCATTTGGGGGCTAAGCCAAGCTTTTCAAGTGTGGGATTCCTTCCAAAGGTGTTTCTGGTTAGACCCCAAGCAATGCTGAGAGCTTTGGAAGTGATCTCAAAAGAAGCATATTTATTTTTTATGAATAATTTTTTAATTATTTTCTTAAAATACATTAGTTCTCTTAAGTTACATACATCAGTACCTTCCATACTTTTATATTGCACTCTTAATTTCGTTACATCAGGCATATGTGTGTGTGTGTGTGTATCTATCTATCTATCTTGCAAATATGCAAACAAATTTTGGGGGAAGATATTTAGAGAAATAGAAGCTATAATGGATATAAAGATAGAAAAAAGTCCAAGTATTGCATTGTTGTCACCATATAATGTCAAGAAACTGGGGGAAATAGAGAAGGATGCAATAAATAACTTGTTAACTGCAGCAAGGTTGTTGATAGCAAGGAAATGGAAAGATAAGATGAACATACAA
Source organism: Anolis apletophallus (assembly GCA_030556195.1). Lineage (NCBI taxonomy): Eukaryota > Metazoa > Chordata > Lepidosauria > Squamata > Anolidae > Anolis > Anolis apletophallus. Next base: position 140,106,286 of record JARBWK010000006.1, read on the forward strand.
ATTGAAGAATGGTGTAAAGAACTATGGAAATTAGCAATACATGATAAATTGACATGGAGGTTCAAAGTTAGAAAGGGGGTATGGAAGGTAAATGACTTTAATGAGGTCTGGGGTAAATTTATCGAGACTGGTTTCAAAGAAGTTAGATGGGAAGTTACCTCCACAAGAAGAAATGGTATTTTGGAAGGAGAATGTAAATTGAGGTGGCTCGGAGGGGAGCGGGCACAAAGGTGAATAAGATAATATTATATATATATATATATATATATATATATATACATACACACACACACACACAGTATATATATATATATATATATGTGTGTGTGTATGTATGTATGTATGTATACACACACACACACATATATATATACACACACATACATACACACACACAGAAGCAAATTTCTTTTTGTCATTTCTGGTCAAAGAAATTCAGGAGGCAGAGATGATGGGCAATCCTGCGAAACTGGCTGCTCAGCTGGAAAACTATGAGAGGCATACCCACTTCATCACTCCTTGAAACTTTCAGTTTTCTAGGGAAAACACACGAGTGTACAAACCTTTGTCTCAAGCCACCAGTAGCTGGTGTTTACCATGTCAGTAAGGTTATGAATGCCCTTTGGGTATTTTGTTTGTTTGTTTGTATGAAGTTCTCCAAGGTTCCGATCCATAGACCCTGAAGAAGTTCAGCACCTTGGACAGATTAACCCCACATACATGAAATCCTCCATTGTCTCAATCTGACACCCTCTCAGCTAGGCCTGTTTGAGCCCCCCAAAAGGTTCAAAACTCATTTCGGATGTAGGGGGCGCTGCTGGTTCGGATCTAAAGTCAATTCTGATTTTCATAGAAAAAAAAGTTCAAAACTGTTCAAAACTGTTCAAAACTTCAGAGACTTCCGAATCCTTTGTTAATGGTTTCAACGTGTTATTTCCTGTTTCTTTGGGTGGTCTTTACTTTGAAAGTAGTTGTTTTATTCCAGAAAAAAGGGGGGAGCAAAGGGAAGAAATCTGCATCCAAACTGGGTTAAACATAGCTCTCGCCCAAGACTGACGAGGGAGAGAAGGAATTCCGCATCCAGTGTTTAATCGAGTTTTGGTGTGGATGTCCTTCCCTCCTGCGTCAGACCTGGGACGAGAGCCATTTTAACCCAGTTTGGATGCAGATGTCCTTCCCTCCCGCGTCAGACCTGGAGCGAGAGCCGTGTTTAACCTAGTTTGGATGCGGGTGTCCTTCCCTCCCGCGTCAGACCTGGGGCGAGAGCCGTGTTTAACCCAGTTTGGATGCGGATGTCCTTCCCTCCCGCGTCAGACCTGGAGCGAGAGCCGTGTTTAACCCAGTTTGGATGCGGATGTCCTTCCCTCCCGCGTCAGACCTAGAGCCGTGTTTAACCTAGTTTGGATGCGGATGTCCTTCCCTCCCACGTCAGACCTGGAGCGAGAGCCATGTTTAACCCAGTTCGGATGCGGATTTCCTTCCCTCCTGCGTCAGTCCTGTGGTGAGAGCCGCATCCAAACTAGGTTAAACATGGCTCTTGCCCCAGGTCTGACGCGGGAAGGAAAGGAAACGAAGGGAATCCATCCATTATTATATAATTGGACTTGAGCCTCCACAGATTTTGGTCTCTGCAAAGGATCCTGGAACCTAACCTTATCGGAAACCAAGGGCCCTCCATAGTTGGATTGAAGGTCCTTGGCTTGATCAGCCCGAGGACTGCTTAGTCATGATGTTGATGTTTGGGGCATTCTTCTAGCCTTCTAGTTTCTGAGCAGTTTCAGAACTTCTCCCTGCATAGTATGTTTTCTCTCTGTATTTCTGCCACTGGCCCTGGGGGATGTATAAACAGTGGGGGAGAAATACAAAGGAAGGCCGTTTTAGCCCAAAGGAAGGGACACCCCCTTTCGTCAGCAGGATGCTACGAGAAAAGAAAATCCCCGTGGCCAGCTGTGGCATGTGGGAGAGGCGGGTTTCACATGGTGGTGACTCACTTCTTCTCAACGGACAACGCTGCTCCAGACAGTTTCCTCCTTTTGCTTTTGTTTGGTTGTGCTGTTCTGCGTTGCCATGTTCCACTCACCAGTTAGAAAAGCTGGAGGGAGCATGTCACTCTCATGGGGCGGTGGACCATTTTGGGCTCATCTTGTGAGACTTGAAAGACCTTAATTTCTAAAAATATATCTGGAATGGGCAAAATCCGAGGCTTTTCATGCTTCCAGGGATTTTGCCTAGATATCACACACACACACACACTTACCCGAACTGTGCAGCCAATCCAGCTGTCAGTTCCCACAACATCTGGAAGGCTCCATCAGTGGTGTTTCCTGTTGTTCTGCGGACGATAAAAGCTGGAGGTAAAAATAAAAAGGAGGCTTTTGGAAAGGCTGAAGGAGAGGAAACCACACTCTCTAAAGTGTCTCCAACCTTGCAGCGTGTACATTTGGGATCAGTTAAAGGAAAGCGCATGCCAGCTTCTAATCTGAAATGTACACACTGTGTTCAGATACAGGAACAAAGCTCTGAGCACTCAGAGACACATAATTTGGAACAATTTCACAAAGCACACATGAACTCAAATGGAAGGCCATACTGGATTCTGAAACTAGAAACATTTTGTGTGTGAGCTCCCAGAACCCTCCAGCCAGGGACTACACTAGCTGGAGGGTAATAATAATAATAATAATAATAATAATAATAATAATAATCTTTATTTGTACCCCGCCACCATCTCCCCAACGGGGACTCGTGGCTTATAAGAGGCCAAGCCCAACAACACAACAAAATTAAATCAATCATAAAGAACAACATACTCAATTGCATAAAACATAAACTATAAGAATACTACAACCAATATAAAATGAAATAAAAACCATTCATGACACAGAACAGTGAGCGGACAGCAAGCCCGGATTACACATAAGGCCACACTAGGCCATGGCCTATGGGTGCAGGCCTAGGGGGCGCCAGATCAAGGACCAAAAAAAAAGTTCAGACAAAAAAACCGCAACGTGCGGCATGATGACTCTCTCTCTCTCTCTCTCTCTCTCTCTCAAGGGGGAGGGTGGGGGAGAGCGCTGCGAGGGGGCGGGGAGGAGGGAATGGCGCCCCCCTCGCCCCCACCCCCTTGTCAAGAAAGAAGAGCGTGAGGAGGAGGTGGAGGGAAGCCCCCGGGGCCGCTTCCTTCTCGCCGCGCCCTCCGCTTCCTCCTCCTGTGAGGAGGAAGGGAAGCTCCACCCCCGTGGCTGCTGCCACGCATGCACGGCAAGAGGGAGGCCACGAGCGCCGCGGCCTCCTCCGCTATGTTGCTGGGTGCCGCAGCGGCCCCGGGGCTTCCCTTCCTTCCTTCTTGGAGAAGGCCGCTTCCGGGCAGGCGCGGCAGGAGGGAGGCCACAGCAGCCCTGGGGGTTTTCCTTCCTCCACCTCCGAGGAGGAGAAAGAAGGAAGGGAAGCCCCGGGGCTGCTGCGGCACCCAGGAACATGGCGGAGGAGGCCGCGGCGCTCGCAGCCTCCCTCCTGCCGCGCATGCGTGGCAGCAGCAACGGGGGCGGGGCTTCCCTCTGCCTCTTTCTCCTCCTCCTCTGAGGAAGGGAAGCCCCGCCCTTGTGGCCGCTGCCGCACATGCGGAGGAGGAAGAGGCGGAGGGAAGCCACTTCCGGGCATGTGCGGCAGCAGCCCCGCCCCAGGGGCGGGGCTTCCAAATTGGCCTAGGTCGCCAAAACAGTTTAATCCGGGCCTGGCGGGCAGCGTGTATAGATTAAAATAATAAGGATAGGGATAAAAACAGGGGGTGAGATAGCAGGATTGTGGGACATACGTTACAGCATTAGAGGAGTTGTTGGGTTTTTCTTGTTGCATAATATTTTATTAAGAATAAGGGAATGGGGGGGTGAGGGTTACAGTAGAATATGTCCGTGTGATATTTTTATACGTAATAAAATGAGATGCATTCTTAAATAGTGAATAGAAAAAAAACACATAGGGGGGGGGGGGAGTAGGAGAAAGGAGGAGGAGGGAGGAGAAAAGAAAGAAAAAAGGGGGTGGGAGGAAAGGAGAAAAGAACATTATGACCTCCTCATTCCCACCTCACAGTCTAATGTCATTTTTCCCAATTCAGTCTTCTTTCATCCGGCTCCTTGCCCCTCACGCTCCTCTCTGCCGTCTTTCTTTTATAAAGTTTTCGACTAGGGTCCAGTCAGTCTTCTTTTGAACCTTCTGTTGTTTGCTTCTAAGTTGTTGGGTGAGGCTATCCATGTTCATCATATCGATAACTTTAATTAGCCAGTCCTTTAATCTTGGTGCGTCCTGCCCTTTCCAGTTCTTTGCATATACAATTCTAGCGGCTGTGGACAGGTAATTGAATAGTCTTTCCTTACTTTTTTTTTTTCCATAACAAAATCAACTATTCCTACTCGGGTTTCAATTCCATATTTAGCCCCATAATCTTTTGTATTGAATCGAGGATTGTCTTCCAAAATTTGGTCGCCTTCTTGCAGGTCCATCATAAATGAAAGAATGGCCCCACGTGTATCCCACGTTTCCAGCATTTGTCCGAGACATTCTTATAACGTTTCGCTAATTTGCTTCGCAGAGGAGTTGTAGTTAAAAAGAAAAGAAAAACCACAAAAGAAGAACAAGTCACGTCTCAAGTTGCTGGAAAGAAAGTCTTCTATTACCTAAGAAGCTAATTACAGGATCAGTGGCTAATTTTGCAAGGGAGGTCTGCTTTCACAACAAACACACACACAACCAATGGATTTACTGGAATAGAAACAGCCACAACTTTATTGATGGCAGCTGTAGTGTCTTGGGTTCAAATCCAGATATTAGTTGATTGGCATCTGAGGAAAATCTGCACACCCAGCTTGCCTGCTGAAGATGCTCATGATGACAGATACAGGATGCCAAATAGGGGGAGGCCACTGCTATTGACAATCCCTTGTCATCTGGAAGTGGGATGGAGTCACCTGTCCCCAGAGGTGGCTCAACGCACTCGGCAGAGTAGGTGGCCGCCAAGAGCACTAGATCCACAGAGGCGCGCCACCGCCAGCTGGAAATTCCATCTCCGTGCCAGCTGGAGACTCCGCCTCCGTGCCTGCGGTGTTTCCAGTAGGCGTGGAGGCGGAGTTTCCAGCAGCCGCGGAGGCTCCACGCATGCTGGAAACTCCGCCTCCGTGCCTGCTGGAAATTCCGCCTCCTCGCATGCACATTTGGGCACGTGGGCAGGCTCCTCTTGACGCGACTGAGAGGAGGCAAGAGAGGTGCTGAAAACCACGAGGCCGCCGCCGGAGCCATGGTAATTCCCCCATGGGATGGCCGTGCTGCTGCTCCTGGTGCTGGCCACAGGGCTCCCGGCCCTTGCCCTTGCCCGCCTTTGCGAGCTTAGGCCGGGTGAGCAGAGCCAGCTGGGGAGGGCCGGTCGGGCTGAGACCTACCTGCGGGGAGCGAGGCACCGCCTTTCCCTCGTCTTTGCAAGAAAAAGGATGAAGCCTTCGTAGCCTGGGCTCCGTTGGCCGTAAGGTACATCTACCCTGTGGAATAAGCCCGGTTTGAGGCCATGTCAACTGTTATGGGAGCTTGGGAGTTGTAGTTTTATACAATATTTAGTCTCCACCAAACTACAACTCCCATGATCTCACAGCCTCAGTGATTAATGTTTTGGGGTAGGGGGCAAAATACTGTTTGTGTACACCTGAAAATTACTTCAGGTCGGCACTGCCTGTCCCCAAAAGTCCCCTAAAGCAGTAGTTCTTAACTTGTGGGTCCCCAGGTGTTTTGGCCTATAACTCCCAGAAACCTCAGACAGTTTACCAGCTGTTAGGATTTCTGGGAGTTGAAGGCCAAAACATCTGGGGACCCACAGGTTGAGAACCACTGCCCTAAAGGGACTTGCAAAAGCATATGTCAGGGCACAACCAGGCCCGGATTACCCATAAGGCCACCCTAGGCCATGGCCTAGGGGCAAAAAACGAAAGGGGCGCAGTTCAGGGACCAAAAAAAATGTTGCAACAAAACCGCAACGCGTGGCATGGAGAGGACTCTCTTTCTCTCTCTCGGGGGAGGGCGGGGGGAGAGCGCTGCGAGGGGGCGGGGGAGGAGGGAATGGCGCACCCCCTCGCTATTGCCCCCTTGTCAAGGAAGGAGGGTGTGAGGAGGAGGAGGCAGAGGGAAGCCCCCGGGGCCGCTGGCGGGCATGCGTGGCACCCAGGAACATGGCGGAGGAGGTGAGGCCGTGGTGCTCGCGCTCTCCCTCCTGCCGTGCATGCCCGGCAGTGGCCCCGGGGCGGGGCTTTCCTCCGCCTCTTCCTCCTCTCACCGCGCCCTCCTTTCTTGATTCAAGGAGGAGGAGGAAGGAAGGGAAGCCTCGACCCCGGGGCCGCTTCCGGGCATGCGCGGCAGGAGGGAGGGCGCAGGTGCCGCGGCCTCTGTCTCCTCCGCCATGTTCCTGGGTGCCGCAGCGGCCTTGGGGGCTTCCCTTCCTTCCTCCTCGGAGGAGGAAGCAAGGGAAGCCCCCGGGGCCGCTGCCACGTATGCGCGGTACCCAGGAACATGGCGGAGGAGGCCGCGGCACTCGTGTCCTCCCTCCTGCCGCACATGCGTGGCAGCGCGGCAGGAGGGAGGGGCGGCCAGGGGCGGGGCCTCCAAAGTGTGGCCTAGGGCGCCAAAAGGGCTTAATCCGGGCCTGGGCACACCTGGAAACTCTCCCCTGCAACTGGATCTGAACCCCGTGCTCCAAGAATCCGCCTCGCATCTCTTGAGAGTTGACCTGAACGAAGCCTGCAACTTTGCTGCTTCTAGAAACACTCTCTAGCAACTTGGATGCTCCTTAGTTGAATCTTCACTTTCCATTGCAAAATTTAAAAAAGGGTCCAGACCTGTAACATATGATGCTTTTGCTAGCATGCAGATAACATTGTGGGGAAATACTACCCTTCACCCCTGATATAGTTATCCAAAATGTGTGAGTTTTGTGTCAAAGGCTTAGGAACTGCAACAGTTCAATATCGGAATGAACTAAAGGCGGTGACCTCCAGGCATGCCCGGATTACCCATAAGGCCAATGAGGCCATGTCCTAGGGGCTCAAGCCTGGGGGGGCGCAGATCATGGACCAAAAAATCCCAAAATTGGTCTGCGCCCCTCTTTCCCCCTTTCTCATGCCCCTCCTCACTTCTTCTCCTGGCAAAGTCTCTGCTCCGTCCCCTCCATCTCTCTCTCTCTCTCTCTCACACACACACACACACGCTCTCTTGCGCTCTCTCTCTCTGCACTCTCTCTCTCTCGCGTGCGCGCTCTCTCTCTTGCGCGCTCTCTTGCATGCTCTCTCTCTCTCTCTCTTTCTCGCACGTGCTCTCTCTGTCTGGCACGCGCTCTCTCAGTCGCTCACTCTCTCACTCTCTTGCGCTCTCTCTCTCTCTTTCTCCCTCTCTCTCTCGTGCGCGCCTTTGGAGCGAGTTTGCACCGGCTGCGCTCTCCCCAAGCCTCCCGACTCCCGAGGAGACCTTCAGGGAGCACAGCAGAGCTTTCCAGCCAGTGGGAATGGGGACCTTGGAGTTGGCGGGAGGTTGGCTTAAAGGGGCGTAATTCCAAGGTGTGGCCTAGGGTGCAAAAAAGTGTTAATCCAGGCCTGCCTCCTGGGATTTGCAGTTTGAAGAGGGGCATTTGGAATTCTCAGCCATGGAGTCCTCTATTGCTTCTGACAATACAAGCGGAAAAGGATAATAAGTTCCAGGAATCTGGGAGGGTTGAGCTGGTTGAAGGAGGCAGATCCGACACTCCCTTTGCCCAAACCAGGCAGGCACAAATCTGGGTGTGCCAACACGCACACGGATGCAAGCTTGCCAGAGTGGCCCCTCCGCCTTTCTTTGGTCCTGGCTCAGGGTGTTCCTGTCGTTCTCCTTCTCATAAACATCTCCATCTTGCACGACTGATGGCAAGAGGCACGTTTAATGTCTTTGGCACCAGCTCATTGCTAAGGATGCCGCCAGGATTATATCTCCCAGAAGCCCTCCGCGATGGCCTATTTTGGTGACTGAGCCCTGATTATGTGGTGAAAATCCCCTTTGCAAGGCCTGTGTGGTCCTCCATTATGAATCAGCACTGATTTAGATGCCCTGCCTTCCTTGCTATAAATACAGGCTTGCTAAAAACTGATATCTCACGAGCTGCCTTTTTATCCTTTCCTTGGCAGAGGTATTTTCGGCATCCAGCGTTCCCGTCTGGAATGGCTCTTGGGTCCCATCCATGCGTGCCTGCCTGCTGAAACTTTCACAGGGACAAATCACTGGCAGCAAATCACAGGAGAAGCATTTGAGGAGCCATGGGTTCTGTTGACATCTCTGGAGAGTGGCGGGTACAGGCATGGAGTCTGAAGCATCGTGATAAAGCCATGATGAGTAAACAGCAACAGCAGCAATCCTGACATATCTTCAATGCCCAGAAAATTCCAAATGTGGCTTTTTATAAGATTTAAGTTTAAGTGATCATCTTGGAAATAGGTTTCTATGAATTTCCCAGATCAGTGATCAGAACTGACATCTTTCTAACTGGTGAAGATGACAAAGTCAGGAAATCAACAGAGCTTGGGGAACTAACTTTATTACTAGCTTTGGGACCCGGCAGTGCCCGGGTTATTTGAAATGGGCTGAGGCCTAGGAAGCCTTACTGTCCATTCAGGCTGAGGTCTAGGAAGCCTTACTGTCCATTCAGGCTGAGGCCTAGGAAGCCTTACTGTCCATTCAGGCTGAGGCCTAGGAAGCCTTACTGTCCATTCAGGCTGAGGTCTAGGAGGCTGAGGCCTTACTGTCAATTCAGGCTGAGGCCTATAGGAAGCCTTACTGTCCATTCAGGCTGAGGCATTGTCCAGGCTGAGGCCTGTCCATTCAGGCTGAGGTCTTACTGTTAATTTAGAAGCCTTACTGTCAATTCAGGCTGAGGCCTAGGAAGCCTTACTGTCCATTCAGGCTGAGGCCTAGGAAGCCTTACTGTCCATTCAGGCTGAGGCCTAGGAAGCCGTACTGTCTTACTGTCAATTGAGGCTGAGGCCTAGGAAGCCTTACTGTCAATTCAGGCTGAGGCATAGGAAGCCTTACTGTCAATTCAGGCTGAGGTCTAGGAAGCCTTACTGTCAATTCAGGCTGAGGCCTAAGAAGCTTTAATGTCCATTCAGGCTGAGGCCTAGGAAGCCTTAATGCCCATTCAGGCTGAGGCCTAGGAAGCCTTACTGTCCATTCAGGCTGAGGCCTAGGAAGCCTTACTGTCAATGCAGGCTGAGGCCTAGGAAGCCTTACTGTCAATTGAGGCTGAGGCCTAGGAAGCCTTACTGTCAATTGAGGCTGAGGCATAGGAAGCCTCACTGTCAATGCAGGCTGAGGTCTAGGAAGCCTTACTGTCCATTCAGGCTGAGGCGTAGGAACCCTTACAGTCAATTAGGCTGAAGCCTAGGAAGCCTTACTTTCAATGCAGGCTGAGGCCTAGGGAGCCTTACTGTTAATTTAGGCTGAGGCCTAGGAAGCCTTACTGTCAATTTAGGCTGAGGCCTAGGAAGTCGTACTGTCAATTTAGGCTGAGGCCTAGGAAACCTTACTGTCAATGCAGGCTGAGACCTAGGCCGTAAGCAGGCTGAGGCCTGGAAATGCAGGCTGAGGCCTAGGAACCCTTACTGTCAATCCAGGCTGAGGCCTGTTGGGAAAAGGGTTGTTTTCACCTTTGGCTGGAAGGATGTATGTCTATTTTTGGGCCTAGCTTGTAATGCTAGTAGTGCTCTCAGTACATCAGGAAACCCTCTCTCTGTTGTGAAATCCTATTAGGAAATGAACATTCCATTTTCAATGGAAAAACTGTCTGGTGCCTTAGTGTTGGAGTTTTGTGGCTGGCGAATGAGAGTTCTTTATGCAAATAATCCCACATTGGCGACCAATCAAAAAGCTGCCACATATTCCTCCCTTCCTCCGCACCTCCCGCCGCACCTCCCACCACAAACATTGACTTTTATTATATACATAGGTAGATAGATTTACCGCATTTCTATCCTGTCACTTCTCAACCTCCGAAGGGGGACTCAGGAAGGCTTACATTGAGCCCTGTTAAGAGGCTATTACAAGTAATTACAATAATAAAATCACAAATCAACATATCATAATTAAAACAATACATAATTTTAAAAACCATACATAAACCAACATTAAAACAGTAAATCAGTCCAGTTAGTCGTATTGTCATTGCAATATGTCTCTTTAAAGTGCTGATTATCTCTATTGACCAAAAGCCTGGTCCCTGAACCATGCCTTTAATTTCTTTTGAAAAGTCAGGAGGGAGGTGGCCAACCATATCTCAGTTGGGAGTGTGTTCCATCGGGGAGCCACCACCGAGAAGGCCCTGTCTCTCGTCCCCAGCAGGCGCATTTGATCTGTTGACGGGAGCGAGGTGGGACATAGGGGTAGATGCGTTCGGACAAGTAAGCTGGACCAGAACCATTTAGAGCTATATAGGTCAAAACCAGCACTTTGAATTGGGCTTGGAGATGGATTGGCAGCCAGTGGAACTGACATAACGGGGGTGGTATGTTCCCTGTATGTCACCCCAGTTAGTAATCTGACTGCCAACTGTTGTACTAGCTGAAGTTTCCGAACCATCTTCAAAGGCAGCCTCAAATAGAGCATGTTGCAGTAATCTATTTGGGATGTAACCAGAGCGTGGACTACCATGGCCAGGTCAGACTTCCCAAGGTACGGGAGACCCCAGACAAGGACTTTTGCTGTGGTTCACTCCATACTTTACTGGGAACACAATTCAATTTCTTTCTGCTTTGTTTTTGGTATGAAGCTGTCTTTCAGATGGGTGGAGACCCTTGGGCCGATTCCCACAACACTACAATTCCGTTTTGACTGCCATGAATCCATCAGTATGGAATCCTATCCTATAATTTGAAGCTTCATAAAATGCAATTGTAGTCATCAAATTACAAACTCAACGATTTCACAAGATGCAACCATGACAGTCAAAGTACAATCACAACACTATGTAACAATATTTGAAATAATAAATTTGTTCCTGGTTTGAAAGTGTTATTTCGTGTTGAATTGTGCGGTACTTACTTTGTAAGTCATTGTTATATTCCAGAAACTTGGTTTTTGTGGCTGTCACAAACTATGTTACATTGGTTGAGACTCAATGAGATATTCATGGAAAAACATACCAAAATGTGCTGCAGCATGTCCCGAAAAACCAAAGTTTTGGCTGTTTAATAAACTGTTTTTCCAAGTTTTTATGATACCGTGTTTCCCCGAAAGTAAGACAGCGTCTTACTTTCTTTTGACCCCCAAAATCCCCACTACGGCTTACTTTCGGGGTATGGCTTACATTAGCCGACGGTACACCGACCCGGAATCCTCCTCCTCTTCGTCCTCTTCCTCCCAGCGGCGCCTTCCATCCTCCTCCTCTTCCTCTCAGCAGCGCCTTCTCCCTTTCGCCGGTTCCGCCCCCTCCCTTCAGTGAAGGGAGGAGGGGCGGAGCCGCCGCCGGCGAGAGGAAGAAAGCCGGCGGAAGTCCTGCCGGCACGGCGGCTCAGGCGTCTTTCCCCCGCCGCCCGGCTTGCCCGCGCTCAAACGGGAGCCGGGCGGCGGAGAAAAGCGCCTGAGCCGCCCTGGGGCGGGACTTCCGCCGGCGCCTTCTCCCTTCTCGCCGGGCGGCGGCTCTGCCCTCCTCCCTTCAGTGAAGGGAGGGGCGGAACCGCGAGAGGGAGAAGGCGCTGCTGAGAGGAAGAGGAGGAGGATGAAAGGCGCCGCTGGGAGGAAGAGGACGAAGAGGAGGAGGATTCCGGGCCCCTTTGAGCCCCTCTGGGAGCCTCTTCGCCCAGCCAGGAAGCCACGCCATGCCTGCCGCCCGAGGTACGTCTTACTTTCGGGTACGGCTTATATAAGCCGACCCTCTGACACCCCCGATACGTCTTACAATCGGGGGTGTCATACTTTCGGGGAAACACGGTAGAACCAATTAGGAAATGACATTTATAACCCAGAAACAAGAACGGGTTTACATAGTGTAATGGTCTGCAACACTAGATTATTCCCTTTGCAATTTTTTTAAATCCCTGCTTCCCTCCCTCCCTGGGAATAGGGCTCTAGCTGTCCTTCGCAAGAATCAGGGAGCACTGGCTTCTCATTGCCTGAGCGATATGGATTTTCTATCACTGGCATGCACAACATTTTGCTAGCCACTTAGGCTGGGTTTCAATTGCAATAACCCAACAGTCAATAAAAGCAAACTGATCCGGATGCACAGTTGCAACATACTGAAGGCATTGATGTACTATCTTAATATCATAAGTCCTCATTTCTGGCCAAGGGGAATTTTGGCCACTGTAATTGACATAGAGATCTTAATCTTTGAACACTGTCACATCCCGGTATCTCAGAAAGACGCCTGAACTTGGAAAAGTTTCTCATCATACACTCTAATGCAGGGATGGTCATTAGGTCGATCGCGAGATACTAGTCGATCTTCGACCCTCCTCCAGTCGATCTTCGGGCCTCACCAGCCGGATGGGGCGCTCCTGCCTTGCGCGCGCACACCCCACGAGCACGCGCACTCCCGCCGCTGGCCTCCGCTCCTGCGGTGCTTTTTCCGCCTGCGGGGCATTGCAGGAAGGAGAAAGCGCAAGGCGGAGCCTACGAAGGCTCCGCCTAGCGCTCCCTCGCCCTCTGCAATGCCCCGCAAGAGGAGCCGCCAGCGAGAACAAGGAAGCGCAAGGTGGAGCCTTCGACCCTACGGGATTGCCTGATTCCATATAACCCTCCAAGATCACTTCGCTCAGAAGACCAGAATCTTCTAGACATTCCCAGTGTGAAGTCTTTCCATCTGACCTCGAAAAGGCGCAGGGCATTTTCAATTATTGCCCCGGTTCTGTGGAACACGTTACCATCAGAGATGCGGGCCCTGCGAAATCCAGCCATCTTTCGCAGAGCCTGCAAGACGTGCTTGTTCAGACAGGCCTTCGAAAGCTTGTAATTTTAGCCATTCTTTACTCACTGTTCTATCTATTATTGTATTTTATGTTTTACCCACTGTTGTTCTATTGAATTACGTTGTAAACTGCCCTGAGCCTCTGGGAGTGGCGGTGTACAAGTCCAATAAATAAATAAATAAATAAATAAATAAATAAGGCCTCATACTGTATATACGTGGGCATAATAATAATAATACTTTATTTATACCCCGCCACCATCTCCCCAAGGGGACTCAGGGTGGCTTACATGAGGCCACGCCCAATAACACATAACAAAAACACAACAGCAAATAATTAAAAGTACAATCAATATGACTTACACATAAGCAATAACAGACAATTAAAACCATTCTGGCAGGGCCAAATGTGAAATATTAAAAAATTTAAAATAAATTTGGGCATAACCAACAGGATGCCAGCTCTGAAAAGCAAACATGTTTGAACCCCATGGTGTTAAAGGCGAAACTACCATAAAAGCTGCTCCTTGCGCTATTTCACAAAATCAACATGTTGGAAATCCAGGAAGTCCCCAATTGTCAAACCCAACATGAAGTGGGGGGCGTTAATATCCAGTGTGTTATTATATAAAGCAGTGGTTCTCAACTTATGGGTCCCCAGATGTTTTGCCGTACAATTCCCAGAAATCCCAGCCAATTTACGAGATGTTAGGATTTCTGGGAGTTGAAGGCCAAAACATTTGGGAACACATAGGTTAAGGACCACTGATACAAGGGAAACGTTAATAATGTTAACAAGAAAGGGACACTGCTATGCCTTCATTCCCAAAAACAGAATGTCTCATAGTTAACCTCAGTACTTGTAACATATTGAATTCTGGCTCTGTGTAGTGGAGCAGTAGCCCCCTTGCCATTGTCACAGTGTGGACCAGACCTCCCAGTCTGTCTATCTATCTATTGCAAAAATGCTTGAGGAAACCCTATGAAAATTATAGAATCACCAAAAGTCAACAAGTGACATTAAAGCCCCTACACACAAGATAAGGGGAAGATGTGAAACCATAAATACTTGGGATTGGCGTGGCCACTATTTTTTTTTGGAGGGGGGTGGGAAACCGGATGGAGAATTTTGGGAGATGTCACCCCCTTAAAACATTACTTTTTTTCTAAGTTAAGAAGATTATTAATAACACTATGTAATTAATAACACTATGTAATTAAGAACATGATTTTTGTTCCTTCGTTATAAATGATCCTTCCCTAATCGTCCCTGCTTCCGACGAGGCCACCGAGACGGTACCTTGCTGTACTCGGCCGTCTGAGCATGCTGCCGGCCAGCCATGCTCTGCGGTCGAGTTTGCTGGCAACCGACTGGACCAGGCATGCTGGTGAACGAGTGACCAGGCATGCTTGGATGTCAACGGCACCTTGGCTTGGGCCCCGGGGCCCCGATTCCGTCGCCGTGACTGCCTGATGTTGAACTCTGAACACGATGGACACTCTAAGATGGCGGACGGCCTTGACGACGCCGAGAGGTGGAGACCTTCTTCCTCCCTCTTCGGTCCGAGCCAAAAGAAACGACTGCGCAGGCGCCGGAGAAGACGCCGGAAGAGGAAGCCAAGGGAACTTCCGACTTCCGGTCCGTCAATGGACCATCCGGAGTCAACAGCCTTCCAGGAGAGATGCGTTCCCAAGGCGTTGGTCCTTTCTCCGGCTAACAAAGTCTGCTCGAAGACTCATCGAGACCATCGAGTCACCCCCAATAACTCTGGGGTGACCGCTGAAGCCCGGAACAGTCTTAGAACAAGTCCGGACTCTATTTTGAGGAAGGGTAAGGTCAAGAAATACAGATCTAGAACCTTTTGGGGACTGGGGTTTGGGAGCTGGGTTAGATCCAGCCCCCATAGCCCTATGGCTGGGACTTATAAGACTCAGCCCCATGGCCCTACAAATGGGACTAAGAAGACTTAGGTCGCCATGGCCTGCCTCCGATTGTTCCCTCCTTGAGCCCTGCAACTATAGCTCAGCTAGGATTAGCTGGGAATGACACAATGTATTTGTTTGTAGTAAATAGTATATGTTTTGTTTGTGTATTTTATAATCATTGTATCTGCTTATTATTTTTACTTCTATTTTGCTGTAAACCGCTCCGAGCCCTCGGGGAGTGGTGGTCTAGAAATTTGAAGTAATAAATAAATAAATAAATAAATGTCGTTTATTAATTAATTCTATCATTTAAAAGCATGGAAAATGTTTATTAAGCTGCAAAAACTTTGTTTTTGCGGGACATCATGCAGCACATTGTGCTATAGTTTTTCAACCAATATCTCACAGAGTCTCAACCAATTCAACATAGTGTGTGGCAGCCACAAAAACAAAGTCTTGGTTCTCAAGTTATTTGGAGACAGAGGTCTGCAAGGTTGCTTTGTGGTAAATGCATTCAAACAAAAGGGGAGAGATTTTATTCAGATTCCTGTTCTTTGTACTAGGAGCTGGTGGATTGGATTCCCACGTAGAGTTGGGCCTCTGCAAAGATATATGACACAATTGACAGCCTTTGCGATTCACCACAGTTGGGTTTGTAAGTATGTGCCGTTCTCTGAACAGGAATGTCCTGTGTCCTATGAAGCCCTAAAATTCTGGGGAAAGAGTGGAAACACTTCAAATAAGGCCACTCTTTGAAAAGTCAAAGACATCTGCCCTCAGGCATCTTTCTGTTGCCTTTGTGTTTATGGTAAAGCTCGTAACTGGGGGTGAGGTGCAGGTTAATAAGGACACAGATGCTCACCATTTTCCTTCAGGGTCTAGTAAAATCTAAACAACGGGGCCGAGATCTCCAGGGTGCTGGGAGGAAAAGGCAACTCGAGCTGGACCAATGAAGCGAGGGACAATCGGCCTTATTCTTGGACAGCCAGGGGTCTTTTATTGGCCACCCCTTTATCGGGAAGAGGAAGGAAACTCTCAGAGAAGGGCATTCAGTATTTACAGCCGGCCTCTTCACGAGCTGTTGCCAGGAAAACAGAAGTGGCTCAGTCAATAGGAGTCTACTGTGTCTGGATGATGGGTGGGGACTGCTGTTCAGTGAATGCAGAGGGTCCCATCTCCTCATATTCTTCTTCTCTATTTATTTTGAGTGTACATGTACTGATGGTAGCTTGTTCAACTTAAGCCGTCTGAGGGCTCGCACTACGAATCTAAACTATCTAGTCCGTGAGCTGCTTTTTGCTGACGATGCTGCCCTTGTCACCCATTCAGAAGCAGCTCTGCAGTGCCTAACATCCTGCTTTGGAACAGCTGCAGAGCTGTTTGGCCTGGAAGTCAGCCTGAAGAAAACGGAAGTTCTCTACAAGCCCACACCACAGGAAGAACACCATCATCCCCACATCAGCATAGGCACGTCTGTGCTTAAGTCCGTTCAGCAGTTCCCCTACCTGGGAAGCATCACCTCTTCAGACGCCAAGATTGATAAAGAGATAGATCACAGATTAGCAAAGGCATATAGTGCATTCGGAAGGCTTCACAAAAGAGTCTGCAGTAACAAACACCTGAGGCAAAGCACCAAAATCAGTGTGTACAGAGCTATTGTACTGTCTATTCTTCTTTATGGGTCTGAAACATGGGTCACCTATCGCCAACACCTACGACTCCTCAAATGCTTTCATCAGCGCTGTCTTCGCACAATCCTAAATATACACTGGACCGACTATGTGACTAATGTTGCTGTCCTTGAGCAAGCAGGGATCACCAGCATTGAGGCCATGCTATCGAGAACACAGCTGCGCTGGGCAGGGCACGTCTCTAGGATGGAGGACCACCGCCTCCCAAAGATACTACTCTATGGTGAACTCGCCACGGGTCAGCGCAAGAGAGGCGCCCCCCCCAAAAGATATAAGGACTCCCTGAAACAACATCTCAGGCTCGGCCAGATTGATCATCAACAATGGTCCACCCTGGCCTCACATCGGGAGGCATGGAGACGCACTATCCGCAATGCTGCGGCCTCTTTCGAGAAGACACGCCGAACGGGTCTTGAAGAGAAACGACAACACAGAAAGAACCGCAACTTGGAAACAACATCACCCAAGGAGACTTTCTGCTGTGCTTTCTGCAACTGAACTTGCCTATCTCAGATTGGCCTTTTTAGTCATCAACGCGCTTGTAGAAAGCGTGGGATGAATCCTTTCTAAGAATCTTTGTTCGCGAAGTAATGCTGAGAGAGAGAGAGACATTTAACACCATGTGACTGGCCTGTTGCTCTCTTTTTTGAATATTATCTATCAGGTATACAAGAATGAATGTGTGCATCAGCATGTGTACATGAACAAACAAATGCTTGCATATTTTGGCAGTCCTGAGAATTTTTTCAAATCTACTTTGTCCAATCCTACAGCATAAAACTTTGAGCCCAATCTGGAGGAAAGAAGGACAGGCTCATGCTTCCCTCCTTGGCATGGTATGTATGTACTCCGTGTCCAGCAGAATGATTCTTGTTGCTGGTTCTCCTCCACAGCTTTTGCAATGGTTTAGATTCCCAGCCTACCCCAATGTGGTGTCCTACAAATGTGCAGAATGTGTTGAACCACAAGTCTCATCATTCTCAGCCAGTTCGGCCAATGGCCCGTCGGAAAAGTACCATTAAGAGAAGGCTACTGTTGACAGAGTCAAATTCTGATTGAATCAGTCACTCGCTGAGTCACAAACACACATGCCGTTGTTGTGGTGGTGGTGGTGGGACACACATGCATATGCAGGAATGCATAATACTTCAGGAAGCTTGTTGACCTTTTAAAATGTTTTCCTCATATCTCAGGTTTCAGCTATTTATATTGTTTTGTATGGAGCCTGGGAGTTATGAGAGCCATTGACTCTCATAACTAGTTTTGGGGTGGAAGAGGGAGCCTAACAGTGCTGAGATGAAGCCACATTTCAAATTTATTAATTACTAGCTTGGGGACCCGGCTCTGTCCAGGTAATTTGAGAAAGGCATTGTGTGCCAAGGTTGGTCCTTATCAGATGTTTATGTAGCTTGCAGTGGTCTCAGGATGTTCGTGAAGGTACTAAGTCCCATCAGCCATGGTCCATCCGCCTTCCAACAGCACCAGGATGTAGAGTGGATCATGTGGGCTGTGTGTGCCACGTTTGGTCTTGATCATTCATTGGATGAGGGTCGCAGCGGTCTCGGAAGGTGAGTGAAGGTACTTCAAGTCCCATCATCCATGGCCCATCCTCCTTCAAACAGCACCAGGATGTAGATTGGGTCATGAGGGCTCTGTGTGGCAAGTTTGGTCTGTATTGGTCATTGGATGAGGGTCACAGTGCTCTCAGGAAGTGAATGAAGGTACTTCAAATCCCATCATCCGTCCCACACAAAACTGCACCAGGATGTAGAGTGGGTCATGAGGGCTCTGTGTGCAAAGTTGGTCTGTATCAGTCATTGGATGAGGGTCACAGTGTCTCAGGAAGTGAGTGAAGGTACTTCAAATCCCATCATCCGTCTGCCCTCCTCCAAACTGCACCAGGATGTAGAGTGGGTCATGGGGGCTCTGTGTGTCAAGTTGGGTCTTGATCAGTCAATGGATTAGGGCAGCAGCAGTCTTGGAAAGTGATTGAAGGTACTTAAAGTCCCATCATTCATGGTCTGCCCTCCTCCAAACTGCACCAGGATGTAAAGTGGGTCATGGGGGCTCTGTGTGCCAAGTTTGGTCTTGATCAGTCAGTGGATGAGGGTAGCAGCGGTCTGGGGAAGTGATTGGAGGTACTTAAAGTCCCATCATTCATGGTCTGCCCTCCTCCAAACTGCACCAGGATGTAAAGTGGGTCATGGGGGCTCTGTGTGCCAAGTTTGGTCTTGATCAGTCAGTGGATGAGGGTAGCAGCGGTCTGGGGAAGTGATTGGAGGTACTTAAAGTCCCATCATCCATGGTCTGCCCTCCTTCAAACTGCACCAGGATGTAGAGTGCATCTTGGGGGATCTGTGTGCCAAGTTTGGTCTTCTTCTGTCATTGTTGGGGGCCTAGTCAGGAAAATCAAGTTGAGGAAGCCTTACTGTCAATTCAGGCCCTAAACAATATGCCATGAGCTGAGGCCTAGTAAGGAAAATCAAGTTAATGAAGCCTTACTGTCAATTTTGGGCCTGGTCTGTGATTTGTTGGGGCTACAGTGTTGTCTGGGAAGTGAATTGGGTGAAGGTACAGCAAATGCCATCATCCGGGGCCCATCCTGCCCTAAACTCACTTTTGGGGCCTGTAATGTAGTGGCCTATTGTGCTGGGCTGGTGTTTGGTAACTTTAAAAGGCCGAATGGCAGGCAGCTGTTTTCTAAAAGCTGAGGGGGAGGAGAAAACAGGAATCCATTTTGTTTGCACAGAGCCAAGTGGGGACGGAATTGTTGGGAGCCGCAAAGTGTTTTGGTCTGAAACTCCCACCATGGCTGACTGCCTCAGGCCTTTGCCTTATCCCCCTCTGTCAGTTTAGAGTGTTGGAATGTTCGTGTTGGCTGGCCAAATAGAGGCATTATGCAAATACTCCCTCACTAGCAACCAATCATGTTGTCAGAAGGTAGAGGCTGGGAGCCAATCAGAATGCTGCCACATACATACAAACATACAAACCCACAAACATACAAACATTCCGCTTTATTATATATAGAAAGAATATAGAGATAGAGATTGTATTTATCCAATTTATAACCTTCCTTTCTCCCAAGAGAACCAAGGCATCTTCCAAAATTTAAATAGGTGATTAAAATATTCCATACAACACTTAAAATAACAAATAACTATGGCCTTCATTCTGTTGCTAATCCTGAGCAGATTTTGTTGTCTTGATGGGATTTACCAATGTGTTGATTCACTGTGCAGTAATTGATTCAGTGGGCCTACTTTATTTTGGATTAACCAATAGGATCCAAGCCAATATAGGCAGTTTCCAAGTTATGAACAAGATCGTTTCTGTAGGTTTGTTCTTAAATCAAATTTGTATGTAAGTTGGGACAGGTACATTTTAAAGTGTAATTCCAGCCATATATACATATACATATTTATTTATTTATTTATTTATTTATTTACAGTATTTATATTCCGCCCTTCTCACCCCGCAGGGGACTCAGGGCGGATTACAATGTACATATACATGACAAGCATTCAATGCCATAGACACACAACACATATAGACAGACACATATACATGCATGCATGCTTTGGATAACATAGAGAAGGGTTAACACTCTTGTGGGGTTTGTTTTGCCGCCTCTGCCCCTGTTCAGAAGATTTCACCTCATTTTCTGTCCCTGTGAGAACTGGATTTTTAAAAATGTAGCCTGTTGTGCAAACTAGGATTGGGGATTCAGCTTCAGTGGAGACACGTTTTTCCTATTATAACTCTTTCAGGAACGAATTTCCCTTCTGAGGGGTAGATTTCTCTCACTTCCTGTTGTCTCAGCCCCATTCTTAACTATGAGTCATATGTAAGATGGATGTTTGCAACTTGGGGGTTGTGTGTACTAAAAAAAAAAGCAGATAGTTAAAAAATTAAAATAGGTTATCATCCCTATATCCATGGAGGATATATCCAACGATTCTGATCCAACAATTAGCTGCTATTGGAATTCAAGGATCAGCAATAACGTGGTTCAACTCATTCTTGCGAGGGCGTAGCCAACGAGTGGAGTAGCTGGGCCAAGTATCTGAGAAATCCCCTCGACTGTGGAGTACCCCAAGGTGCTATTCTATCGCCAATGCTGTTTAACATCTATGTTCGACCTCTCGCCAAGCTAGTCCAGAGATTTGGATTAGAATGTTTCCAATATGCTGATGACACCCAGCTTCTCCTAAAACTAGAACCTGGAACAGCTTCAGTACCGGATAACTTCGCCCGGTGTCTTGGAGCGGTGACAAGATGGCTACGTACCCATAAATTGAAAGTAAATCCAGCAAAAACTGAAATCTTGTGGCCTGGCCACCCATCAGAATTGGTTGGTCTATTACCATCTTTTGAAGGGGAACCGTTAGTTCCATCCCTCACTGTGAAGAGTCCCGGTGTTATCCTGGATTCTAAAATGACGATGGAAGCCCAGATTGCCTCCACTAGTAAAAGGGCCTTCTTTCATCTACGCCAAGCGAGGCAGTTGGCGCCTTATTTACCAACAGAGGCGCTGGCTACAGTAATCCATGCCACAGTTACGTCGAGGCTGGATTACTGCAATGCATTGTATGTGGGCTTACCTCGAGCAGCAATTCGTAAGATCCAAATTGTGCAAAATGCAGCCGCTAGACTCCTCACAAGAAGATCAATGAGGGGCCATATAACGCCGTCCCTACAGCGCTTGCATTGGCTGCCGGTTGAACACAGAGTCTTCTATAAGACTCTGGTCCTAGCATTCAAGGCCTTTCAAGGTCAGGGTCCTTCATATCTAAGAGACCGTTTAATGCCACTCCACCACCAGAGACTGCCACGGTCAGCTCATGAGAATCTTCTCTATGTCCCTGGCCCTAGAGAGGTCCATTTGGAGTCCATAAGACATAGATCTTTCTCAATCGCAACCCCAATCTTGTGGAACTCCCTACCACCAGACTAAAGGGCCACTCCCGATCTACATACATTTTTAAGGGCACTTAAGACATGGCTCTTCAGAAGAGCCTATGATTGTTAAGTAACAAGCTGTGACTATGTAACATGTTTATTTTAATTGTGTAAGTCGCCCATAGCACCTTTGGTGGAGGGCGACTCATAAGAAATAAAGTTGATTGATTGATGGATTGATATCCTTTGTGTGATGAGGTGGTTATTTATATGTTAATCACATGTTTGTTTATGTATTTAGAAGGAACATTCTTTAAAAGCTGCAGAGTGAGCAGTAGAATGTTCGCAGCAGCAAGCTGTAAGCAGAGGCTGTTGCCATGACAACAGAGGCCACTCTGGCTTTAGAATGTTCAGTTTGAATTTGACAGTTGGAGAATGTCAGCTGGCCAGCAGCTGTGAGCAGAGTTAGTTGGGAATTAGCAGTTGCTGAAGCTGCAAGCTGTCTGTAAGAGCTGCAGTGTGCAGTTCAGTTCTGTGTGTGGGTTGAGGGAAACCCAAGTGTGTGGGACAGAGTTTAGTCCCAGGGTTGAGAGTAACCCAGTATTAAGTAGTTACTTGTGATAGTAACTGTGTAAGGGGAAGTTAAAACCCCAGTGTTACATTGTTTAAAATTGCAAGTCTATACCTCTTCAGAGTTTTGAAACCACCTAAGCTTTGAGCCCATTTGTGTAAAATAAACTGTTAAACACTTTCAACAAAAACATCTGTGGAAGTCGTTTATTCACCAGGACCCTCACATCTAGTGGTCAAGCATTGACAAATGGTAGCAGCAAGTTAATAATAAATAAAGAGAAAGCAAAACATTGAGTATTGGTGGCTGCCCTGCCACAGTACTACACGGTTCACTCAGTTTAGTGTGCGAATAAACGAAGATCGACGCTAGCCTTCGGCGGCGTTATGAGACTTCGTTACACTTGGGTTGACCGTAAAAAAGTGAAATTGCAGATAGCAGCTAGTTCTATTGAAATGAATGACTTCTGGCTGAAGCACACTGTAGAATCATGCTTAAGAACCTAGAAAACATCTAGAGAGGACATCTGTCTAGATGTTGTATGTTCTCCAGTGTGATTCAATTGTCACTTTCTGGCTCAAGTATACCATTGGACCATGCTAATATTTGGGGGGAGTTGTGGGTAAGTGAAAATTGTGGGTGCGAGGGTTCACACATTCCTTTTTTAACATAATTTAGAACATATGGGATAAAAGCACACCATACTACTGTCAACACTATTTCATTGTATAATTTTTTAAAAAAATCAGTCAAAGTTCTGCCTGAATAAGGAAGCCTTATTTATTGCTTCTGGAAAGAGAGCAGGGACGTACTGGATGTCCTCTGGAAGGGTTCCACAGACCGGGAGCTGCTGCCAAGAAAGGGCTTTCCAATATCTTTACTCACAAATGCCTATGCCAGAGGTGGGTGTGAAAGTAAGCCCTTCCCTAAAGATCTTAAAACTTGGGCTGGCTTCTAGGGTAGTACAAGTATATCCATTCCCTATAACAGTCTTTTTCAACCAGTGTGCCTAGGCACACTCCTGTGCCTTTGCAGAGCTCCAGCTGTGCCTCCAGAAAAACTTTTTGCCCCCCTTCCTTCCCCCCTCCTTTTGCCGCCGCTATTATTTTGTCCTCCTCCATGGGAGAAAAAAATCTTCCCTTACTACATTGGTATTAGGCTCTGTCCGCAGACACCCCCTGCTGCGAGGGAAAAGCGTTACGCAGCATGCAAAGGAGGAGAGGAGCCCAATGGGCGGCTCCAAAATGACGCCGCATCATTTTGGAACCGCCCACTGGGCTCCTCTTCCCAAACAGACGGCAGCATGCAAAGGAGCAGAGGAGCCGCCCACTTGTTGTAGATAACTTTTGGAACCGCCCACTTGCGCTCCTCTCCTCCTTCGCATGCTGCCCTCTGTTTGTGGATAACTCCTATATATTGAACTTCTATATATTGCAGATTATAAAGTACAGAGCCTAATCCAACGCGGTAAGGGAAGATTTTTCCTTTTTCTCCCATGGAGGTGCTAACATCATGTGGGTGCCAAACTGTACTCTGTTTTTCAAATTCCCTATATTGATACATTAACTTTATAAAACTTTTGTAATTGTGCATATTGCTAGTTTCACTATATTATTATTTTCCCTACTATTTGTCCCCTGCATATGCAGCCTATTGTGAAAAAGAGGTGTCGAAACGCCATAAAACATTTTGTGTCATTTTGGTTGGTGGTGTGCCCCAGGATTTTGTAAATGTAAAAAATGTGCCTCGGCTCAAAAAAGGTTGGGAAACCCTGCCCTATAACACTGTGTAACACGATGTTTGCCTGTGTTATAAATGTCATTTCCTAATTAGGTCTATCATTTTAAAAACGGAAAGGGTTTATTAAACTTCCTGGTTTTTGTGGGACTTCCTGCAGCACATTTTGCTATACTTTTTCAATGCATATTTTGAGTCTCAAGCAATTCAACATCGTCTGTGGCAGCCACAAAAACGAAGTTTCTGGAATATAACAACTGCTTTCCAAGTAAGGACCACACAATTAAACAGGAATAACACTTTCAAACCAGGAACAGAAAACGTTTCAAATTTTGTTACATAGTGTAATTAAAATTTGAAAATGGTAACACACAGGGCAGAGCCTTCTCAGCGGTGGCCTCTCGACTGTGGAACGCCCTGCCTAGAGAGATAAGATCAGACCCCTCCCTCCTGACTTTTTGAAGAATGGTGAAAACCTGGCTTTTCAAACAGGCTTTTCCAAATACGGCATAGGTATATGATATTATGGAACCACTGACGACGCAACTGGACAATTATTTGATATGGAGACTCTTATGATAATGTTTTTAAGGCTTGTATGGTTTTTATATTTTATATTGTTTGCTAGTGTTTTAATGGTATTTTATGATTATTTAATTGTTGTAATTGTTTTGGCATCAAATTGTTGCCGATTGTTAACCGCTCCGAGTCGCCCCTGAGCTGAGAGGGGTGGTATATAAATGTAGTAAATAAATAAATAAATAAATAAACACACAACCATCTCCCTAGTACACATCAACATTTCTCCTATTGATAGTAATGCATTTAATATAGCCATATATGTTGATTTTTAGTATAATCCTGATTATCCAGCTATAAAGTCAGGATTATATTCCACTATAAGTATATAATTGTCAAAATAGAGTGCTATACTTATGCTAATATTGATAGTAATGCATTTAACATGCAGACAACCATATATGTTGATTTTTAGTATAATCCTGATTATCCAGCTATAAAGTCAGGGTTATATTCCACTATAAGTATATAATTGTCAAAATAGAGTGCTATACTTATGCTGATATCGATAGTAATGCATGTAATATGTAGTGTCCCTTATTTTTGCGAAAAATCACGTAAATCACGTAGGTAGATCTTTTTGACTTGGTTGTTTTATAAGTAGTTCGCATGCTGAAAAAGAGTGGGCACCCCTGTACTAATATAAAATCCAAGACATTTTGCTGTCAGAGGCAAATGATGAAACCTTCCTTCCATTCCCTCCTGTTCCTTTTATCTCCAGAAGAAAATAGTACTGGAAATTGACTCTTACATAAGGCAACATACGGGTCATGAGATGAAAGGGAGCAGTCTAATTCTTCGTTACTGGTGGCTTCCATGTCAATGGAGCACAGTGTATAACAGATATAGGCAAAATTCGGCCATTTACTGGCTGTTAGAAATTGTTGGAGTTGAAGTCCAAAAGTTTGCCCATTCCTGGTGTAAAAGCAGTCTTGAAAATAATCAGCTGAGGTTTTTATTCTGAAATGGAAATGAACTATCCAAGGTTCTGAACTCTAAGATGCAACTAGTTTCAGCACCCTGGATAGCTCTGGGGTGCTGACTTTAATTGAGACTTAAAGCTGGAGTGATTTCACTATCCCACTGATTTGGAGACCATCAGCATGAAGGGAATTTAGCTTATAGGCCTTAAGGCATATTGTGTGACAACATTCCAGCATTATATTCTAAATCAGTGGTTCACAACCTTTTTAATGCAGTGACCCCTAAATACAGTTTCTTATGTTGTGGTGACCCCAACCATATTTTTGTTGCTACGTCATAACTACTACAGTTAATAATTGTAATGTAAATATCTGATATGCAGTATGCATTTTCATTGTATGGACAATGGGTGAAGGGATTTGAAGTACTTTCAACCAATTCAGCTCTGACTTCCCAATGAGACCCCCACAAATTATAAACCAGCACCAAATTTGGCACACAGAACCCCCACGACGATGAGAAAATATGGGAGGGGGTTGGGAGGAATTGACACTAATTTAGGGGAAATGTAGTTTACCTATATCCGGAGAGCACTGTGAACCCAAACAACTATGGATCTGGACCAAACTTGGCACAAATACTCAATATGCCCAAATTTGAACACTGGAGTTTGGGGAAAATAGACCCTGACACTTGGGAATTGCAGTTGTGTGGATTTAAAGTTCACCAGGGATCAAAGAGCATTCTGAGCTCCACCAATAATAGAATTGAACCAAACTTGGCATATAGGAGTACCATGACAAACAGAAAATACTGGAGGGATTTGGGGAAAATAGACCCTGACCTTTGGGAATTGCAGTTGTGTGGATTTATAGTTCACCAGGCATCAAAGAGCTTTTTGAGCTCCACCAATAATAGAATTGAACCAAACTTGGCATATAGGACTTCCATGGCCAACAGAAAATACTGGAGGGGCTTGGGGAAAATAAACCCCGACTTGTGGGAATTGTAGTTGTGTGGATTTATAGTTCACCAGGCATCAAAGAGCATTCTGAGCTCCACCAATAATAGAATTGAACCAAACTTGGCATATAGAACTACCATGACCAACAGAAAGGCTCCCTGAATGGCCTTGGCCATGCGGGGAGCCTTGAGCTCGCCCCTCACCTCGCACAGGAGCTGGCAGCCATTTTGGAGAGGCAGAGGGGGCGGAGCCAACTGAGGCGGGATCGCAACCCCTAGAAAATGGCCTGGCAATCCCCTGGGGGTCGCAACCCCCAGGTTGAGAACCACTGTTCTAGATTGAATGGTTGTGGGTGTCTGAAGAAACAGTTGCGGGATTGTCACTGCTGAGTTCAGGCCCGGATTATCCATAAGGCCACACTAGGCCATGGCCTATGGGCGCAGGCCTGGGGGGGGGGGGCAGATCAAGGACCAAATTTTTTTTTCAAAAAAACCCGCAACGTGTGGCATAATAACTCTCTCTCTCAGGGGAGGGCGGGGGGAGAGCGCTGCGAGGGGGCAGGGGAGGATGGAATGGCGGCCCCCCTCGCCATCGCCCCTGCCCCCTTGTCAAGGAAGAAGGGCGCGAGGATGAGGCGGAGGGAAGGCCTGCCCCCAGGGCCGTTGGCGGACATGCGTGCGCGGCAGGAGGGCGCCTCTGCCTCCTCCCCGCCATGTTCCTGGGTGCTGCACATGGCTGGCAGCAGCCCCGGGGGCTTCCTTTCTTTCCTCCTCCTCCTCGGGACTGTATGATCGTGTTCCAGAAACATTTTGTCCACATCTATGGCAGGCATCCTAAGAGGTTGTGAGGTCTGCTGGAAACTAGGAAAGTGGGGTGTGCATATATCTGTGGATGGGAGAAAGAACTTTTGTCTGTTTGAGGCAAGTGTGAATGTTGCAATTGGCCACCTTGATTAACATTTAATGGCTGTGAGATTTCTAGTTTGCTGTGGGGCTTATAATCCTTTAGCAACAAAACTTTCTTGGGTTGCATCGACATCACAGGATTAGTTTGGCATCATTTGGACTGCCCTGACTCAATGCTATGGAATTCTGGGAGTAGCCCTTTGGCGAGGCAGTAACAAAAAAAATCGAAAAGGCTGAAAACCTTGTAAAACTACCACTCCCATGAATCCATAGCCTTGAGCCATGGCAGTTCAAGTGGCATCAAATTGCATTCATTCTGCAATGTGAACACACCCTTGGAGAGAATTCTAAACAACACCAGAAAATACCATCCAAATGACTAGTATTGCGTAGGATGGAGCAGTGAAATTAGAATCACAATGCTATAGTTATGCAGCATGGAATAAAACGGCAGGTTTAATTCAAAAATCTCATTTTATCTCCTCTTGGCCTCCTTTTTTTGCTTTTAGGGGAACCTCTTTGGCCCGTTGATCATTTCAGCCGCCTGTTCCTGCACCTTGCCATGCTGTTGGTAATTCTTACCCATTCTGAGCCTGGATTTACTTTTCCTACTATTGGCACTGGATCCCCCAACTTCTGCAGGTTTTGTCTTCAGTGTATCATGCCCGCTGAAGCCAGCTGCTTCCAGCTGGAAAGGGAATAAACTGAAAAGCAAAGCAGTTGTGACTTCTCTAAGGCGCTGGCTGAGAATGAGATGTTGTTCATTTCTAGAGAGGCATGCCCACACATCACTCTGCTCAACACACACACACATACACACAATGAACGGGCAGGCGGCCTTGTTCTAGTAATTCTAAAAGCAAGAGATGCCCTTTCTAGGTAATTACTCTTAGCAGACGCCAGGGTCTTTGAGGCTGGCATGGTACCCGGCCCTCCCACACATCCAGACAGAAGGCATTCCAGAGGGGTGAGTCAGGCCTGCACTGGGGTGTGTGTGTGTTGGGGGGGGGGGAGGGGAGGGGATTGTGTGGAAGTGATTGTTTTGACTATTATGGGATGTTGCTGAGTCCTCTAGAACAGTGTTTCCCAACCTTTTTTGAGCTGCGGCACATTTTTTACATTTACAAAATCCTGGGGCACCCCACCAACAAAAATTACACAAAATGACACTCTAACACAGTAATACATATGGTTGATATGTTTTTAAATGTATTTATACACTCAGTGTGAAACCTGGGCCTGTTTCGATGAACACAACATAGATATCCTGGCAGGAATGGCAGAAAGACACAAACTTCCCACACAGAATTCCCATAACCAAGAGAAAATACTATAAGAGTTTGGTGGGCATTGACTTTGGGTTGTGGAGTTGTAGACTAGTTCACCTATATCCAGAGAGCACTGTGGACTGAAACAATGTTGGATCAGGCGAAACTTGGCATGAATACTCAATATGCCCAAATGTGAATATAGATGGAGTTTGGGGAAAATAGACCTTGACATTTTGAGTTACAGTTTCTGGGATTTATAGTTCACCTACAATCAAAGAGCACCCTGAACTCTTGCAACAATGGAATTGAACCAAACTTGGCACATTGAACTCTCATTACCAACAGAAAGTACTGAAAGGGTTTGCTTGGGAATCGACCTTGAGTTTGGAAGTTGTAGTTCACCTACACCCAGAGAGCACTGTGGACTCAAAGAATGTTATGTTATGTTGTTTTTTGTTTTCTATCCAGAATCACAATGTTGGAAAGAGGCTCACCACGTTAAGGTCCCTAAAACAGGCATGGGAAAACTTCGGCCCTCTGGGTGCTTTGGATTTCAACTCCCACCATTCCTAACAGCCTGAGGCCCTTTCCTGCTTAAGTGGCTGAGGGGGGAAAAGGAAAAGAGCCTGAGGCTGCTAGGAATGGTGGGAGTTGGAGTCCAAAACACCTGGAAGGTCCAAGTTTGCCCATGCCAGCTTTCGACAGAGACCTCTTCCTCCCCTTCCCCTTTGCGCCCTTTCTTCCCCCTCCTGCCGAACACTCACTTTTTCCTCTACACTGCCGCTTCTGCCGCCATTTTGATCCGAGTGTGAGCGTGTTCAGGGGGGAGGGGGGAGGGAGGAAGACATGACCCGTGCGCGCGCTGCTGCGCAAACTCACCCCAGAGCAAAGCGAGGCAAAGCGAGCAGAGCGAGGCTGGGAAGAAGGGAGCCTGAGTGGAGAAGAAAAAGTGTTCGGCAGGAGGGGGACGAAAGGGTATTGGAGGTTCCAATTTCCCATGGCACACCTGATGATCGGTCAGGGCACACTAGTGTGCCACGACACACTGGTTGGGAAGCACTGCCTTAAATTATACCTTATCTTGTATTTGATATCTTACTTTTTTAAAAGTGTCTCAAAACTGTTGTTCACACAATAACAAGATGACCCAGGCGAGTCAGAAACAGAGAGATATGGTTCTTCTTTGGTCCTTGACCCTATGGAATTGGTAAGATTTTTGGGTACTCTCCTGTATACTGCTGTATGCTGTGGCAAAGAAGGGAATTGAGGTGTATTCTTGTAGTGTGAGAAGGACAAAACAACACTGAATAAAGACTTGGATACGAATCTTTAATAAAAACATCCCACGTTCCCACACAGATACGGGAGGGTGTTGGTTAAACTGACTAGGAATGTTTCTGGCTTGGGAACGAACTGGAAGTAAGTCCTGTGTGTGATTTCTCTTTCTCTCTCACACACACAAACTTTATTCACACCACCCAGAGACATGTTGCCACAACAAAACAGCTGTCTCCAGTGATAAGAGAGGATTGCTTATACTGTTATAGAAGATGTTGGGGAAATACTCTTCAGCCATGGTGTAAATAAGATATTTGAGTGACTCAAAAAATTTTGCCTTCACCATAACCCCACGACAGGCTTCTAAATCGTATCTACAGATGCTGGAAATATGACCACATAGCCTTTTTCTATATTATTGTATTATTTTTATAGTGTAAAGTTGTGATTATCTCGATCTTTGCGGAAGGAGGGAGAAGGAAGGAAATTCAAAGTGTCTACGCCCCACACCCACCATTTTCTGATCACAGCCGAAAGGCCGTGATTCATTAGTGGCTTTGCGCCAGGCAAAACTTTCCATTCACATGCCATAAGTTGTAAACCAGCTCCAGAACAAGAGAGGATGATGATTTTGTGTGCATTTTGTAAAATGTGTACGGGGTGTACAAAGAGCATCCTTCAGCATTGACCATGTCACCTAGTTGCTACTGGGAGTGGTGGCCTTTTTCGGTCTTAAATGGAACCATGCCCATGAACTGGGCAGCACTGCTTGTTCTAAATATTTCGTCAGCTATTCATCATACGCAGGGTCCCCCCCAGTTTCTATATATTTTACAAACAGTTTAATGGTAGAGTCCCATGTAGCCCATTATACGACACAAGACTACTTTTAACATTTTACTTCATACATTTGGCCCGCCCTTTATCAGGCCCGGATTAACACCTTTTTGCACCCTAGGCCACACTTTGGAATTACGCCCCCAAGCTAGCCTCTACCTTGAGCCAAGGGGAGGAGTGGAGAGGGGCAAGCAGGACAAGGCAGAAGGGGGAAGGAACAGAGGCACCCAGAGAGAAAGAGAGAGGGGGGAACAGCCTCCTTCCTTTGCCTCGCTTTGCTCTGAGGCGAGTCTGCGCAGTAGCGCCCGCACGGTCACATCTTCCTCCCTCCTCCTGAACACGCTCACGCTGCCCCCTCAGATCAAAACGGCGGCAGAAGCGGCAGTGTAGAAGAAAAAGTAAATGTTCGGCAGGAGGGGGGAAGAAAGGGCGCAAGGGGGGAGGAAGAGGTCTCTGTCGAAAGCTGACATGGGCAAACTTGGACCTTCCAGGTGTTTTGGATTCCAACTCCCACCATTCCTAGCAGCCTCAGGCTCTTTTCCTTTCCCCTCTCAGCCACTTAAGCAGGAAAGGGCCTCAGGCTGTTAGGAATGGTGGGAGTTGGGGTCCAAAGCACCCAGAGGGCCGAAATTTTCCCATGCCTGTTTTAGGGGACCTTAAAGTGGTGAGCCTCCTTCCAACATTGTGATTCTGGATAGAAAACAAACAACATAACATAACATTGTTTGAGTCCACAGTGCTCTCTGGGTGTAGGTGAACTACAACTTCCAAACTCAAGGTCAATTCCCAAGCAAACCCTTTCAGTACTTTCTATTGGTAATGAGAGTTCAATATGCCAAGTTTGGTTCAATTCCATTGTTGCAAGAGTTCAGGATGCTCTTTGATTCTGTGTTAACTATAAATCCCAGAAACTGTAACTCCCAAATGTCAAGGTCTATTTTCCCCAAACTCCATCTGTGTTCACATTTGAGCAAGACCTTAGTGTGTGTCTTTCTGCCATTCCTGCCAGGATATCTATGTTGTGTTCATCGAAATAGGCCCAGGTTTCACACTGAGTGTATAAATACATTTAAAAACATATTAACTATATGTATTACTGTGTTAGAGTTTAATTTTGTGTCATTTTGGTTGGTGGTGTACCCCAAGATTTTGTAAATGTAAAATGTGCCATGTCTCAAAAA
>JARBWK010000006.1:140138109-140233159 GCA_030556195.1 Anolis apletophallus
TTCACCTTTATCCAGAGAGCACTGTGGACTGAAACAATGTTGGATCAGGCGAAACTTGGCATGAATACTCAATATGCCCAAATGTGAATATAGATGGAGTTTGGGGAAAATAGACCTTGACATTTTGAGTTACAGTTTCTGGGATTTATAGTTAACACACAATCAAAGAGCACCCTGAACTCTTGCAACAATGGAATTGAAACAAACTTGGCACATTGAACTCTCATTACCAACAGAAAGTACTGAAAGGGTTTGCTTGGGAATCGACCTTGAGTTTGGAAGTTGTAGTTCACCTACACCCAGAGAGCACTGTGGACTCAAAGAACGTTATGTTATGTTGTTTTTTGTTTTCTATCCAGAATCACAATGTTGGAAAGAGGCTCACCACGTTAAGGTCCCTAAAACAGGCATGGGAAAACTTCGGCCCTCTGGGTGCTTTGGATTTCAACTCCCACCATTCCTAACAGCCTGAGGCCCTTTCCTGCTTAAGTGGCTGAGGGGGGGAAAGGAAAAGAGCCTGAGGCTGCTAGGAATGGTGGGAGTTGGAGTCCAAAACACCTGGAAGGTCCAAGTTTGCCCATGCCAGCTTTCGACAAAGACCTCTTCCTCCCCTTCCCCTTTGCGCCCTTTCTTCCCCCTCCTGCCGAACACTCACTTTTTCTTCTACACTGCTGCTTCTGCCGCCATTTTGATCCGAGCGTGAGCGTGTTCAGGGGGGAGGGAGGAAGACATGACCCGTGCGAGCGCTGCTGCGTAAACTCACCCCAGAGCAAAGCGAGGCAAAGCGAGCAGAGTGAGGCTGGGAAGAAGGGAGCCTGAGTGGAGAAGAAAAAGTGTTCGGCAGGAGGGGGAAGAAAGGGTATTGGAGGTTCCAATTTCCCACGGCACACCTGATGATCGGTCAGGGCACACTAGTGTGCCACGGCACACTGGTTGGGAAACACTGCTGTAGAAGTAGAGCTTTGAAAATGATACTTTTTGGGGGACCACCGTACCAAGAAGTATTTGGCAGCTGCTGCCAAGAAGAATTGGGCAGCTCTGAAAAGTTGAGACTAAAACCCAGATCAAATGCTTCTGCCCAGAAGCACCATAACGGACCAACTACTTACTGTTGGTTGAACAACTGCACAAGCAACATAGAGGGATCTATCGACTTCATCACTTTGCCAAATTTTCCCGTTATAGAACACTTCGCTGGCATAGCCAGCATGGAGCCGATCAGATCTCATCACATGATGCACAACTACCATTTTTCCAGCGTATAAGACGACCCCCAACTTTTCCAGTTGAAATATAGAGTTTGGGATATACTCGCCGTATAAGACTACCTCTCTTCCATCACACACCAAATAAAAATTTGAAAAGCATTAGATTTGATTTCAATATGGTAATTTTCCTATTACTGTACCTCCTTCTCTGCCTCTCAGATCCTGCACATGCACACCTGCACCGCTTCGCCATCGGGACCGCGTAAAGAACTTCCGTTTTCTTCAAAAGAAGACTGTGAAATGGGCAGGTACTTCATTTTCCTGTGTGATAGTTCAGAATGCGGAGGATTACTATAGATGTGCAGCGTCCCACATCTCCTGCATCACCTGCTTCCCCATCACACACTGAAAAGGGTACCTTTCTGGCTTGCTTCCACACTGTCCCCAGCATTTTCAATCTGAGCATGGGTAGTCTTCATGTTCAGAGTTCTCCGTCATAGAATACTTCACCAACGCAGCCATCACGGAGCGTCTATTTGCCTTTTCCTGCCAAAGTGGTACCTTATATCTACTCACATTTTGCATGTTTTTGAATTGCTAGGTTGACAGGAGCTGGAGTTGACAGATGGGAGCTCACCCCATCTTGCGGATTCCAACCACCAACCCTGAGATCATCAGTTCAGCACAAGGGTTTAGCCCATTGAGCCACCACGGCCCCATTAAAGTTTCATGTAAGATGATTAATGACGAGAAAAGGAGCACAAGGCTCATTTTTAGACCGCCCACAGAAACACCTATTCTTTAATGTCACTACAACTATCTAACAGGGAAATCTGACAGTTTCTATTTCCCGTTAAAATAAATACCTTTTGCTGTTTCTACGCAAGTCGGGAGCTTGAAGACAATGGCTCACCGACTCCAAAACGTCTGTTTCTACACACTTTACAAACAGTTGAAAGACGGAGTCCCACAGAGAACTACCAGAAGTAATAAATAATAATAATAAACTTTATTTATAACCCGCCACCATCTCCCCAAAAGGGACTCTGGGCGGCTAACATGAGGCCAAGCCCAAAACAATACAACATGATTAAACACAGAATAACAAAACTACATCAAATAAATATGAAATAACAAATAGGATAAAGAATATAAAATAACATACTAAAATCGAACACAAAGGGTAGGCCAGGATTACCCATAAGGCCAACCTAGGCCATGGCCTAGGAGCGTAAGCCGAGGGGGGCGCAGTTCACGGACCAAAAAAAAATGTTGACACAAAAACGCAATGCACTGCCTGCGTGCATGTAGATGACTCTCTCTCTCTCTCTCTCTCTCTCAAGGGAGAGCGGGGGAGAGCGCTGCGAGGGGGCAGGGGAGGAGGAAATGGTGCCCACCCTCGCCCCCACCCCCTTGTCAAAGAAGGAGAGCGCAAGGAGGAGGAGGCAGTGGGAAGCCACTGGGGCCGCTGCTGGGCATGCATGGCACCCAGAACATGGCGGAGAAGGCAGAGGCACTCGCGCCTTCCTTCCTTGACAAGGCCAGGGGTGCCGTGCATGCTCGGTAGCGACCCCGGGGGCTTCCCGCCGCCTCCTCCCTCCTTGCCCCCTCCTTCCTTGACTCAAGGAAGAAGGGTGCGAGGAGGAGGCGGAGGAAAGCCCCCGGGGCCACTGCCGGGCATGCGTGGCAGGAGGGCACGAGCGCCTCTGCCTCCTCCGCCATGTTCCTGGGTGCCGCGCATGCTCGGCAGTGGCCCCGGGGGCTTCCCTCCTCCTCCTCGCGCCCTCCTTGAGTCAAGGAAGGAGGGTGCGAGGAGGAGGAGGCGGAGGGAAGCCCCCGGGGCCGCTGCCGGACATACGCAGCACCCCAGGAACATGGCGGAGCCAGAGGAAGCAGAGGCGGCTTGAATCTCGGCGCAGTTGCCGCCCCGCAGCAGCCTTCATGCCGAGAGGTGAGCACAGGAAGAAGGGCTCAGCGCCTGAAGGGAAAAAGGAGAAGCAGGGTTAGAATTAGACCAGGATTGTCCTTGCTCCTTTTTCCTTTTGGGGGGCAAAGTGCGGGCAGTGGAAAGAAGGAAAAGAGGGAAGGAAGGAGGCTGTTCCCCCCTCTCTCTTTCTCTCTGGGTGCCTCTGTTCCTTCCCCCTTCTGCCTTGTCCTGCTTGCCCCTCTCCACTCCTCCCCTTGGCTCAAGGTAGAGGCTAGCTTGGGGGCGTAATTCCAAAGTGTGGCCTAGGGTGCAAAAAGGTGTTAATCCGGGCCTGATAACGGGCGGGCCAAATGTATGAAGTAAAATGTTAAAAGTAGTCTTGTGTCGTATAATGGGCTACATGGGACTCTACCGTTAAACTGTTTGTAAAGTGTATAGAAACTGGGGGGGGGGGGGGACCCTTGGCGTCTGATGGATAGCTGACGAAATATTTAGAACAAGCAGTGCTGCCCAGTTCATGGGCATGGTTCCATTTAAGACCGAAAAGGCCACCACTCCCAGTAGCAACTAGGTGACATGGTCAATGCTGAAGGATGCTCTTTTGTACACCCCGTACACATTTTACAAAATGCACACAAAATCATCATCCTCTCTTGCTCTGGAGCTGGTTTACAACTTATGGCATGTGAATGGAAAGTTTTGCCTGGCGCAAAGCCACTAATGAATCACGGCCTTTCGGCAGTGATCAGAAAATGGTGGGTGTGGGGCGTAGACACTTTGAATTTCCTTCCATCTCCCTCCTTCTCTTTCCGACTTCCGCAAAGATCGAGATAATCACAACTTTACACTATAAAAATAATACAATAATATAGAAAAAGGCTATGTGGTCATATTTCCAGCATCTGTAGATACGATTTAGAAGCCTGTCGTGGGGTTATGGTGAAGGCAAAGTTTTTGAGTCACTCAAATATCTTATCTACACCATGGCTGAAGAGTATTTCCCCAACATCTTCTATAACAGTAGAAGCAATCCTCTCTTATCACTGGAGACAGCTGTTTTGTTGTGGCAACATGTCTCTGGGTGGTGTGAATAAAGTTTGTGTGTGTGAGAGAGAAAGAGAAATCACACACAGGACTTACTTCCAGTTCGTTCCCAAGCCAGAAACATTCCTAGTCAGTTTAACCAACACCCTCCCGTATCTGTGTGGGAACGTGGGATGTTTTTATTAAAGATTCGTATCCAAGTCTTTATTCAGTGTTGTTTTGTCCTTCTCACACTACAAGAATACACCTCAATTCCCTTCTTTGCCACAGCATACAGCAGTATACAGGAGAGTACCCAAAAATCTTACCAATTCCATAGGGTCAAGGACCAAAGAACCATATCTCTCTGTTTCTGACTCGCCTGGGTCATCTTGTTATTGTGTGAACAACAGTTTTGAGACACTTTAAAAAAAGTAAGATATCAAATACAAGATAAGGTATAATTTAAGGCAGTGCTTCCCAACCAGTGTGTCGTGGCACACTAGTGTGCCGTGAGCGATCATCAGGTGTGCCATGGGAAATTGGAACCTCCAATACTCTTTCTTCCCCCTCCTGCCAAACACTTTTTCTTTTCCACTCGGGCTCCCTTCTTCCCAGCCTTGCTTTGCTCGCTTTGCTCTGAGGCGAGTCTGCGCAGTAGCGCCCGCACGGGTCACATCTTCCTCCCTCCCCTCCTGAACACGCTCACGCTGCCCTCTCAGATCAAAACGGCGGCAGAAGCGGCAGTGTAGAAGAAAAAGTAAATGTTCGGCAGGAGGGGGAAGAAAGGGCGCAAGGGGGGAGGAAAAGGTCTCTGTCGAAAGCTGACATGGGCAAACTTGGACCTTCCAGGTGTTTTGGATCCCAAATCCCACCATTCCTAGCAGCCTCGGGCTCTTTTCCTTTCCCCCCCCTCAGCCACTTAAGCAGGAAAGGGCCTCAGGCTGTTAGGAATGGTGGGAGTTGAAGTCCAAAGCACCCAGAGGGCCGAAGTTTTCCCATGCCTGTTTTAGGGACCTTAAAGTGGCGAGCCTCCTTCCAACATTGTGATTCTGGATAGAAAACAAACAACATAATATAACATTGTTTGAGTCCACAGTGCTCTCTGGGTGTAGGTGAACTACAACTTCCAAACTCAAGGTCAATTCCCAAGCAAACCCTTTCAGTACTTTCTGTTGGTAATGAGAGTTCAATATGCCAAGTTTGGTTCAATTCCATTGTTGCAAGAGTTCAGGATGATCTTTGATTGTGTGTTAACTATAAATCCCAGAAACGGTAACTCCCAAATGTCAAGGTCTATTTTCCCCAAACTCCATCTGTGTTCACATTTGAGCAAGACCTTAGTGTGAGTCTTTCTGCCATTCCTGCCAGGATATCTATGTTGTGTTCATCGAAATAGGCCCAGGTTTCACACTGAGTGTATAAATACATTTAAAAACATATTAACTATATGCATTACTGTGTTAGAGTGTCATTTTGTGTCGTTTTGGTTGGTGGTGTGCCCCAGGATTTTGTCAATGTAAAAAGTGTGCCGCGGCTCAAAAAAGGTTGGGAAACACTGCCATACAGAACCCCTATGACCAACAGAAAATAATGTGTTTTCCGATGTGGTGGTGTGCCCCAAGATTTTGTAAATGTAAAAAATGTGCCATGTCTCAAAAAAGGTTGAAAAACACTGATGTAGATACATAAGAACAGATTTCTTTAATCAACTCCACAGCTGCTCCTCAGCTTTTCCTCTCTAGACCTTAACTCACTATGTAGTGCCACTTTTCACTTCCTGACTACCTTTCAGGAGTCTAAATCCTATTAGTCTAGTCCCATAGTGTTAGGACTAACTATTCTTATACTCCTCCTGCGACTAACTCTAGACAAAACAGAATCAATCCTCCTCTGGTTCATTCAGTCACCAACCGACCCTCTTTTTTAAAACCAACATTCTTTTTTTCCTCAGTGACAGTTGGCTCCGCCCCTTTTTCCTCAGCTTGGAGCTAGGTTGCTATGGCAACGCTTGGGGCCTCTGTCCAATTCTTAGCTAATACTAATAAACCTATCTAAATCGTATACTGAGCATTTCATTACATACGCCCATCTTTAAGTAAAACAATTTCTAAGCAAGTTTACATCAATTCACTATATATAAATATTCAAATACTTATACATTTCCCTGTTTTCCATACTTACACACATCAAAACCAATGAAAAACCATGGGGAAAAAACACATTGCCATTTCGTCACTTAACTACACCAGGCAGCTATGAAATTCAAAGAAGTCTAGGACTTGGAAGGGCAGCTATGAAGGAACGAGGACAAATTCTGAAATGTCAAAATATATTACTGAATACAAATGTTAGGGTGGCCCATGCCATTGCACTCCCCATTTCTATGTAGAAGTGTGAAAGCTGGACAGTGAAGAAAACTCATAGGGAGAAAATCAACTCATTTGTGATGTGGTACTGGGGAAAAAAATAGAGACAAAATGTGCTGCAGGATGTCCCGCAAAAACAAAGGTTTTGCAGTTTAATAAACCTTTTCCATGTTTTTATGATAGAACCAATTAGGGAAACAACATTTATAACCCAGGCACGAAAATCATGTTACACAGTGTTGTCTTCCCAATCTCAGATTTTAGACCGGTCTCTGAGGCTTGTTGCTCTCCCCATCCTCACCAATGTGTTCCCACATTCAAAACATGATTGAAACTCTTTGAGTTGTTCCTTATGCTGTGGAACTACAGGAATTGCTAAGTGTGGGTTTGAAGTAGATTCATGAGAGGACACTTGCCAGCAGCGTTGTACCAAGGTTGGGAAATATGAATGATGCCGACGTGATATGCACATGAGGCATTCCTTCTTTCCAGATGTGGATTAAGGCAACCTCCTGTTTTATGCCTCTTCCAATTCCGAAACCTGGAAAACTCAGCATTCCATGGGCAAATCAAACCTTGAGGTGTTGTCTGGTTTCTCCTGATCTGATCCTTTGAAGATGCCAGTCCCAGATGCAGGCGAAGTGTCAGGAGAAAATGCTGCTAGAACATGGCCATACAGCCCGGAAACCACACAACACCCCAGTGATCCTGGACATGAAAGCTTTTGAGAATACAAATTCAAACCTTGTTCTCCAGAGCAGTGTTTCCCAACCTTTTTTGAGCCGCGGCACACTTTTTACATTTGCAAAATCCTGGGGCACACCACCAACCAAAATGACACAAAATGACACTCTAACACGGTAATACATATAGTTAATATGTTTTTAAAATGTATTTATACACTCGGTGTGAAACCTGGGCTTCAACATAGATATCCTGGCAGGAATGGCAGAAAGATACAAACTTCCCACACAGAACTCCCATAACCAAGACAAAATGCTATAAGAGTTTGGTGGGCATTGACCTTGGGTTTTGGAGTTGTAGTTCACCTATATTCAGAGAGCACTGTGGACTCAAACAATGTTGGATCAGGACCAAACTTGGCATGAATACTCAATATGCCCAAAAATGAACGCAGATGGAGTTCAGGGGAAATAGACCTTGACATTTGGGAGTTGTACTTGCTGGGATTTATAGTTCCCCTACAATCAAAGAGCATTCTGAACCCCACCAATGATAGAATTGGGCCAAACTTCCCACACAGAACCCCCAGGAAGCAAGAGGAGGTCTCTACTTGGGGAAAGGGAGACGGACCTTCCCAATGCATGGAGAGGGAGAGACCAAGTAGACAAAGGGTGGGGGTGTTTGTAATTTTGTGCCTTTATCGAGGTAGGTTTCTTAGGGTTTTTATACTTCAACACACTAGATTCTCTCCCCTCCCCCCCCGGAGGTGCCAATTTCCCACGGCACACCTGATGATCGCTCATGGCACACTAGTGTGCCCTAGCACACTGGTTGGGAAACACTGCTCCAGAGTCATAGCTAAACACTCAAAATGTTACAACATGAATGCACACTACTCTTCAAAGCAGTGCTATCACGCTGAGATTTTTTTTTCTCATCTAGCCCATGAGAACCAGATAAGAGGTTCAAGTCCCTGGGACTCAAGGTCACTCCCAAAGATCTGGGAACCCTAATGCATGCACATATGCACAGCTTTCTCCCTGCAGGGCTTCATATGCATAATGGCTGAAGAGTCAAAATGGCCACCCAGAAATCCTGGCCCAAAGCGTTGATCCCATTTAATAATTTAGCAGGGCGGTGGCTGCTTCGAGAGCATTGTGATCTGCCTGGGAGCCAGGGAAGAGACACCAGGGCTGCCTTTCCCACCAGAAGGCCTTTGGGACTCTCAAGCAGCTCTTGGTAGTACTGTCGGGAACAACAAGAGTCCGGGCTGAAGAAACAGTTGTAAAAGGGGAAAATGCAAACCCGTGATGACAAAAAGAGTCCATGAGGCCTTCTTTGTTTCAAAGTAAATACACACTCTTAACTACACCGATATCTATAAGTACAAAGTAAATACACAAATGCCCTGTTGCTATAAACTTTAGAAAAAGTATAAATTCAATTAATCATGAGAATACTTAATTAATTCATATAGTACACAAGCATATGGAACAAAAGCAATGGGACTATTTACAATGGTGTAACAAACATAATATTCATGTTTTCCAAGTAATTAGTCGGATCTTCTGAAAGTCATGTGGACAATTTAAACATAACCAAAAATAGTCCCATGTGAGTTCAAGATGAGATAAAACGTCTTGGGAATGCACACAACAGAAAAAATTGTTTCCACACAATCTTTTCTGTTGCCCCCTCTGTTGTGTCTGTTTTGCCTAGTATCGTATCTGGAAATTGCTTTTCCAAATCTAATCGGATTTCCAGTTTGTTGTTGCCATATGCCCTCAAGTCATTTTCAACCTAAGGTGGACTTCTTGGCGAGATTTGCTCAGAGAGGTTTGATTTCACTTTCCTTTGAGACCGAGAGAATGTGGTTTGCCGAGTGGGTTTTCACGAACAAACAAGGATTCAAACCGTGGTCTCCAGAGTTATAATCCAACATACAAACCATTATTGTCGTGAACAGACAGTCTTAAAGAAGCCAAGCCCACTGTAGTTAGTAATAAAAGTTTATTAGCAGCGTCATAAACTCAAACAAATGGCAAAACTTGACCAAACAAACTGAAAACTCAAAAACCGCAGTCATTCTAAGCAAAAAGAGTCAACCGCACAAAATGGGGATTAAATCCATAGCAAATACAAAACCCCACAGGAACACAGGAGAATCTATGCATTATCAGCCAGTTCGTTGTCGTCACACCAAAGAGAGCAGGCAGCAATGGTCATCACACAAAGGGGAAAAGCAGCAGCAAATCACGGAACTAGTCCCAGGCATGGCCGGATTACCCATAAGGCCAACATAAGCCATGGCCTAGGGGCGCATGCCAAGGAGGGGCGCAGATCACGGACCAAAAAAATAAAAATAAAAAACTGGTCCATGCCCCTCTTTCCCCCTTTCTCGTGCCCCTCCTCACTCCTTCTCCCAGCAAAGTCTCTCTCTCTCTCTCTGGGCTGCGGCGGGGCCCTCGCATTGATCCATTGATTTGCCCGCAGGTCTCTGGCTGGCCTGACCTCCTGGCTCCCGGGGAAGCCGTCTCCATGGCGACTCGCCCGGCTCCCTCGGCGGCAGACTGTAAATTCCTGCAGCCAGAGCCAAGCGGCAGAGTCTGGGAGAGGGTGATGGGAGGGAGGGGAGAAGGAGGAAGAGGAGTCAACTAGGAGGAAAGAAAGTAAAGAAGGAAGAGAGGGAGGGAGGAAGAGGGGAGAGAAAGGGCGTTGCTTGGGTGGACCTCTCCCAGGTCCCCAGCACGAGACCACACCAACCCAGGCTTGCTCCTGCACTCTCGGACCAAACCGGGGCAGACTGCTTGGCCAAAGGGAGCCGCGGGAGGGAGGGAAGGATCAAGGCCAGGGTCTGGCTCTCCTGCCTTCGGGAGCAGCCGAACAAAAGCCGCACAAACCCCAACCTGAATCCTCCCTCGCTCTGCGGGAGCGCACGCCAAGCGGACATCTCTCTCTCTCTCTTGCTGTCTCTCTCTCTCTCTTGCTCTCTCTCTCTCTCTCACTCACTCTCTCATGCACACCTTTGGAACGAGTTTGCACTCGTTGCGCTCTCCCCAAGCCTCCCGAGGAGACCTTCAGAGCACAGCGGAGCTTTCCAGCCGGTGGGAATGGGGACCTTGGAGGTGGCGGGATGGTGCCTACTCGCCTTTCTCTTCTGCTCTGGAAGCACCATGGCGAAAGCCAG
Source organism: Anolis apletophallus (assembly GCA_030556195.1). Lineage (NCBI taxonomy): Eukaryota > Metazoa > Chordata > Lepidosauria > Squamata > Anolidae > Anolis > Anolis apletophallus. The sequence goes on from JARBWK010000006.1 coordinate 140,148,508, forward strand.
CCAAGTGTGGGTTTGAATGGTGTGGGGGGGGGGGGCAGTAGAGGTTGGCTTAAAGGGGGTGTAATTCCAAAGTGTGGCCTAGGGCGCAAAAAGGTGTTAATCCGAGCCTTGTCCCAGGTGAAACCAAAAGAGCAGTCAGTGTCAGGAAGTAGCCAGGAAACCAGAAGAATCTAGCACACAGGGATTTTAATTGGTGTAGCCGGTGAAAGAGTACAAGATGCGGATCACACCAGACACGATACCAGAGTCCAGGAGGAAGTCCAAGGTCCAAAATCCACAGCAAAGTAGCAACACAGGGCAGAGCACGGATAGCCAGAATGATTCCTTGCCAGCTGCAAATAATCATTATTTCCGACCCCCCTTTATTCAAAGTTCTTCCTCAGAACTAGATTGAGCCAACGCCTGATCATCATTCCTCTCAGCCGCTATAACTTCTTCACGTGCTGCCTTTTGCCTTTCACGCCAAGCCATTTGTCTTCTGCAATGACTTAGATCACCCCAAGATGAAGCCTGCTCTTTGGTACTCCAATTCCCATCCCCAGCAAACCCCACACATGAATCACTACTAGTAGGCTCCTCACAAACATCCCATATCTGCTGTACTTTAGTCCAATCCATATCACTTCTTCAGAATCCCCATCCCCATCCAGGGGCGGTCTGAGATAATTTCGCATGGTAGGCGAAAATTATTTCAGCGCCCCCAACATAACTTTTGGGCCCGGGCCTTACCTTGCGTTCCTCCCATGCGCCCGCCCTCTGCAACGCCCGTGCGTGGGGGCGGCAGCGGGCACCAGGAAGCGCTGGGAGAGGCCTTATCTCTCCGCAGCGCATGCGCTGTGCCTCTGAAGCTCCGTTGGCACAGCGCATGCGCCGCGGAGGCCGACGCCGTCCGTGCTGCTGCTGCGTCGCCCGCCCGCCAGCATGCGCTGTGCCAACGGAGCTCCGTAGGCACAGCGCATCTGTATGCGGGAGAGGGAGATGCATGCGCTATCCTCTACGGGCTCTCTTGAGGTCCGTAGGCTGCGCTTGCACGCGTCGCCCTCCGCGCGCATGCGCTGTGCCTACGGAGCTCAAGAGAGCTCCATAGGGACAGCGCATGCGCGCGGAGGGCGACGCGCGCGTGCGCTGTGCCTACGGAGCTCAAGAGAGCTCCGTAGGGACAGCGTACGCTGCGTGTCCCCCTCCCGCGCGCATGCGCAGTGCCTACGGACCTCAAGAGAGCTCCGTGGCACTGCGCATGTGCGTGGAGATTCTGTGACGCATGCGCAGTGCCTACGGACTTCTCTTGCGGTCCGTAGGCACTGCGCATCTTGCGCGAAACCGCAGCGCAGCAGCAAGGCGGGTGCCACCGCGGCGCCGCAGGGCAGCGCCTCACAATGGCGCCCCCCCCCGCAGCGTCCAAGATGGCGCTCTCACGCGGCGCGTAGGCCGCGTAATGGCAAAGACCGCCCCTGTCCCCATCTCCCACAGATTGCTCCCCATCATCACACCCTTCCTCCCCTGAAAACCCCAGAAACGTATCATCATCAGAGGACTCATTCAGTATTTGCCTTATTCTTTTCCTTCCCTGTTTCTCGTCTGACTCAGACTCACGAGTAACCCGTTTTGCGTTCCTGGCCCAATCCCCTCTCTCTCAGCCTCAGACTCAGGCTCAACTATAACAATTATGCCATGCTGACTCTTCAAATTACCAGTACCTGGGTATTTATAATGGTTAACATGGCATTTGGGACCTAACATAAACAAAGAGCACATACATTTAAGCAATGACTTAAAGCAGAGGAATTTAAGCAATGACTTAAATCAGACTGTTTGTGCCAACTAAAATTAGCCCATTGAGTCAATGGGAACTTGGTAAATCAACATTGATTTAGTGTGTATATTTTAATAGACAGTAATAACTAGATTTAGGTCCATGTGTAAAATTAAATTTTGTCCCCATTTAAATGAGATCAATATCAACAGGGAATGGAGGGGGTTTAACTTGTTGCCTATACCAGAGTTTCTCAAACTGTGCTCCTCCAGATGTTTTGTACTTCAGCTTGCACAATTCCTAACAGCTGGTAAACTGGCTGGGATTTCTTGGAGCTGAAGTACAATAATCATGTCAGGTGTGTCTATTAAACTGTTCTGGGCCTCTTTCACACAACTCGGTTATTGCACTTTAGCTGCTGTGGTTCCAACCTATGGAGTTCTGGAATTTGTAGGGGTGTGACGCATTTAGAATATGCCAGATAGAGAGCTGCTCTAGAACCTCACTGAAAAACAGATTCCGGGATCCTATAAGCAGGGGCGGTCCTAGCAATTACGCGGCCTACGCAACCGCGTAGGGCGCCATCTTGGACGCGGCGGGGTGGGGCGCCATCGTGGGATGCCGCGCGTTGCCGTCCGTGCTGCTGATGCTGCGTCGCACAGCGCATCACGCGCGTGCCGTGCGCTGTCCCCTACGGAGCTCTCTTGAGTTCCGTAGGCACAGCGCATGCGCCTTGTATGTCCGCTGCTGCTGCTGCGTCACCCTCCGTGCGCTGTTCCCTAGCTGGAGCTCTCTTGAGCTCCGTGGGCGATGCAGCAGCAGCAGCACGCATCTTGTGCTGTGCCAACGGAGGTCTAGAGAGCTCCAGGCCTCTCCTAGCGCTTCCTGGTGCCCGCTGCCGGTGCCCTGCCCCCACGGGGCGTTGCAGAGGGGCGGAAGAGCGCTCTCCCTTGCCCTGTGCAACGCCCCGTGGGTAGGGCTGGCAGGGGAAACCAGGAAGCGCTAGGAGGGGCCTTCGAAGGCCTTCAAATTCCACAGGGCAAGGAGCGGCGGCGCGTGGGAGGAACGGAAGGAGCGCGCGCAAGGTACCAAGAAAAAAAATTGGGGAGGGGGCGCAAAAATAATGTTGGGAGGGGGTGCCGAAATAATTTTCGCCTACTATGCGAAATTACCTTAGACCGCCCCTGCCTATAAGATGGTGCCAAAGCAATACAATTGGAATCAAAGTGCAATAACTGAGTAAAGAACTGTGAAAAGAACCCTGTATCCCTCCAGTGATCTCTGGTCAGTGCCAGATTTCCCATTGTGCTTAGGTATTCTTAACGACAGGGTCCCGTTGGCCAGGAGGGCCCATCTTCCTGTCCCAAAAATGTTTTTACAGTGGATTTGTGTGGTGCAATTCTATATTTGAAGGCATTCTGCTTTGGAGCAACTCCAGACATAATGATTGAGTTGATAAGTCTACGGGAGTGTGCACAAAGCAGGTAGTAAAGGTAAAGGTTTTCCCCTGACATTAAGTCTAGTTGTGTCCGACTCTGAGGGTTGGTGCTTGTGATGATTCCCTACCTAGTAGGCCGGGGAAAAGCCTGCAGGAGTAGGCCCAAAAAGTTTGGCCTCCATTTTGAGTAAGGGCAAGAGAGGCAGCCATCTTGGAAGCTTATTTCCTGAAAGGGGTGTGGTTAGTAGCATCTGGGAGGGAAATGAGAAATGTCTACAACTGGTTGCGGGAGAGTGGGAGGAGCCAAACTTGGATACAGAAAAAGAAATGCCCTGCTTATGAGGCATTTTGAAATCTGACAAGTTGAGTTCTGGTCTGACTGTCAAAAGGGAAGGCGTAGTTGAGAGTTAGCTTGCTTAGTGACAGAAGAGCTGTCTGTAGGTTCTTAGAAGAAGTGTTAGTTAGCTAGACAAAAGAAGCTTGAGGAAACAGGTTGCTAACAAGAAAGGTTAGAGTGATTGCCTCACATCTATCAGAGTTGATAGTGTGAGTGGAAGTAGCCAGATAAGTCCTGTGGTAGACTATCTGTGCTGGTATTAGGAATTGCTAATCAGAGGGCGTACCCTGATAGTAGTATCCTATGTGGGGAGGAAGAAGAATTTTGCTGTAACTTAAAAGAAACCATCAAGCCTTGTGCCAACAATCGTAACCATTAAGCTTCGAGCCAGTTTTGTTCCAATTCTCAACAATACATTGTTTTGTTCTCAAGTAATGCCTGGTGTGTGCCTCCATTAAAGAAGAGTAAAAGCAGTTCCTGATAAAGAATCGCCTCAGTATCTCCTCTCCATTACTTTATACTTGGGGCTAGTGTGTTTTCAGCGGTGTCTCGATCAATAGAGTAGTATAGCTCTGCACAGTTTTTAAACTCCTTAAGTAAAATAAAATCCTTATTACATTAAGGTTGGTGGCAGCAAGTTTGATTCATTGGGGTTTCAAAATACCCCTGAACAATCCTCCATGCGTTATATTGGAGGCCAGGGTGAGATATTCTGGGGATAGTCCACCCTGTCTGAGGCTAAAATAAGCCCGCTGTCTTTTATAATTGGTGGCAACATAGGAAACCTTTTTGGTTTCTGAAGAGTTTGAAAGGCATACTTTCTATAATGCTCATCTCCATTTCTAAGCCGAAGAGTCGGCATTGTCCATAGACACCTCCAAGGTCATGTGGCCGGCATGACTGAATGGAGTGCGGTTACCTTCCCACCGAAGCAGTACCTATTGATCCACTCACATTTGCATGCTTTCAAACTGCTAGGTTGGGAGAAGCTGGGGCTGACAGCAGAAGCTCACGCCTCTCCCCAAATTCAAACCTGTGACCTTTCTGTCAACAAGTTTAACAGCAGTTTAACTCACTGCGCCACTGGGGCCTCCCTCCTTCAGGGCCCAAGGAAGGGGGCTCATAACTTAACTAGCACAAGGCCTCATTTGTCCTAAATCAGGCACTGTCTCTAGTCTACCTTCTCCCAAACTTTTGGGCTTCTCTGGGGAGAAGGAATACAATTGAAGTCTGCAGTGACTAACTAAGAGAAGCCCATCACAAATTCCTGATCAGCAAATATATTAATAATAGGGTTTATTTATTTATTATTTGGATTTATACACCGCCACTCCCCGAGGGCTCGGAGCAGTTTACAAGTAAAAATGGAAACAACAATAAAACTATCAAACCAAAATTTAAAAACAATTTCATAGCTCAAATGCCACACGGAATAACTGTGTTTTGCAAGGCCTCCGAAAAGTTTGCAAGTCCCGCAAAGCCCGGACTTCTGCAGGAAGTGTGTTCCACAATGAGGGAGCTACAACCGAAAAGGCTCTGCGCCTAGTAGCTGTTAAGCGGGTGGTTTTAAAATTGGGAATTTCCAACAGATTTTGTTCTTCAGAGCGAAGTGATCTCTGAGGTTGGTAGGGGGTGAGGTGGTCCCTCAAATACAAGGCCTTGAAGGTAAGTAACATCACTTTGAAGGTAATCCGGTGCTCAATCGGTAGCCAGTGCAGCTGCTGAAGAATTGGGGTGACATGACACCTCACCGGCTCCCTAGCGAGGAGTCGTGCCACAGCATTCTACACCAGCTTAAGCTTCCGAATCACCGCCAAAGGTAGGCTAATGTAGAGGGTGTTACAGTAGTCTAGTCTTGAGATGACTGTGGCTTGGATCACCGTAGCCAGGTCATTCCTAGACAAGTAGGGAGCCAGTTGCCTAGCCTGTCGCGGGTGGAAAAATGTGATTCTGCTCACAGCGGAGACCTGAGCCTCCATTGTGAGCAGATGGTCCAATTGGGCTCTTTACCAGTGATGACAAGCGTAATGCCTCGCCATCCAGGATTGGCAACTGGATATTGCCACTGCCCAGACGACCCAGCCAAAGCATCTCATTCTTCGCTAGATTCACCCTCAACCTGCTGGCACGCAACCATCCAGTCACAGCTTCAAGGCACCGATGGTTTGTTGGTGTTATCAAAAATCAAAACTTGCGAGCAAGAGGGGTCCAACCAGGTTGGTCTGATGTTCAACAATGACCTTTCCCCCCATATACATGGTGACATAAGTACACCCCACAGGGACACGCGGCTAATGAGCAGCAGAGAACCAATCAGCAATAACAGCAGACGGAGTGCTTCCACCAATCGGTGCATGGATTGTAATTTGCACCAATCAGCACCTAGAGTGGCAAAAGTTAATTCTTTCAATTGCTGTCAAGTCTCTATAAATGTCTCTATGAATCAATTGCCTTAATATCTGATTTGGAACTATTTATTTATTTATTTATTTACGGCATTTTACCCCGCTCTTCTCAACCCCCGAGGGGGGACTCAGAGCGGCTTCCAAAAGGCACAATTTGATGCCTACATCACAATCGCAGTATAAAAACACAATATAAAACCCTCCAGCATTCGACACTAAAATACATTAAAATACAATTATATTCACACATCCTATGCATTCACCTCTGTTAAAAACAGTGTTCCGTCCATAAAAGCATTGAGCCCTATTCACCAACTTTCCATTAAACTACTAAAGTGCTGTCCTGTGCTACTATGCGAATGCCTGGTCCCACATCCAGGCTTTCACTTTTTTCCTAAATGTCAGGATGGATGGAATTGATCGTATGTTGCTAGGGAGCGCATTCCACAGACGGGGAGCCACCACCGAGAAGGCCCTCTCCCTCGTCCCCACCAGCCGCACCTGGGAAGCCTGCGGGAGTGAGAGCAGGGCCTCCCCGGATGATTCTAAAGTACGAGGTGGGAGGTAGCGGCAGATGCGTTCGGACAAGTAAGCTGGGCCAGAACTGTATAGGGCTTTAAAGGTCAAAACCAGCACTTTGAATTGAGCCTGGAATTGGACCGGCAGCCAGTGGAGCCAACACAACAGGGGGGTGGTATGCTCCCTGTATGTAGCTCCAGTTAGTAGTCTGGCTGCCGCCCGTTGGACTAGTTGTAATTTCCGAACTGTCTTTAAAGGCAGCCACGTAGAGTGCGTTGCAGTAATCTATTCGGGATGTGACCAGAGCGTGGACGACCGTAGCCAGATCAGACTTCCCAAGGTACGGGCGCAGCTGGCGCACGAGTCTTAACTGTGCAAAAGCTTCCCCGGCCACCGCTGAGTCCTGGGGTTCCAGGCTCAGCGATGAATCCAGGATCACTCCCAAGCTGCGAACCTGCGTCTTCAGGGGGAGTGTAACCCCATCCAACACAGGCTGTTACCCTATGCCCTGTTCGGCCTTTCGACTGACCAGGAGGACCTCTGTCTTGTCTGGATTAAGTTTCAATTTGCTAGCTCTCATCCAGTCCGACACAGCAGCCAAGCACCGGTTCAAGGTCTGGACAGCCTCCTTGGTGACAGGTGGGAAGGAGTGACAGATCTGGACGAAAATCCACTATTTTATCTCCTGACATCCACTTTTGGCCATGGTGAATAATCCTGTGATCCTTGCCTTCATCCCATTTGTGTCCGATCTCAAACTTTGGAGCCTGGACACGCCAGGAACCCGAGGTTGCTCTGCCGAAAAGGGGCCAGCATAGCAAAGGCCCTGTTTCCACTATTTCAAAAGCAGCTGAACTTTGGCCCTTTAAAGCACTGCCTGGCCCTTAAGGGTGCCTTCATTTTCCCTGAAAAACACATTGCATGGCAGCTTGTAAACGCTTTTGGATCTTGGGCGATGAAAGGGAGGACTATAACTGCCAGGTAATTATTGTCATTACCATAATCTGCTGTGATCAAGGCACTTGCTTGCAGACAGCACTTAAAGAAAAGGGGCATGCATTAAACCATGCTCGGTCCTAGGCAATTTCCCCCCCTCCCCCTTTTTTTTGGAGGCACGATGCTAAACGTATCGAAAAGAAGGCAATCCAGGAAAGGAGAAGAAACCCACCTAACATGCTTTTGGGGCCCAAGGGCAGATCTGGGAAACCCTCTGCATTTTGCCCAAGCATGTTATTGGATTAAACAAGCAAGTGGGACCCCGGCCAAGCCAAGAAAAAGGCAACTTGTCAGTTTCCACCCTTTAATTACATGAAGGTGAAAGAGCAAGAGCATCACGGTGGTGGCTCGGGGATGGAATCAGACAGGTTTTTGCACGCACCAAACCAAGGGGCTGTTGCCCAAGTGGGAAACAAAGAGCAGGTCAGGAGAACACAATGTTCCTCAAATCCTGGCCAGCATCGATCTCTTAAGGCAGTGTTTTTCAACCTTTTTTGAGCCGCTGCACATTTTTTTCATTTACAAAATCCCAGGGCACACCACCAACCAAAATGACACTCTAACCCAGTAATGCATATAGTGAATATGTTTTTAAATGTATTTATACACTCAGTGTGAAACCTGGGCCTGTTTCGATGAACACAACATATATATGACTTCCTCTCACATACTTATACATGGCCATCATGTCTTCTCTCAGCCTTCTCTTCTTCAGGCTAAACATGTCCAGCTCTTCAAGCCGCTCCTCATAGGGCTTGTTCTCCAGACCCTTGTGAAATTTCATCCTGAGTGAAACTTGCTTCCAGTTAACTATGGATGTCATGAAGCTGTTATAAACTGTTCCTTGGGGTGGGGAGGGGGGCAACTTTTGAAAAATCCAGTAAAATAGTAATAAAAAAAGACATTTCCAAGTGGAGAGGCTCAATTTGTTTCTTGGAAACCTGTGAATGCTTCAGCCCCCCGATGCTCCCAGGTTCACTCACTGCCAAATTCACCGACGTGGAGCTTCCGGCTTTGTTCTCACGAGAAATCCAAGCCAAAGCGAAAATGCCGACTCAGTCACTCCCACCCAGTGCTCTGCTTTTGCGGAGGGAGGAGGGAGGCAGCAAAAGAGGCCACACAGATCTATGAAACGTACCGGGAGGCTGAAGCAGCCCTGAGCGGGAGCTGGAGCCATGCTGAGTCGAGGCTCCTGAAGGCCTCCTCAAGGCGGGCCTGGCCCTGGCATTCGGCGGAGCCCTTCCTTTGCCTCGGGGAGGATCTTTGGGGAGGGAAAGAGGGAGAAAGAGCTGCTAGGTGGGGGAAGAGTGCCAATTTCCCACGGCACACCTGATGATCGCTCACGGCACAGTAGTGTGCCATGGCACACTGGTTGGGAAACACTGTCTTAAGGAAAAAGCACAGGCTGCTGAAGATAGTCACAGCTAGGAAGTGGCCGGGTAAGCTCTGTCTACCGGAGAGCAATTATAATTGGTTAGGGAAGGTGTAGGACATTTCCCCCAAAGTGGCAAACCGTTACCTTGTTGGGCCACAACACTCAGAATCCCCAGCAGTTATGTTGGCTGCAGTTACCACACACCATAGTCAAGAAGAAATAGAGGGCTCCTAAGGAGTAGGCGGCACCATTGAGGAAACCCGGGATATTTTTTTAAAACTTGGGCGCAAAGCCATAAATATACAACTACAGTGTTCCCTCGCTACTTCGCGGTTCGCTTATTGCAGACTCGTTCTTTCGTGGATTTCAAAAAATATGAAATTAAAATATATATCATGGTATTTTCGCTGTTTTGTGGGGTTTTGCCGCCACCGCTCTCCAAGACGCTTTCCCTCCTCAGTCCTCCCTCCCTCCCTCCAACCTTGAAGGGCCTTTCCTTCCTTTCCTTCACATTATTTTAAGTCTTTAAAGACTTAAAATAGTGTATAACTACTAAAATAATGTATAAATATTAAAATAAATAGTACATGCCCGGATTATCCATAAGGACAACGAGGCCATGGCCTAGGGCGCAAGCTGAGGGGTGGGGTGGGGGTGCAGATCACGGACAAAAAAACCCCCAAAACTGGTCTGCGCCCCTCTTTCCCCCTTTCTCATGCCCCTCCTCGCTCCTTCTCCCGGCAAAGTCTCTGCTCCGTCCCCTCTGTCTCTCGCTCTCGCACGCGCTCTTTCTCTCTCTCTCGCTCTCTTTCTCTCTCTCTCGTGCGCACTCTCTCTCTCTCGTGCACGCCTTTGGAGTGAGTTTGCACCCGCTGCGCTCTCCCCAAGCCTCCCGACTCCCAAGGAGACCTTCAGAGCACAGCGGAGCTTTCCAGCCGGTGGGAATGCATGGGGACCTTGTAGGTGGCGGAAGGTTGGCTTAAAGGGGGTATAACTCCAAACTGTGGCCTAGGGCGCAAAAACGTGTTAATCCGGGCCTGAAATAGAGCATCCCTACATCGCGGTTTTTCACTTATTGCAGGAGGTCCTGGAACCTAACCCCAGCAATAAGTGAGGGAACACTCTGTAATCCAAAAAAAAAAAGGAAAGTAAGAAAGAAAGAAATTGAAAACGCAGAAGTTGGAATACCCATATTTGCTTATACAGACATAATGGGACCCAAGTCTGAACATGAAATTCATTTGTTTCATATGCTCCTTATGCACATAGCCTGAAGGTAATTTTATACAAAAATTTAAATCATGTTATGCATGAAATGAAGTCTGTGTACACTGAAAGATCAGACGGCAAAAGTGTCACAATCTCAGTGGCCCACGTAGATAATTTTGGATTTTGGAACAAACGAAAGAAGGACTCATCCCACACTCTCTATAGCAAATAAACGTGTAAAGCACTTAGCACAACAAAGTTGAGGGAAAGAATTTTATGCATCATGCAATGAAAAAAAAAGAAGGAGTAGTCCTGTATGTTAAAAAAAATTAACAGCAACCCAAATATTAAAAGACAACGAAGGAAGATATGTCGGTATAATTGTAGAAATAAACAATCAAAAGTTACTGATATGTAATTTAAGAAAAAGCCGGAGTACTATCTGTTGGGAATTACAGACTCAGATCTAATACTAGACGAGAATACAGATAAATTGTTTATATACATGACAACAGCAGCTAGAATGGTCTTTGCCAGGGGATGGAAATTGGAGGATACGCCGGAAATAGAAGAATGGAAAATTAAAATTAGGGAAATTAAAGATATGGACAAATTAACTTTTTTTTTTGAAGAGGTACACGGGTAACCCAAGAAACACATTGGGAACTTTTCCAAAAGTATGAAGAACAAAATAAGAAGAAAATAAAATAACTAAGAGACAGTAATTTTTTTTATTTGTTAAGAAGTCAAGATCAAAGTGAGCTTGGAATGGAAGTCACACATTTTTATTTTTATTATTTTTTCTCTTCTCTACTTTTTTCTCTTTTTTTCTTTTTTTAATTATATTTTCTTATTATTATCTTTTTTCCCCAATATTTTATTATTATTTTCTCTTTTTTTCTTTCTTTGTCTGTCTTTTTTTTTAATCCTTTGTTGTTTCCAACTTTTCTATTTTCTTGATTGTTCCCCCTCTTTCCTTGTATTATTAAATGTTAAAACAATAAAAATTTACAGTATATGGAAAAAAAGTTACTGATATGTAGTATTTATTGCCCGAACGGTCCAAAAATGAAATTTATACAAGATCTAAAAACTAATATTGACAAACTGGAATATGATGACTTAATAATAATTGGGGATTTTAATGGTGTAATAGATTTAGAATTGGACAAACAACCCAATAACTGGGAAAATTCCAGGTATATAAACAAAGCCTCCCAATTACAAAAATCTATCTTATCACAATTAGAAGATTTAAACCTAAAAGATCTGTGGAGACATCTATAAGGCAACACAAAGGACTGTACACGTTCTATTCAGGAAGACACCGGTCTTGGTCCCGTATCGACATGGCCTGGGCGACGAATGCTTTGGCAGTAAGACTTAATGACTACAAAATACAAGGTATTTTCAGATCACTGTGCCCTGGAACTAACAATAAATGGGAAAGAAAAACAATATTTTGGTATAGTCCATACAAGAGATGCTCAATCTGCACTGTTCCTCAAGAAGAAAGTTATTCCTCAAAAAGTCTCTCCTTCATAGATTCACCTGAAATTGAAGTTGGCTTTATGGCGAATAATAACAAATTCACCCGAAGCATAGTTGAATGCAGCACTGCCTAAGTAATATGGGACACCTGGAATAGAGGACTGCCTCCCTAGGAGACATGGGATCCTGACACTTTTGCTTTCTGATGTTACAATATACACAACAGTCTTTTTTGTAAAATCCCAAAATTTCCTCAGCCCGCATGGTCTGCTTTTTTTTTGCAATAAAAACAACTTTCCCAAGCTCCGTTGTGGGTCAGGATGGGGAGGCATCATAACTCGTATTTCATAGGCCCCTTCCATACAACTGTATAAAATCCGCATTGAACTGGATTATATGGCAGTGTGGACTCAGTTCAGTGTAAACCAGGGGTGCTCATTAGGTAGATCGCGATCTACTGGTAGATCGCGTAGGGCGTCCTGGCAGATCGCAGGCAGAGCGGGAGGAAGGCTCAGTCCCGCCGTGCAGGCTCCCGATGCCGCCCAAGTGCTGCCGGCCCTGGATTATCTGAGGTCCTTTCCACACAGTTGAATAAAATCCCATGTTATCTGCTTTGAAACAGATTATATGGTAGTGTGGACTCAGAAAACCCAGTTCAAAGCAGATATTGTGTTATATGTTTCACATTTTTGTAGTGGGTAGGTAGATCGTTTTGACTTGGTTGTTTTATGAGTAGCTCGCATGCTGAAAAAGTGTGAGCACCCCTGGTGTAAACCTAGTTCAAAACAGATATTGTGGGATTATCTGCCTTGATATTCTGGATATTTTATGGCTGTGTGGAAAGGCCCATAGACCCTCTTACTCTTGCTTGGAGGGGTAAATTTGCTAGCACCGGGAATGTGGCGCAGGTGGCTAGTGTCAGCTGCATAAGATCTCTTTGACCAGTAGGTAATGAGTTCGAGGCCTGCCCGGGTTGAGGTGGGTGCTCGACCTTTAAGTGTAGCCTGCTGTCGACCTTTGCAGCCCAAAAGACAGTTGCATCTGTCAAGTAGGAGATAAAGGTACCACATTAAGTGAGGAGGCAAATTTTGACTGAATTATGAGGCCATTAAATAACTCCAGGAACGCTGAGAAATATGGAAGGAACAACGAGGGACGCTGGAAACGCTGAGAGATTAAGAGTGCATCAGCTCCCCCTGGTGGCCAGCGTTTGCCTCTGTTCGTATATATGTTGTATATGTGGAAACGGCAGGGATTGTCTGCTAAGTATGTGTACCTGTAATCCGCTCTGAGTCCCCTTCGGGGTGAGAAAAGCGGAATATAAAGTAAATAAATAAATAAATAGCAAGAATTAATGACTTCAAACTTCTGCCAGATTTTGGCAATATTTAAATAATTACTCTGTATTTCTTTGAGTGGGAGGTTGATTTTTCAAACACACAGCCATCTAACCCAGAATATCAACGCAGAAAATCCCGCAATATCTGCTTTGAACTGGATGTTGAACCTCATTTTGTCTATCCTTACTCTGTTTCTTCAAGCCAATTAAATCAGGGCACACTTCATCTCTACATGAGTGCGCATATAGGTATCTCTGTACAGGTATACCTCATAATATTATAATAAATAAATAAATAAATAAATAAATAAATAAATAAATCTTCCCACTGCTGCTACTGGGGTGGGAGGGACTGGATTGGCATAAAAAGCCTTGGATTAAAAAAAAACCTTTGCCAGAGACATTGTTAAGTGAGGTATGCTTATACTATATTATAAATTATTCATGCTGCAGTGAATTTTGAAAGACAGGGAGAGCAGAAAGAAACAGATCTGGAGCACATTATTTTGTGGGCTACACCTTCCAGGATCCCCCAGCCAACATGGCTAGTGGGATTATGGATGTTATGGTCCAAAATATCTTTCCCAAGCTCGGAGAAACACTCAGTCACAAAAATATTTGAGAAATGCTGGACTAAGGAACTCTTCAAGGAAACGAACCAACCATGAACACTCTTAATGAATCCTCTGCAGAAAAAAAGCTCCAGTGGATTTTGTCGTGGATGGCTCAGTTCTGTCTGCTGTCCTTATTGGCGCCCAAAATCTGCTGCCCGAGGCAACTGACTCATTTTACATCATGCCTCTAAGCATGTCTAATCCTGGCAAGCCACAAGGGGAATGGGCTGATCCCTGGCATGATCGGCATCCCCACTTTTCCAAACAAGAGCGGGGATGGCAGGATCTGAAAGAGCAGGGCGTATTCCACATGCCATCTCATACAGAGAGCAGGTATTTATGTTTTTTCAAAAAACAACTCTCATAATCCCCCAGCCAAAGGGAATTCTATGAATAGTAGCCTAATACGGTAGTATTATTTAGCTTTGCACTCCTTTCTGCCTGATGTCCATGGCTGTGCTTACATGTGACATGCTTAGAGAGCTAGGATTCCTTGTTGTGTGTCTTTAGATTATTATTATTACTATTATTGTTTATGCTCCACTTTTTCTCTCTACAGAGGAGACTCAAAGAAGTTCAGACTCCAGGTCCTGACTCGTGACAACCCCAAAGCCAATATAGCCTGAGCTTTCCTTGACAAGATTTCTTCAGATGGGATGGCCTTCTTCTGAGGCTGTGAGTGTGTAACTTGCCCAAAATTAACCTGTTCCATGGCTGGACAGGAATTCAAACCCACATATCCAGAATCCAGACCTCAACCCACATCAACCCTCTGGCATCCTTCTTACACATTTTTCCAAGTGGTTTTCTTATTGTATACTAGCTTGGGGACCCGGCCCTGCCCGGGTTATTTGAGAAGCGCAGCAGGATGTAGAGTGGGTCATGGGGACTCTGTGTGCCAAGTTTAGTCTTGATCCATCATTATTGGGAGTTGCAGTGGTATCATGAAATTACTGATGGTAGTGCAAGTCCAATCATCTCTGTGTGTCCCGTCCCCCCCAAAGTGTAGTAGGATGTAGATTGGGTCATGGGGGCTCTGTGTGCTAAGTTTGGTCTGTATTGGTGAATGGATGAGGGATGCATTGTTTTTCGGAAGTGAGTGAAGGTACTTCAAGTCCCATCATCCGTGGTCCGTCTCACAGTAAACTGCACCAGGCTGTAGAGTGGGTCATGAGGGCTCTGTGTGCCAGATTTGGTGTTGATCAGTCATTGGATTAGGTTTGTAGCAGGATTGGGAAGTGAGGGAAGGTACTGCAAGTCCCATCATCCATGTTCTGTACCCCCCAAACTTCAGTAGGATGTAGAGAGGGTCACTGGGGCTCTGTGTGCCAAGTGTGGACTTCCTCGGTGTTTGTTGGGGCCACAGTGGTCTGTGGGAACAGAGGGTGTAAAGTACTACAAATCCCATCATCCATTGTCAGTCCTCCCCCAAACCTCACCAGGACGTGAAGGCAGTCATGGGGGTTATGTATGGCAAGTTTGGTCTCGATCAGTGATTGGATGAGGGTTGCAGCGGACTTGGGAAGTGAGTAGAGGCACTTCAAGTCCCATCTTCCATGGCCCACCCTCCTCCGAACTGCACCAGGACGTAGAGTGGGTCATGGGGGCTGTGTGTGCTGAGTGTGGTCTGTATTGGTCCTTTTTAGTGGCCTCAGTGGTCTGTGGGAACCAAAGTCTTGGAAAGTACTACAAATCCCATAATACGTGGGTCATGTCATAGGGGGGTTATGTGTACCAAGTTTGGTGCAGGTCCATCACCCGCGCTGGTCGCTGTGGCCTGTGCAAGTGGCTGCCACATATCCGCCCTGGCCTGTGAAAGTATACCGGTGTAAAACAGAAAGGAGTAAAAAAAATGGAAAAGGCCTGCATGGAATTAGCAGTAAGGTCCAATGAGGCTGGGTGAGGGGCTTTGGGCCAGAATTATTTATATAAGCATTAAAAGGCATTAGAGACAGGTATTTGTTGTTTTCTCTTGTGTCTTTTGAGTGAAGTAGGGCCTTACCTTGTAGAGTGACAGCGCCTGTTCTAAAGATCCTGTCAGAAGCTGCCTTTCTCTGACACTGTGTTGAAGAGGGAAGATGGATGCCTCTTTTGGGCCTATCTGGGAGAAGGGGATTTGTAGGGGCTACAATGTTTTCTGGGAAGTGAATTGGGATGCAAATCCCATCATTCGTCGGCCATCCTGCCTAAACTCTATTTTGGGGCCTGTAATGTTATGGCCTGCTATTGGTAACTTTAAAAGGGTGCATGGCAGGCAGCCATTTTCTAAAAGCTGAGGGGGAGGAGAATACAGGAATCCATTTTGTTTTCACAGAGCCAAGTGGGGAGGGATGGTGATTGTGCATTTTTTCCGCTCAGTGGGAAGAAATCCTGTTGTTTGAATGTAGAGGCCTTGATTCTGGGATGCTGGCTTTTTTCCCCTCAGTGGGAAGAAATCCTGTTGTTTGAATGTAGAGGCCTGGTTTCTGGGATGCTGGCTTTTTTCCCCTCAGTGGGAAGAAATCCTGTTGTTTGAATGTAGAGGCCTGGATTCTGGGTTGCTGGCTTTTTTCCCCTCAGTGGGAAGAAATCCTGTTGTTTGAATGTAGAGGCCTGGATTCTGGGATGCTGGCTTTTTTCCCCTCAGTGGGAAGAAATCCTGTTGTTTGAATGTAGAGGCCTGGATTCTGGGATGCTGGCTTTTTCCCCTCAGTGGGAAGAAATCCTGTTGTTTGAATGTAGAGGCCTGGATTCTGGGATGCTGGCTTTTTCCCTCAGTGGGAAGAAATCCTGTTGTTTGAATGTAGAGGCCTGGATTCTGGGATGCTGGCTTTTTCCCCTCAGTGGGAAGAAATCCTGTTGTTTGAATGTAGAGGCCTGGATTCTGGGATGCTGGCTTTTTCCCCCTCAGTGGGAAGAAATCCTGTTGTTTGAATGTAGAGGCCTGGATTCTGGGATGCTGGCTTTTTTCCCCTCAGTGGGAAGAAATCCAGTTGTTTGAATGTAGAGGCGTGGATTGTGGGTTGCTGGCTTTTTCCCCTCAGTGGGAAGAAATCCTGTTGTTTGAATGTAGAGGCCTGGATTCTGGGTTGCTGGCTAATCAGTGGCTATCAATGCCCTCTGTCTGGTGCCTTAGAATTTTGGAGTGGCGAGGCTGTCCAATCAAAGGACTTTATGCAAATAGCCGCCCTCCACATACACACATACACACATACATACACACATACAAACATTCCGTTTTATAAAGGTATACAGATTGCCCAGCTTACTTGTCCGAATGTATCTCCCTCTACGTTCCGCCTTGTAGTCTAAGATCCACTGGGAAGGCCCTGCTCTCGGTCCCACCAGCCTTGCAAACGCGTCTGGTGGGGACGAGGAACACGGCCTTCTTGGTGGTGACCCCCCCCCCCCCCACACACACACACTTGTGGAATTTGCTCCCCAGCGAGATTAGATCAGCATCCTCCCTCCTTTCTTTCTTTTAGGAAAAAAATGAAAACGTGGTTTTGGAACCAGGCTTTTGGCTAGCAGGCACAACGGCACTTTGAACATTGAATCGGACCATATCAGGCATGTAGCCAGGGGGCTAAGGGGGCTTCAGCCCCCCCCGAAATTCTCAGGGTGGTCCGCGAAAAGGCCTTACTGGTACATTATTTAAACTGTTATGTTTATTCGTATCATGATCTGATCACCATGCTCATTATATCCCACATTAATCAGGTTATTGGGATAACAATACAAAAGGTTTGCTAGGGTAGACCCTCTTCCACCCAGTCTCAGCCCCCCTCAAACCAAACTCAGCCCCGAATCAAAATCCTGGCTACGGCCCTGGACCATATGATTGTTATAATAATGGAAACGGCTTTATGATTGTATAATTAATGTTTGTTTTTAATCTACTGTGTTTGCATGGTTTTCTTTCCATTTCATTTCATTTTATTATTTCATGAGTCGCCCTCCACCGAAGTGCTCTGGGCGACTTACACAAGACAGAATAAACTGACTTATACAAATGACATTAAAATGGTTACAATTTAAATGCTCTGCCGAAGAGCCATGTTTTAAGTGCTTGCATAAAAGCCCGTAGGTCGGGCATGGCTCTTACATATGGAGGTAGGCAATTCCACAGAGTTGGAGCGGAGATTGAAAAAGCTCTACGTCTGTAGATACTAGGCGTACCTTCCTGGGACCTGGAATATAGAGAAGGTTTTCTTGGGCTGGTCGTGATGACCGCTGGTGGTGAAAGGGGGAAAGGCGGTCCCTGAGATATAATGGACCCTGAACATGAAGGCCCTTGAAGATCAAGATCCTTCAAGATCCTTTTGCTGTTATATCGTGATATTTGTGGCATCGAATTGTTGCCATTGTTAGCTGCTCTGAGTCCCGTCCCCGTCCCCCGGTGGGGGTTGAGAAGGGTGGGGTAGAAATGTTAATTAATTAATTAAACCACAGCACAGACTAATACACACTTGTGCATGTGTGAATAAGTATGCTTGTAATGTATGCATATAAGAGAGAGCCTGGGTAGTGTAATGGTCTGAGCATTGGACTATGCAGGCCCGGATTAACCCCTTTTGGCACCCTAGGCCACATTTTGGAATTACGCCCCCAAACCAACCTCTACCACACACACCCTCCTCCTCGCGGCGCTGCACGCCCTCCTTCCTTGAGTCAAAGAAGGAGGGCACGAGGAGGAGGCGGAGGGAAGCCCCCCCCCTGGGGCCGCTGCCGGGCATGCGCAGCAGGAGGGCGCGAGCGTCTCTGCCTCCTCCGCCATGTTCCTGGGTGCCGCGCATGCCCGGCAGCGGCCCCGGGGGCTTCCCTCCGCCTCCTCCTCCTCGCGCCCTCCTTCCTTGACAAGTGGGCGGGGGCGATGGCAAGGGGGGCGCCATTCTCTGTTCCCCCGCCCCTTGCAGCACTCTCCCCCGCCCTCCCCTGAGAGAGAGAGAGAGAGTTGCGGTTTTGTTTCAACATTTTTTGGGGGTCCATGTGAATTGCGCCCCCCTTGGCTTGCGCCCCTAGGCCACGGCGTAGGGTGGCCTTATGGGTAATCTGGGCCTGGGACTATGGACTGGAGACCAGAGCTCGAAACCCTTTGAGTGATATTGGGGAAATCTTACTCTCTCGCCCCAAAAAGAAGGCAAATACAAGGCTCTTCTGAACAGACCTTGCCAAGAAAACCCTATTTTAGGTTCACCTTAAGCTGGAAATGACTCAAAAGCACCCAACCCAAAATGTTGTTAGGAACCTAACTCTGCAAGCCTTTCTACCTTCCTAGGGAGGGATAGAAAGTCTACAGAGTGCATTATTGGGAGGATTCAAGCAATAACTCCATAGGAGCAGCCATATATGGTCAACCAGGCAATAAGAGGCAGCGTGTGCAGCACTTCCATCCAGTTCTAATTTATTGTTGCCTTCCTGGAAAGAGGAGGAGAGGGCCTTTCCTTCCCAGCAGCCCTGAGGGCCAGAGTCCTGGGAGGAGGGCAACATTGGCTGTGGATGCTTCTAGAGGCCTTTGGCAAGGACAGACAAGGCTGCCTCTCTGCTTTGCCACTGCTCGCTTGCCTTCTGGTCCTCTCTCCAGTTTTGCTTTGGCTGTTGTTGCCCGGCGACGCCGTGTTTGCTGTAATGCTCAGAAAGGGCGGTAGGGTTGGGTTTGGGGGGGTGACTCAGCCAGAGGCATGACTCACAAGAAACCAGAACCATCTCGCCTGGCCGGCAGCCAGCTTCCAGCCTTGGCCAGCCTCCCCCGGCCACTCTCCAAGTGGGTTGCCCTTATTGCAAGCTCTTGCCTCTCTCTCTCTCTCTCTCTCTCTCTCTCTCTCTCTCTCTCTCTCTCTCTCTGACCCCCAAGCTTTTCCAAGAGCCTTCCAGAACCAGCCACTCCAATAGATGAAGTTGCACTGGTGAAACCCACACCAGCTTTTCAGGGAGGATCTTGCAAACTAAACAATGAGCCCAGAAAAAAAGGTTGCCTGCTGTCACGCCAAAGGAGATGTTACCTTTTCCAACATGGGGCAAGCAAACCTTTGGGGCTCCCACCAAGATGCAATGGACTATTGCAGTCTTCTTCTTCTTCCCAAGCTGTGACAAAGGAGTCTCCCTATGGCATCTTTCTAGGAATAGCAATCATAGCTTCCAAAGTTGGAAGGGACCCCAAAGGCCATGTAATTCAACCCCCTTTTGCCTCACACAACATTGGCCAAAACACATTTTAGTGCCTCAAATGTTAGGCCTGTTGCTGATTATATTTTACTTGCCAATTCCAAAAATGGAACCAGTTTTCAGCTCTAGTTTTTAAGATACAGAGCATATGCCTCTTACCAGTTGCCATCTGCTCGCCCATAGAAAACCATGATAACTATATGAAACTATATGAAACTACGACTCCTCGAACGCTTTCATCAGCGCTGTCTTCGCACAATCCTAAATATACACTGGACCAACTATGTGACGAATGTTGCTGTCCTTGAGCAAGCAGGGATCACCAGCATTGAGCCATGCTATTGAGAACACAGCTGCGCTGGGCAGGGCACGTCTCTAGGATGGAGGACCACCGGCTCCCAAAGATACTACTCTATGGTGAACTCGCCACGGGTCAGCGCAAGAGAGGCGCCCCCAAAAAGAGATATAAGGACTCCCTGAAACAACATCTCAGGCGCGGCCAGATTGATCACCAACAATGGTCAACCCTGGCCTCACATCCGGAGGCATGGAGATGCACTATCCACAATGCTGCGCCCTCTTTTGAGAAGACACGCCAAATGAGTCTCAAAGAGAAACGACAACGCAGAAAGAACCGCAACTTGGAAACAACATCACCCAAGGAGATTTTCTGCTGTGCTTTCTGCAACCGAACTTGCCTATCTCAGATTGGCCTTTTTAGTCATCAACACGCTTGTAAAAAGCGTGGGATGAGTCCTTCCTGAATCTTCGTTCGCGAAGTAATGCCGAGAGAGATATGAAACTAGAACTGATACAGTCTATCCAATGCAGTTTTCTGAATTGACATCTCAAATAACCCCAGTAACAGATCTAAAAGCCAAGACACCAAGAAAAAAAATATTTTGTGGTTAGGCTGTGCAATCAAAGCACTCCTGACAGATGGTCATCCAACCTCTGAAGGAAGAGACTCCATCATACTCCCAGGCAGCATCTTCTTCCACTGTCAAACTGCTCTTACAGTCTGGAGGTGTTTCCTAAAATGGGATCACTTTTGGGTTGCTGTGAGTTTTCCAGGCTGTATGGTCATGTTCCAGAAGCATTATCTCCTGACGTTTCACCCACATCTATGGCATGCATCCTCAGAGGTTGTGAGGTCTGCTGGAAACTAGGCAAGTGGGGTTTATATATCTGTGGAATGTCTAGTTTCCAACAGACTTCACAAGCTCCGAGGATGCCTGCCATAGATGTGGGTGAAACGTCAGGAGAGAATGCTTCTGGAACATGGCCAGACAGCCCAGAAAACTCAGAGCGCCCCAGTAATGTTGGCCATTAAAGCCTTCAACAACACAGGGATCTCTTTTGTTTCCTTCCTTTGAGAAGGGGGCCTTCCTCAAGTGACGTGGGGGAACCTGTCAAAGGCGTGTGGGATCCTTTTAGGATGGGCGGTAACCCTCTTTGTAAGATTGGAATAGGCCATCTTTCTGAGGTACCTCAGCAGTTGGAGGTTTGGGAAATACGGTTGTAGAAGTCAAGGAAGATGTAGATGCACTTTGTGTGACGGCGCGGTGAGCACCACCTACATAGACTATCTTGAGTTTGCAAATGTTTACTTTGTTAAAATGTGTTTTTTGCAGCCTGTACAGTTTGCTAAAGCTTTAGTTGCATGGATTGGTCTCTTATACCTGTCAATCATCATTTACAGAGCCCAGTTGAGTTTGTTCCGCCTCTTTTCCCAGGGATCTGGGAGCAAGCTACTTTCACATTCAATAGACCAGTGTTTCCCAACCTTTTTTTGAGTCGTGGCACACTTTTAACATTTAAAAAATCCGGGGGCACACCACCAACCAAAATGACACAAAAGGACACTCTAACACAGTAAAGAACGGCTTGGGGTGGGTGGCCTGCTGGGAACAGCTGCTGGGAGTGCCGAAGCTGGAGAGGGGAGCCAGGCTGCGCCATGCCCCGCCCCTAGCTTCACCTCTCCCAGCAGCTGCTCCAGCCTTGAGGGGGCAGTGCCAAGCCAGCGGTGGCAAGCCAGCACAATGCTGACTTGGCCCTGTCCCTCAAGGCTGGAGCAGCTGCTGGGAGTGCCGAAGCCGGGGGAGGGGGCAGAGCCAGGCTGCACCATGCCCCACCCCCTCGCTTCAGCTCTCCTACAGGCCGTGCCATGCCCCACCCCCTTCCCCCAGCTTCAGCTCTCCTACAGAGGAGGAGCATGAGCGGTGGACGGGCTTCAGTTGGTGGGGCTTCTCCTCCACGCGGCTTCAGCGAGCGAGGGGTGAGAGTCATGGTGGGAGTCATGGCGGATTGGAGGCTGGCTGGGGAAACGGCCGAAGGAGGCAGTGCCCTGGTCCCTTCTTCTTTTTCTTCGCCACTGCCCGACCCTTCCTCCTCCCCCAAGCAGCAGGAGTTCGGCAGGAGGGGGGAGGAAGGGGGGCAGAGAGCTTTCTCGCGGCACAGCAGGAGGTCCGTCACGGCACACTCGTGTGCCACGGCACACTGGTTGAGAAAGACTGCAATAGACCACCAGAACTTCTCCTGAAAGGACGTGACTGAAGGTTTGCCAGACCAGGCCCTTGGTTCAGGCTATCTTCCAATACAGCTACCTGATTATCCTTGGGACTCATACAGAATACTCAGCATATCGGAAGGCTGAGCGACCCTGAGGGGTCCCAAGTGCCTTCAAACCAGTCATTTGGCATCCAGAGGTCCTTGGGAGCCCCTAGCCTTTAAAGGAAGGCAAGAACCAATCTCCCGGTATAGAAAGACCACATCCTTGCCCTTTACTAGGCATCTACAGCCCGGGTGCAATGGCACACATTGCCTCCAAAGAAGCAACAAGTGAGCTCCAAAGAGGTGACAAATCATATATAGTTGAAAAATTACGAGTAGAATACACGTTTGAACAAAGGGGAAGGAGAAGACTCCCAAAACTGAGTTCGAAGCAGTCAGTTATGGTTTCCTTGTCTTTCTTTTGTTTTTGTTTTAAACCCTCCCTCTCTTTCTACGTTGTTGTATGCATTCAAGTGATTTCTTACCAATGTCAACATTAAGGCAACCCTCACATAGAGTTTCTTGGTAAGATTTTGTTTAGTAGAGGTTAGCCATTGCCTTCCTCTGAGGCTGGGTGCTACTTGGCCAGGGAAACCTTTCCATGAGCTGGTAACATTTGGTGTGGTCTCTTTTATTTGGCGCAAACCTCATATGCCATGTACCCACACTCATTCCAGCTCATCACATTGTTCATTCAGTGGGTCGCTTGAAGTGTAGGATGCTTCCAGCCAGAAGGGCTCCTACCATTCAGTCTCAAAAGGCATTGTGTGACTGTTTGTTTGTTTGTTTCTTTTCCTTTTCCTTCACATAATTTTTGTGTCAAGGAAAAAATTGGAAGAAACAGTGGGGAAATGTGACCAAATATTGAAGGCCACAAAGATACAATCTTGCTGCTGCTAAAGGCAAACGGATATAACAACAACAACAATAACACTTTAGTAATATTCCGCCCTTCTCCCCAAGGAGACTCAGTGCGGATTATAGCACATAAACAGACACAGGCAAACATTTGATGCCTTGTTACAATGAAAAACAATGAGATACAAATAACACAAAGGCAAAGGCTTCTCCTTTCATTTCTGGCTCTGGATTTCAGATATCTGGATATCTAATATCACAAACATATCATTTCCATCTCCGACAAGCTAGGCGACTGGCCCCCTACCTGTCCAGGGATGACCTGGCTACGGTGATCCAAGCGACGGTCATCTCGAGATTAGACTACTGTAATGCCCTCTACATGGGCCTTCCCTTGTCGACAATCCGGAAACTCAAGCTAGTGCAGAATACTGCGGCTCGACTACTGGTGGGAGCACCGGTAAGAGAGCATATCACTCCCATCTTGCAGCAGCTGCACTGGCTACCAATTGAGTACCGAGTTGCCTTCAAGGTGCTTTGACCTTTAAGGCCTTGCATGGTCTGGGGCCAGTGTACCTGAGGGACCGCCTTACCTCATATGTTCCCCCGAGATCACTGCGCTCGGAAGAGCGAAATCTCTTGACTATACCATCACTCCGTTCCTGTCACCGTTCCTCAACGAGACAATGTGCCTTCTCAGTTGCAGCCCCGGCACTTTGGAACACACTGCCGGATGATGTTCGGGTCATCACGGAACTCATCCCATTCCGGAGGGCATGTAAAACCATCTTATTTAGGCACGCCTTCAACTGAGGCCCGGATGCGGAACTGTCTATTGTCTTCCAATCGCTGATGTCTTATGTATTATCTGTGATGTTATTACTTTTATGTAACCGTTGCGTTTATGCAATTTTAACCTGTATGTAAACCGCCCCGAGCCTGCTGGAAGGAGCGGTATACAAGATTGAGGAAATAAATAAATAAATAAATAAATATATTTTGGTAAAAGGTTGGTTAGTTCCTGTGACGGTGCAGCAAGCGCCACTTGTATGTAAAACTTTAAGTTGCAAAGGTTTGCACTGTTGTATTGTGTTTCTGCAAACCTGTTTAGTTTTGCAGAAACTAGCCTTTTCTTTACAGAGCTTTCCTGGATCTCTTCAGAAGAGGACACATCTGAAGGTTTACCAGGGCCAGCCTTGGTCAAGCCATCTCTCAACACAAGACAAAGATTTTCCCTGGGTCTCATACATAAAGCCCAACATACCGGACGGTTGGGTAGCTCTGAGGAGATCCAGGCGCCTTCAAACTAGTCGGCTGGCATCCAGAAGAAGGTCCCATACCTTCAGTATAGGCCAGCTGGCTGAGGTCTCAAGTGTCCTTACCTCAAGACCATAAAGACAGAGAAGACTTGGAGGTATCTGGACTATTATGTTAGAGAGGTACCTACCTATTCCTTCCCCCCTTTTCTTCCCCTTCCTCTCCTTACTTCCTTCCCTACCTCTTTCTTTCCTTCCTTCCTTCGCTCTTTGGTTCCATCCTTCCTTCCCTGTTTCCTATCTTCCCTCCCCCTTTCTCTGCTTCTTCTTTCCCTCCCTGTTTCCTTCCTTCTTTCACTTTTTATTTCCTTTTCTCCTTCCTTCTTTACCTCTTTCCTGCCTTTCCTTTCCTTTTTCTTTCCTTTCTACTTTCTCTTCTTCCTTCCTTTGGTACCTTCCTTCCTTTCCCTCATTTTTTCCTTCCCCTTCTCTCTTTCCTTCCTTCCCCTTTTCCCTCCCTCCTTTCTTCTCTCCTTCCTTCCTGTCTGTTCTCCCTCAATATCATAGTAGAGTCCCTTCTAACTATTCTATGAGTCTATGTAATAACATGTTGTCATGTCAAAAAGACCCCATCCCATGATTCACACTTTGAGGGGCGGGCCACCTCCCGAAGGATCCTCCCCCCCCCAGGCCAGAGAGTGGCAGGGTCAGAACTGAGGTGAGGAGGCCATTGGGAGAGAGCAGTGAGGAGGGAAGGAGGGGTGCCTCGCCCGCTGCCTTGGCAGAAACCACCACCATGAGGAGGAGACAGAGAAGCCCATCAGGCCCCACGCACCGCAGGCCCCCAATGGCTGGCTGCCGATCTCCGGCCTTGAATGACGGGCTGCAAAGAGGGCCTGGAAAGAAGGCAGGAAGGAAGGCAGGTGGCCTGTGAGGGCGGAGAGAGAGAGAGAGAGAGAGAGAGAGAGAGAGAGAGAGAGAGAGAGAGAGAGAGAGAAGGACTCCTCTTCCTAGAAGCGCCCTTCTTATTTGGAGGCCGGAAATGGCCCCCAGGGGCACGGGGCAAGCTGGGAAATGTAATCTCCCAACTGATTTGGGATTTGTAAGTGATTGTCTTTGTTTTCTTAAATTTTTCAGAGTGTTGGTCACACCTAGTACTGTTTGGTGTTTTGTTGCCAAATTTGGTGTGTTTTCGTTCAGTGGGGGTTTTTTGTTTAGAGTGTACTAATTACGACACGAATATATATATATATATATATATATATATATATATAGAGAGAGAGAGAGAGAGAGAGAGAGGGGGGGGTAAATGACACAGCATTTGGTAGCCAGCAGGGAAGCATTTAGCCTTTTTGCTGATGGGTCCAGCATCCCCTCATAGCCAAGAATAAAACTGAATCCCTAAATAATTCTATCCACACTCTCCAGGCTGGATCTACACTGCCCTATATCCCAGGATCTGATCCCAGATTATCTTCTTATTCCAGATTATCTGGCAGTGGAGACTCATATAATCCAGTTCAAAGTAGATAATCTGGGATCAGATCCTGGAATATAGGGCAGTGTAGATCCATCCCCTATTGTACCTGCACCCCACAGAAAACCCATAGACCCCCTTCCTGGAGGTTCCATTTTCCCACGGCACACCTGATGATCGCTCACGGCACACTGGTTGGGAAACACTGCTCTAAGGATTAAAATACAGAGGCTTCCCAGCACTATCAGCCATCCCAAAAGCTTTGTGCAACTACACTGTACTCTTTTTAATGGCTTTTTAATGGAAAGAACAGAAAAACAGGAGGAATCTGGAGTCCCTTCCACACAGCTATATAAAATCCACATTTAACTGGATTATATGGCAGTGTGGACTCAAATAACCCAGTTCCAAGCAGATATTGTGGGATATCTGCTTGATATACTGGGTTATATGACTGTGTGGAAGGGCCCTCAGACTTGGCATCTTCCCAGTAGACCATGAGTCCTTCCTCCACAAACTGCTCTTGTTCCTCCACAAAAGGCAGCTTTGTTCTCCTCCATCTTCCCCAGCAATTAATTCTTCCTTTCAATATATTTTATTTCCATCCTACCCAATTCCAGCAGAATCTTTTTACAAAGCCGTTCCTTGAAAGCTGTGTCTTCCACCGCAGTCTAATCTGTAAGCAATTGCGGCAAGTTTCGTTCTAAGTAAGACATCGAAATCTGCCCGTGTTTGATCCTAGCCCTTTTTCTTAATGTTTCTTATATCGATTCATCCCAATGGTATCAATCCTAACAGTAAAGAAACCGAGAAGGGCTGCTTACAAAGCTGCAAACACAAAAGTTAGGGCTGAATCCCTGTGGGTTGCCCACAAGCTACAACGCTAATCACACAAAACACAGGAATGTATCATACACATTGTCTCATAAAGCGTGGACGCGAGAATATTGAAATTGTGGATTCAATATACTAGAAAAGAACTACGTCTTCCTTTTAATTACATGAGACAATATATTTGAAGAACAGCGTGGCTTGTACCACTGATAATGGGACACATTGACGTGTGGTGATTGTTATAGACATCGATGGGGCTTTTCACACTTACCGGATCAACACAGGACCATTAGGGCAGTGTTCTTCAACCAGTGTGCCGGGGCACACTAGTGTGCCGTGAGCGATCATCAGGTGTGCCGTGGGAAATTGGAACCTTCAGGAAGGGGAGGGGGAGAGTCTAGTGTGTTGAAGTTTAATAACCCTAAGAAACCTACCTCGATAAAGGCACAAAATTACAAACACCCCCCTCCCCACCCGTTGTCTACTTGGTCTCTCCCTCTCCATGCATTGGGAAGGCCCGCCTCCCTTTCCCCAAGTAGAGACCTCCTCTTGCCTCCTGGGGGTTCTGTGTGGGAAGTTTGGCCCAGTTCTATCATTGGTGGGGTTCAGAATGCTCTTTGATTGTAAGGGAACTGTAAATCCCAGCGATTACAACTCCCAAATGTCAAGGTCTAGTTCCTCTGAACTCCATCTGCGTTCATATTTGGGCATATTGAGTATTCATGCCAAGTTTGGTCCTGATCCAACATTGTTTGAGTCCACAGTGCTCTCTGGATATAGGTGAGCTACAACTCCAAAACTCAAGGTCAATGCCCACCAAACTCTTATAGTATTTTCTCTTGGTTATGGGAGTTCTGTGTGGGAAGTTTGTGTCTTTCTGCCATTCCTGCCAGGATATCTATGTTGTGTTCATCGAAACAGGTCCAGGTTTCACACCGAGTGTATAGATACTTTTAAAAACATATTAACTATATGTATTACTGTGTAAGAGTGTCATTGTGTGTCATTTTGGTTGGTGGCAGGCATGTAGCCGGGGGGGGGGCTAAGGGGCTTCAGCCCCGAAAATTCTCAGGGTGGTCCGCGAAAAGGCCTTACTGGTACATTATTTAAACTGTTATGTTTATTCAAATCATGATCTGATCACCATGCTCATTATATCCCACATTAATGGGGTTATTGGGATAACAATACAAAAGGTTTGCTAGGGTAGACCCTCTTCCACCCAGTCTCAGCCCCCCGAACCAAACTCAGCCCCCCGAATCAAAATCCTGGCTACGGCCCTGGTTGGTGGTGTGCCCCAGGATTTTTAAATGTAAAAAATGTGCCGCATCTCAAAAAAGGTTGGAAAACACTGCATTAGGGAATATATTTTCTGCTCTTTACTGCACTAGTACGAGGACGAGAAGATGAGAGACACTACTTCCGGGTTTACGGCGAACAGCATTATACAGCTGTAAGGGCACACACTGATGCGCCAGATACTAAGTGGAGCCACAATCAATTGGGCCTTTGGTTAGAATTTATTTAGACTTTATTGAATACAAATTACCATAATTGGAATGGTATTCCCTTTATTCATCTATTATTGAGAACTTCATTCTTTGGATTTACATCTTGGGCGAGATCTATGTAGCATTGCGAGACCTCGCCATTGTGGACACCACATACGCTCCGCTCTTTGAGTTATATCGCGAGACCTCGCCACAGCAGCGATCGGGCTTGGACCTTCTTGATGACGTTTTAGGAGGCACCCGGACTGGAGTTCGTTCCGCATCGCGGGACTTTTGGATTTCTTTTACGCTATTTGCCGTGGATGGACATTATCTATATTTATTTATTTGTACGTAGGTCCACACGATTACGGGATTAAGGCTACAGCAGTGTTTCCCAACCAGTGTGCCGTGGCACACTAGTGTGCCATGAGTGATCATCAGGTGTGCCGTGGGAAATTGGAACCTCCAATACCCTTTCTTCCCCCTCCTGCCGGGCACTTTTTCTTCTCCACTCGGGCTCCCTTCTTCCCAGCCTCGCTCTGCTCGCTTTGCCTCGCTTTGCTCACGCTACTGCGCAGACTCACCCCACGTCTTCCTCCCTCCCCCTCCCCTCCTGAACGCGCTCACGCTGCCCCCTCGGATCAAAATGGTGGCAGAAGCAGCAAGAAAAAGTAAGTGTTTGGCAGGAGGGGGAAGAAAGGGCGAAGGGGAAGGGGGAGGAAGAGGTCTCTGTCGAAAGCTGGCATGGGCAAACTTGGACCTTCCAGGTGTTTTGGACTCCAACTCCCACCATTCCTAGCAGCCTCAGGCCCTTTTCCTTTCCCCCCCTCAGCCACTTAAGCAGGAAAGGGCCTCAGGCTGTTAGGAATGGAGGGAGTTGAAGTCCAAAGCACCCAGAGGGCCGAAGTTTTCCCATGCCTGTTTTAGGGACCTTAAAGTGGTGAGCCTCCTTCCAACATTGTGATTCTGGATAGAAAACAAACAACAACATAACATAACATTGTTTGAGTCCACAGTGCTCTCTGGGTGTAGGTGAACTACAACTTCTAAACTCAAGGTCAATTCCCAAGCAAACCCTTTCAGTACTTTCTGTTGGTAATGAGAGTTCAATGTGCCAAGTTTGGTTCAATTCCATTGTTGCAAGAGTTCAGGATGCTCTTTGATTGTAGGTGAACTATAAATCCCAGCTACTACAACTCCCAAATGTCAAGGTCTATTTCCCCCAAACTCCATCTGTGTTCACTTTTGGGTATATTGAGTATTCATGCCAAGTTTGGTCCTGATCCAACATTGTTTGAGTCCACAGTGCTCTCTGGCTATAGGTGAACTACAACTCCAAAACTCAAGGTCAATGCTCACCAAACTCTTATAGGATTTTCTCTTGGTTATGGGAGTTCTGTGTGGGAAGTTTGATTCCATTCAATCATTGGTGGAGTTCAGAATGCTCTTTGATTGCAGGTGAACTTTAATTCCCAGCAACTACAACTCCCAAATGACATTTTGTATCATTTTGGTTGGTGGTGTGCCCCAGGATTTTGTAAATGTAAAAAATGTGCCGCGGCTCAAAAAAGGTTGAAAAACACTGGGCTACAGGACTTCCTTAATCCTATTGTAGTGTATTTATTGCTTTATGAGACAATGTGTATGATACATTCCTGTGTTTTGTGTGATTAGCGTTGTAGATTGTGGGCAACCTACAGGGATTCAGCCCTAACTTTTGTGTATGTATCAATCCTAACAGACCAGGGCCATTTAGCACGTCTGTGATTTCATCTTTCCATAATCAGCTAGAATTTTTTTAAAAAATAAAACAAAGGTTCCGCACATTGCTTTATATAACACTATATTAGTCAGTAATGATTGTAAATGCTTACTGACAATTAAGTCCTGTCGTGTAAAACTCCTTTCCCGTATTGATTAAACAATTCCAACTTGCCGCTCTTGCTCATTTTATTGCTTCCTGATGATTCAGATAGAGGAGCAGTGACGAAGAGCTGGTAACGGAGATTAGTATTTGACTACACACATCTAAGATAAGAAGAAGCCAGTAATTAAAAATTTACTTTCTTGTGAGAACAGAAATTGATATGGGGTGGATAAGAGGTTCATTCAAGGCGTTATCTTCCATTACATACTAACCAAGAGGAAAAAATAAAATAGGTTTTATTTATTTATTTATTTATTATTATTTATTTAATTTAAAATTTTGTGCCCCGACCTTCACATCTCCAAGGAGGGACTCAGACCGGCTTACAGCAAAATTCAATGCCTTAAAAATTTAAAACACCTGAAAACAGCATATTAAAATACATAAAAACAGAGATACATAAAAACCACATTGCCATTAAAACCACATTCAACTCGGTCTATAAAAGTGGTCACCCATTTCAGATTGAAATCAATCTCAGCTTATACCGGGAAGGCCTGGTTCCACATCCAAGTCTACACTCGCCTCCTGAAGGACAACAGGGAGGGGGCAGATCTAACATCGCTTGGGAGGGAGTTCCACAGCCAAGGGGCCACAACAGAGAAGGCCCTGTCTCTCGCCCCCACCAGCCGCGCTTGCGAAGATGGCGTGATCGAGAGCAGGGCCTCTCCGGAGGATCTTAATGTCCTTGATGGTTCATAGGGGAGAATTCGTTCGGACAAGTAAACTGGGCTGGAACCATATAGGGTTTTGTAGGTTAAAACCAGCACTTTGAATTGTCCTCGGAAACTAATTGGCAGCCAGTAGAGCTGGCACAACAAGGGAGTTGTATGCTCCCTGTACCCCGCTCCTGTTAGTAACCTGGCTGCCGAGCGTTGGACTAATTGCAGTTTCTGAACAGTCTTCAGAGGCAATCCCACGTAGAGAGCGTTGCAGTAGTCTATTCGGGATGTAACCAAAGCGTGGACCACCGTGGCCAAGTCAGACTTGTGTCAGAAGCAAATTGAGGGTCCAGTTATAATGAATTTAAAAACACAAAGTGAAAAATTGGCATTATACTAAATGTCCTTTGACCGAAAACTGGTCACTTCAAGTGCCTCTGGTTTCGCTGTAAGAAGGTTCTCCATTGTGCTTGTGGCAGGGCTCAGGCTGCATTGTAGTAAGTGGTCTGTGGTTTGCTCTTCTCCATACTCGCAGGTTGTGGACTCCACTTTGTAGCCCCATTTCTGAAAATTGGTTCTGTGCCTTGTGGTGCCAGAGCACAGTCTATTCAGAGCCTTCCAAGTCACCCAGTCTTCTGTGTGCCCAGCGAGCAGTCTCTCAGCCTTCCTTCCTTCCTTCCTTCCTTCCTTCCTTCCTTCCTTCCTTCCTTCTTTCCTCTTCCTTCATTCCTTCCTTCTTTCCTCTTCCTTCATTGCTTTCTCCCCTTCACCCTTTCCTTCTCTCCTTCCTTTTTCCCTCCCTCTCTCCCCTTCCTTCTTTCCTCCATTCTCCCTTCCTTCTTCTTCCTTCCTTTCTTTCTCCCCTTCACCCGTTCCTTCTTCTTCTCTCCTTCCTTTTCCCTCCCCCTCTCCTCTTCCTTCTTTCCTCCATTCTCCCTCCCTCTTCCTTCCTCCCTCCCTCTTCTATTCTTTTCCCCCAAGTCTTCCTTTCCTTCTCTTTCCTTTCTTTTCACTTCCCTCTCTCTCCCCTTCTTTCTTTTTCCTTCATTATTTTACTTTTTCCTCACTCCCTTTCCTTTCTTTTCCCCATCTTTTCCTTTCTTCCCTTCCCATTTCCTTCTTTCTTTTCCCCTCCTTGTCTCTCTCCTGCTTTTCTTTTCTTCCTTTTCCATAGTTCGTTCTTCTTCTTTTTTCTTTCTCCCCCTCCTTTATTTCCTTCCTTTCTTTCTTTCTTTCCTCCTTCCTTCCATCTTCTCTTCCTTCCCAGAGTCCTGAACATGCCTTTTGCAGAGTCTGAAGTGTCCCGTCATTCTGCCGAGGGAATCCTTTTCTCATAGTATATACGTATATACTCATATTTAGTTGAATTCTATATATATATATATATATATATATATATATATATATATATATATAAATATAATATGGCTCTCACTGAAATAAATTTTCAAATATATTGCTTTCATGGCTCTCTGAGTCAAAAAGGTTCCCGACCCCTGAACTAGAGGACCAGACTTTGGAAATCAGTGCACTAAACCAGTGTTTCCCAACCGTGGCACACAAGGGTGCTGTGAGCGATCATCAGGTGTGCCGTGGGAAATTGGCATTCTCCCCCTCCTAGCAGCCCCCTCACAGGTTTCCAAGAAACAAATGGAACCTCTCCGCTTGGAAATGTTGGGTTTTTTAAACTATTTTACTGGATTTTTTGAAAGTTGCCTCCCCCCCCCCCCAAAGGAACTGTTTATAACAGCTTCATGACATCCATAGTTAACTGGAACCAAGTTTCACTCAGGGCGAAATTTCACAAAGGTCTGGAGAACAAGTTCTATGAGGAGTGGCTTGAAGAGCTGGGCATCTTTAGCCTGAAGAAGAGAAGGCTGAAAGAAGACATGATAGCCATGTATAAAGATGTGAGAGGAAATCATATATATGTTGTGCTCATCGAAACAGGCCCAGGTTTCACACTGAGTGTATAAATACATTTAAAAACATATTAAGTATATGTATTACTGTGTTAGAGTGTCATTTTGTGTCATTTTGGTTGGTGGTGTGCCCCAGGATTTTGTAAATGTAAAAAATGTGCCACGGCTCAAAAAAGGTTGAAAAACACTGCACTAAACCAGTGTTTCCCAACCGGTGTGCCGTGGCACACTAGTGTGCCGTGAGTGATCATCAGGTGTGCCGTGGGAAATTGGCACCCTCCCCCTGCCTAGCAGCCCCGCACAGGTTTCCAAGAAACGAAATGAACCTCTCCGCTTGGAAATGGTTTTTTTTAACTATTTTACTGGATTTTTCAAGAGTCCACCCCACCCACCCCCTCCCCCACCCCCCGAAACTGTTTATAACAGCTTCATGACATCCATAGTTATCTGGAAGCAAGTTTCACTCAGGGTGAAATTTCACAAAGGTCTGGAAAACAAGCTCTATGAGGAGCGGCTTGAAGAGCTGGGCATGTTTAGCCTGAAGAAGATAAGGCTGAGAAAAGACATGATAGTCATGTATAAATATGTGAGAGGAAGTCATATATATGTTGTATATAGGTTTCACACTGAGTGTATAAATACATTTAAAAACATATTAACTATATGTATTACTGTGTTAGAGTGTCATTTTGTGTCATTTTGGTTGGTGGTGTGCCCCGGGATTTTGTAAATGTAAAAAATGTGCCGTGGCTCAAAAAAGGTTGAAAAACACTGCACTAAAGCATTTGCTTTGTCCTGTTCCCTCCCAAAGGACGACATGGCTGGTTGAAACTACAACAATTTTTCAACCAGAGGGAATGAAGGAAGCAGGAACAGAATCTGTAAGGCTCAGAGTCCCAGTCACTGCAACCAAATCCATTGCATTTGTCATGTTACCTTGACAGACCGCAGCTCCTAGAATCTGGGTGTTGCAGTCCAAAAAGAGTAACATATTTAAGCTCTGTGTATATGCTATGGGGTACAGAGTCTCTCTAGGACGTCTAGAAAGCTTTGTGGATTTTAGAATCTATTCGAACATAATAATAGCATCCTTGGCCTCGTCTACACTGACAGGCCAGACAATAAACACCCACAAAAACGTGCAAAGGAAAGCCTTTAATGCACATCAGAGCTCTGATTGGTTGATTGATTCGATTTGGTAACTCGGAGCCCAGAGCGGTTTACAAGATAAAACCAGCCCGCAAACTGGTTTTAGGTGTAATCATCTGTATAGAGAAACCGCTTTTTTCAATACTAGTTTGAAACTGCATTTAATAATTAGTGTAGTAAGCTCCCCAGAGAAAATATTTTAATCAAACCCATGAATAATGAAATCTGCCAAAGTCAAACTCGCAAAGTCGGAGGGCAGCCTGTCCTTTGAAATCCGTCAACTTAATGCCAGTTTAACTTCCAGTGGAACAGATGAAAGAGAACGTTGCAGCAGGTTGGGTTGACACAGTCGAAGAAGGAGTCGTGTCGGAGAGAGAATGTCTTTTCAGTGAACTGGATACCTGAGAAATGATATCATATCTATTTAGATTTCTCAAGAACGTCATATGAGACTTGAAAATATATCAAAAGCTGTAACAATGCAGATTCAGACTTGACTGTTTTGTCCTCCTAAAATAATACTTTTGGAAAATAGTGCTTCTTTCTTCTTCTTGTCTTTTCTTTGCGAACGAAGATTCAGGAAGGATTAATCCCACGCTTTCTACAAGCGCGTTGATGACTAAAAAGGCCAATCCGAAATAGGTAAGTCTGGTTGCAGAAAGCACAGCAGAAAGTCTTCTTGTTTCCAAGTTGTGGTTCTTTCTGCGTTGTCGTTTCTCTTCGAGACTAATTCAGCATGACTTCTTGAAAGAGGCCACAGCATTGTGCATAGTGCGTCTCCATGCCTCTAATGGAGGCCAGGGTGGACCATTGTTGGTGATCAATCTGGCCGAGCCTGAGATGCTGTTTCAGGGAGTCCTTACATCTCTTCTTTGGGGTGCCTCTCTTGCGCTAACCAGTTATGAGTTCACCATAGAGTAGTATCTTAGGGAGGCGGTGGTCTTCCATCCTAGAGACATGCCCTGCCCAGCACAACTGTGTTCTCAATAGCATGGCCTCAATGCTGGTGATCCCTGCCTGTTCAAGGACAGCAACATTCATCACATAGTTAATCCAGTGTATATTTAGGATTGTGTGAAGACAGCACTGATGAAAGCATTTGAGGAGTTGTAGGTGTTGGCGATAGGTGACCCATGTTTCAGACCCATATAGGAGAATAGACAGTACGATAGCTCTGTACACACTGATTTTGGTGCTTTGCCTCAGGTGTTTGTTGCTCCAGACTCTTTTGTGAAGCCTTCCGAATGCACTATATGCCTTTGCTAATCTGTGATCTATCTCTTTCTCAATCTTGGTGTCTGAAGAGATGATGCTTCCCAGGTAGGTGAACTGCTGAATGGACTTAAGCACAGATTTGCCTATGCTGACGTGGGGGTGATGGTGTTCTTCCTGTGGTGCGGGCTGGTAGAGAACTTCCATTTTCTTCAGGCTGACTTCCAGCCCAAACAGCCCTGCAGCTGTTGCAAAGCAAGATGTTGGGTGCTGCAGAGCTGCTTCTGAATAGGCAACAAGGGCAGCATCGTCAGCAAAAAGCAGCTCACGGACTACCATCTGTACAAACTGCCATCAGTACGATAGTATATATATATATATATATATATGCCGTCTTCTTCTTCAAGATCTGCCTTAGCCCTTTGGAGCATCATGCTGAAAAAGATTGTAAATAATAGGGTTGGTGCAAGAACACAACCTTGCTTCTCTCCAATAGTTATTAGAAAGGGCTCTGAGAGAGCATCGCCGTATCTGACTTGACCGTGGTAGCCCTCATGGAGCAGGATAATCATTTTGAGGAATTGGGGGGGGGGGGATCCTAGTCGTTCCAGGATCTGCCACAGATCTTTTCTGCTCACAGTGTTGAAGGCCTTGGTGTGGTCAACAAATGTTACATAGAGTCCTTTGTTCTGCTCTCTACATTTCTCTTGCAGTTGTCTAAGGGCAAAAACCATATCTGTGGTGCTCCTATTAGCTCTGAAGCCGCATTGGCTTTCCAGGAGAAGTTCTTCTGCAATAGCAGGAACTGATCTGTTCAGGAGGATCCTTGCAAGGATTTTTCCAGCAATAGAGGAACATTCTTTAAAAAAATGAAAGAATTTGCAATAAGTGATTCATATGTCAGAAACGTCTTTCTTTCCTGCTTCTTTATGTGGAACGTTTCTGCAGAATCACCATGACATTTATATTCTGAAAGAGTGTGGGTTTTGCCATATGTGTCTAATAAATTTATTACATTTAGTAGACTGTTAACCAGAACTCAAGCAACCAGCAAAAAGGTCAATTAAAATTGCATACTGAGTTCACAAAGCTGTTTTTATAATACAGCAAAAGTAGGTTACATTAAGTTTGTCTTTATTACTCTTTGTTTGCATTCAATTACAGTATTTAAATATTAATGTTAAGACAATACAGAGTTTATTGTATGGTATAGTCTGTGGTGTACCCTGAATTAGTCCCATTTTAGTAGTAACTCTCAAAGAAACAGAAACTATATGTATCCAACATCTATCAATCTTCATGGATGCTAGATAACTGAGGCTAGATCTACACTGCCAAATGATCCAGATTATCAAATCAGATAATCCAGATTATCTGATTTGAACTGGATTATATGAGGTCCCTTATACACTGCCATATAAAACCCAGATTATCTGTTTTGAACTGGATCCTATGGCAACGTAGACTCCTATACTTCAGTTCAAAGCAGATAATGTAGATTATCTGCTTTGATAATCTGGATTATATGACAGTGTAGAAGGGGCCTGATTCCACACTAAATCTAAACAAGCTGGGGTAAGTTGCTCAAAACAAGCACTAAACCAACAAAAGTGTACTCAAAATAACGAGTTAGTATGTAACTGATATACACAATATTTAGTGGTATGCAAAATCCATATATATTACTTTGTGTAACATCGGGCGTTGTGATCGCTACATTAGATTAATTTGCTACAATGATATGACGTGCACCATTGATCTCAATGCAGGGTTGCTGCTGTATTTCTGGCTAGTATTGGATTATACTACTGAGAGGAGTGAGGAATTTATCCTTTATTGATACACTAGCTGTACCCGGCACGCGTTGCTGTGCCCTTTTTAGGAGATGCGAGAAAGTTCAATCATCCACGGTGTGCCCTCCTCTAAACTGCAGTTGGATGGAGTGTGGGTCATGGGGGGCATGGTGTGCCAAGTTGGGTCTTTATTGGTCTTGGTTCAGGGCCACAGTGGTCTGTGGGGAATGATGGGTTTTGAAGTATTACAAATCCCATTTTCCATGGTGGTACTTCAAGTCCCATCGTGCATGGTCGGGGCTCTGTGTGCCAAGGTAGGTTACTGTAAATTCAGGCCATACACAATGTCCCATGAGCTGAGGCCTAGTTAGGAACAGCAAGTTAATGAAGCCTTACTGTCAATTCAGGCCATACACAATGTCCAATGAGCTGAGGCCTAGGCGGGAGAATCAAGTTAATGAAGCCTTACTGTCAATTCAGAGCGTAAACAGCTTCCCAGTAAGTGAGGGCTAGTTAGGGAAATCAAGTTAATGAAGTCTTACTGTCAATTTAGAGCGTAAACAGCTTCCCAGTAAGTGAGAGCTAGTTAGGGAAATCAAGTTAATGAAGCCTTACTGTCAATTTTGGGCGTGGTCTGTGATTTTTTGGGGTGTAAATTTTTGGTTGGAAGTGATTTGGGTGTTTGTGTTGGGGATTGGCTCAGGCCTTTTCCTTATTCTGTTTTGGCAGTTTATTATGGATCGGAATTTTCATGTTGGCTGGCCAGGGCAGCAGTTATGCAAATCCGCCCTTATTGGCAGCCAATCATGTTGTTCAGAATGTAGAGGCTGGGTGAGTCTTTGGCTGCCCCGGAGGATGCTGGTAAATGTAGTTTTATTTTTATTCGTTGTTTTGGGGGCCTTTTAGGTTTTGGGGGGGAAAGTTTCTTTCCTACAAACGTACCTTGCTTGAGGCCTATTTCTGTTGGCAAGTATTGTGTTTCTGTGTTGTATGGTTTCTTTGTTTGAGGTATACATCACATGACGTGAACCCATTTATATAATAGATTAACCACTACCGGGACCAACACTACTTGAATATATATGCGCGGTTTGTGCACCACGGAAGGAAACTCCCATAAGCTTGGACATACTTTCCTATAAACCCTTGTCTGGATATTTACCACCTTATATACTTACCTTGAATACCCATCTTTGTATTATTATTGGACTTCTGATATTTAAGGATTGCTTGGTGTGGACTGTTTGGACTCACTCTCCATGGTCTCACATTGCTATTGGATTACCTCTCTATTATAATCTGCATTTTTCCGGGACTTTGTGTGAACTCTATTGACGGAACCACATCCCGTTTCCAATGGTTATCGGTAGGCAAGGACTATGTTATATATCTCCTACTTTTGAATGAAGCATCAATAATATATATGGATTTTGCATACCACTAAATATTGTGTATATCAGTTACATACTAACTCGTTACTTTGAGTACCCTCTTGTTGGTTTAGTGCCTGATTTCACACTCCCATATAATCCAGTTCAAATCAGATAATCTCGATTGTATATGGTAATGTAGATGGTGCCTGATAGGAATAAAATCCCTGGTTTTATTCCTATCAGCCCTATGAAGAAGGTCAGATTGAGACTGGATCTGCACTGCCATATCATGATGTTTG
The DNA here is from genome assembly GCA_030556195.1 of Anolis apletophallus. NCBI lineage: Eukaryota > Metazoa > Chordata > Lepidosauria > Squamata > Anolidae > Anolis > Anolis apletophallus. Next base: position 140,186,936 of record JARBWK010000006.1, read on the forward strand.
AACTGCACTGAACTTGCATTATATGGATCTACACTGACCATACAATGCAGTCCCAAACTGCATTATATAGCTGTGTAGATCCAGCCTGAGAAAGAGGCAATTTTGGGCCATGTTACCCAGTGTGTTTCACAGTTCTGGATTTAGCTCTCTCTAGTCCCAGTCTACTACGAGTGGCTCTAACTTGAGTGTAAATAAATCCACTTTGTGTTTGAGTGTGAACTTTAGAGAGGCTATCCTAGGTGCTGAACCTACTTTGGAGGGTGTATTTGAAGGATACCATCTTTGGGGAGTTGTTATTAAACCTCAGAGTGGTTATATCACCCAGTTGACAAGGTTATTATCTTTACAGTCACATCTGGAAGACTGAGATGACTTTCCAGACAGTTTTCAAGGACAGTTCCATGTAGAAAGTATCATCACCAAAAGCATTTTTCCTCACTTCCCTTCCTGCCAAAAGCCTTTTTTCTCCCTCAATGCTGGTGATTCAGGAAGGACTCATCCCACGCTTTTTACAAGCGTGTTGATGACTAAAAAGGCCAATCTGAGATAGGCAAGTTCGGTTGCAGAAGGCACAGCAGAAAGTCTCCTTGAGTGATGTTGTTTCCAAGTTGCAGTTCTTTCTCCGTTGTCGTTTCTCTTCGAGACTCATTTGGCGTGTCTTCTCGAAAGAGGCCGCAGCATTGTGGATAGTGCATCTCCATGCCTCCCGATGTGAGGTCAGGGTGGACCATTGTTGGTGATCAATCTGGCCAAGCCTGAGATGTTGTTTCAGGGAGTCCTTATATCTCTTTTTGGGGGCACCTCTCTTGTGCTGACCTGTGGCGAGTTCACCATAGAGTAGTATCTTTGGGAGGCGGGGGTCCTCCATCCTAGAGACGTGTCCTGCCCAGCGCAGCTGTGTTCTCAATAGCATGGCCTCAATGCTGGTGATCCCTGCTTGCTCAAGGACAGCAACATTCGTCACATAGTCGGTCCAGTCAGGCATGTAGCCAGGGGGGCTATGGGGCTTCAGCCCCCCGAAATTCTCAAGGTGGTCCGCGAAAAGGCCTTACTGGTACATTATTTAAACTGTTATGTTTATTCATATCATGATCTGATCACCATGCTCATTATATCCCACATTAATGGGGTTATTGGGATAACAATACAAAGGTTTGCTAGGGTAGACCCTCTTCCACCGATTCTCAGCCCCCCCCCCCGAACCAAACTCAGCCCCCCCTCCGAATCAAACTCCTGGCTACGACCCTGGGTCCAGTGTATATTTAGGATTGTGCGAAGACAGCGCTGATGAAAGCGTTTGAGGAGTCGTAGGTGTTGGCGATAGGTGACCCATGTTTCAGACCCATAGAGGAGAATAGACAGTATGATAGCTTTGTACACACTGATTTTGGTACTTTGCCTCAGGTTCTTGTTACTCCAGACTCTTATATATATACTAGCTGTCCCGGCCACGCTTCGCTGTGGCTTTTTCATGCCTTTCTTGTTTATTTGCCTTCTCTGTCCTTCCTTTCATCCTTGTTTTCTTTCTCTCTGTTCTTCTTTACTTCTCCCCCTTCCATCCTTGGTTTTTTTCCTTTTGTCTCCTTACTTTTTTCTTATGTGTCTTCTCCTCGTCGTTGTGGGAAGGGGGGGTCTTCCTCCGCTTCTCAGGCGGTTGTTGAGGCGGGCAGGGTGGGCATTGTTGTGGGCGCCTCCTTTGTCGCTTCCTTGGCCTCCTCCTCCTAGCTGCTCCTGGACACGCAACTCGGGTCCAGGAGTGGTATGGAGTCGGTGGAAGAGGGCAAGGATGCGAGGAAGCAGGCGTGAAAGAGGAAGTCCCGCCTCTCCTGGTCAGAAGTCCTCCACGGGACTACACTTCCCAGAAGGCCCCGCATGGCCACTTCCTGCTCTTGCGGAGCTTTCTGGGAAGTGTAGTGCCGTGGTTGTGGCTGTTTCCCCCGTCGCCTCACAGCTGCTCCTGGACCGGGAGGCGCGGGGCCGCGCCCGTTCCGCCTCCTCCGCTGGGTTCTCGGTCCTCTCCGTCGCTTTACAGGCTCCCGGACCCGGCGCCGCTCCTGGATCCGGGTGGTGCGGGCGTCGTCGTGGCGCGTCCTCCGTTGCCTCCTCGCCCGATTCCCAGGCGGCCCAGGCGGCCCGGGAACGGATGCGAGGTGGCGGAGGAGGCAGCGGAGGAGCCGGTCACGACACCGCCCGCACCACCCGGGTCCAGGAGCGGCGCCCGGGTCCGGAAGCCCCTGGAAGGCGACGGAGGAGGGCGAGAATGCAGCAGAGGAGGCGGGAACGGGCGCCGCGTCGCTCTCCGGTCCAGGTGCGGTTGGGAGGCGGCGGAGGAGGGCAGTGAGCGAGGACGGAGGGAGGGGTTTGGGTTTCGCCGATCTCCGGCCCCTGCCTCCTGCCCTGGCGCGCATGGGGAGGCAGGGTCGGAGATCGGCGATCCGCCTCCGCAGCCGCCTCCCGCGGATCAGCGGCGGCGCCTGAAAGAAGGTAAGCCCGGGAGCTTACCTTCTTTGAGGCTCGGGTCGCTGGATTGGGCGGGAGGGCGGATCGGCGATCTCGGCCCCTGCCTCCCGCCCTGGCGCGCATGGGGAGGCAGGGCCGGAGACCGGGCGATCCGCCCTGCCCGTGCCCCGCGGTTGTAGCGGTGGTGCCTGAAAGAAGGTAAGCCCGGGAGGCTACCTTCTTTCAGGCGCGGTTCAGGTGAGTGGGGGAGAGAGGGAGACGGGATGGGTTTTGTGTGTTGGGGGAGTGCGCCTGCGCTGATTGCTCTCCCTGTGTTCTGCGCCGCGGCCAGCGCAGAACGGGAGGCAATGGGCGGTTTTGGGGGCTTGTTTTGGGGGTTGTAAGGTAGGGAGGTGGGTTTTTTTGTGTTAAGGTAATACCTCGTGGTCTGGGGGAATGTGTATCGTTGGATTGGTGTTTGTGGGGGGCATAGTTTGGCCGTGCATAATGTCCGTTGCACGACCACTCTCTTTTATATATATATATATATATATATATATATATATATATACATATACATATACATATACATACACACACACACACACACACACACACACTATATATGGCAAATCCCATAGGTAAGGAAGTGAACTAGACGTGTAATCCAAGACTCCCAGCAAACTGAAGATACAGTCAGCTCTTCATATTTTCTACTTGACTTTGGTGGATTTGATTATTGGTCCCAGATTTGTATAACATGTTTTCCTTAGAGATCATTCAAAGTTGACCATAGAGCCAGACTGGTTGACCTAGAGATTTCTAGAGATGACACCTCTGTAGGAATATCAAAGTCTTCCAATGGGATCCTGTAGTTACCTTCCAGCAGAACTTGTGCTGGAAGACTTAGAAATTCCTACAGAGGTGTAAGATGACAAAGAAGCAATTCTCTTATTCAGTTTTGACTTTCACTGAAGTCTTGTACCCGTAACCCTAGCAAATGAGGAAGGCTGACTATACTGGAGAACAAGTGAAGAAGGAGTGTTTCTATTCCATTCCTTGACAGGCCTTTTAATCCAGCCCTCTAAAGGCAGAGTGGCCCTTCTCTCCTCCTGACTTGGCTTTGTCCCACAGCCTTTGCAGACTGTGACTCACCAGACTGCATCCCGTGGCTTTGATCAGCTGCTTTGCTCACACTGCTACCTTCCCTCCCAAAACCCCTTTTCACCTCTTGAGTCCACAGTTTCCTCCATGATAAAAGAAGACCCTTGCCCACCCCACCCAGGAATTTGAGCCCCCGAGGCATGTGACAGCCAGCGTTCTACAAAGCCAATGCTGTTTGTACCTCTAAGCATTTCCAAACAGCACATAAGGCCCGGAAGCAATAACACATATGCAAAGGAAGCTGAACGATGGGACAGAAAATATATGTGAGTCAGAAAGAGGCTGGAAGTGAGTTTGCACGGATTTGTTGCTCTGGTCTGCAATGGCACAGGGCAGAACATGACAAAAACATGCTCTTTTGTCACACGGAGCTGTCACTGTTCCATGGGAGAAGAGGGTACTTTAGGGCAGTCTTTCTCAACCAGTGTGCCGTGGCACACTAGTGTGCCATGACGGACCTCCTGCTGTGCCGCGAGAAAAGCTCTCTGCCCCCTTCCTCCCCCCCCCCTCCTGCCGAACTCCTGCTGCTTGAGGGAGGAGGAGGAAGGGCCGGGCAGTGGCGAAGAAAAAGAAGAAGGGACCAGGGCGCCGCCTCCTTCGGCCGTTTCCCCAGCCAACCTCCAATCCGCCATGACTCCCACCATGACTCTCGCCCCTCGCTCGCTGAAGCCGCGTGGAGGAGCCCCGCCTACTGAAGCCCGTTCACCGCTCATGCTCCTCCACTGTAGGAGAGCTGAAGCTGGGGGGAGGGGCGGGGGCATGGCGCGGCCTGGCTCTGCCCTCCCCTGGCTTCGGCACTCCCAGCAGCTGCTCCAGCCTTGAGAAGACAGTGCCAAGCCAGCATTGTGCTGGCTCTGGCACCGCTGGCTTGGCACGGCCCCCTCAAGGCTGGAGCAGCTGCTGGGAGAGGTGAAGCTGGGGTAGGCGGGGCATGGTGCAGCCTGGCTCCGCCCCCTCCCGGCTTTGGGACTCCCAGCAGCTGCTCCCAGCAGGCCACCAACGCCCAACCGTTCTTACTGTGTTAGAGTGTCATTTTTTTGTCATTTTGGTTGGTGGTGTGCCCCCGGATTTTTTTAATGTTAAAAGTGTGCCACGGCTCAAAAAAGGTTGGGAAACACTGCTTTAGGGACTTGTTTCTGTATGCCTAGGTAACAGCTGCAGTTAAGTATGTCTTTGGACACTGTTTATGCCTTTTCCTGCAGATCTGGTTGTGAACACACACAAAAAAGCATTGGTCCTCATTATGACTAGATTTGTTGGACAAATCCTAATTACTTCTATCATAAAAACAAGAAAAAAGTTTATTAAACTGCAAAAACTTTGTTTATGTGGGACATTTTGCTACAGTTTTTCAATGAATGTCTCATAGAGTCTCAACCAATTCAACATAGTTTGTGGCAGCCACAAAAACAAAGTTTCTGGAGTATAACAACTACTCTCAAAGTAAGCACTACATAATTAAACAGGAAATAACACTTTCAAACCAGGAATGGAAAGTGTTCCAAATTTTGTTACATAGTGTAATTCCCTCAGCATGACCAGAATAGTTCCCACCACTTCATCTCCCTACGCTTTGTCCATCTGGATACTACCGTGTTTCCCCGAAAGTAAGACAGTGTCTTACTTTCTTTTTACCCCCAAAAGCCCCACTACGTCTTACTTTCGGGGTATGTCTTATATTGGGCGACGGTAAGCAGTACCCGAAATTAAGCCGTACCCCCGCCGCCGCGTCACTCGATCCTGCTCCTCCTCCTCTGCTGCTGCCGCGCACAACCGGCCTCATGGGCCGGCCGCGGCACGCTTCCCAAAGAACAGCCATTTCTGCGCCTGCAGCAGGCGCGCTCAGGACCTAGTGCCCATGCGCGGACATTCGCGCATGCGCAGAAATGTCCGTGCTTTAGGAGTCCCAAGTACGGACGTTTCTGCACATGCGTGAATGTCCGCGCATGGGCACTAGGTCCCGAGCGCGCCTGGCGTAGGTGCAGAAACGGCTGTTCTTTGGGAGGCGTGCCGCGGCCGGCCCGTGGGGCCGGCTGTGCGGTGGAGGAGGAGGAGGCGGAACCGAGTGACGCGGCGGCCGGGGGTACGACTTACTTTCGGGGTACGGCTTATATTCGCCGACCCTTCTGACACCCCCGATACGTCTTACAATCGGGGGTGTCTTACTATCGGGGAAACACAGTAGCTATGGTAGCTGAATGATCGTCCCCCACCCCCCACCCCAAATAGAGTAATCTCTCCAGGCTTTGTTCAGAACTAAGGTTATGTGTGTAGTTGGATTTGCAATCAAGCGTTCTCTAAATGTGCCTGTATTGTGAGTGTGTGTGTTGTGTGTGTGTTAGTAAGCACCTGCCCCCCACCCACCCGCAAACTGTTGTTGGCCCTGGGTCCCCCTGGAAAGGCAAGATGGAAGGAGGGGAAAATAGCCCGGTGGTGAGTCAACCTCAAGCAATGTGCCAGTGAGTCACTGGTTGGGTGGGGTCATGGCGACAGGATTCCCGCTCTGCAACACACTCATTCACAAACAAAGTCTTCTCTTCCCTTGTCACTCCTGGCCAGGTCCTGCCGCATCATGAGTTCTGGTCTCTCCTATTCTTCTTGACTTTCCGAGCAAACATGATGCTGAACATCACAGGATACGTACTCGACTTTCATCCACTCCACCCTTGCACAGGTCTTTTTCCTTTGAATTTCTTGCAACTGAGATGGAATACCTGTAATGCAATGGATTAATGGCTGAGCACAACCACACATTCAGAGGAAACAGCACTGGCAGGCCCGGATTACCCAAAAAAGCCACCCTAGGCCATGGCCTATGGGCGCAGGCCTAGGGGGCGCCAGATCAAGCACAGAATTTTTTTAAATTTAAAAAAAATAAAAACTGCCCCCTCGCAGCGCTCTCCCCCCACCCTCTCTCCCGAGAGAGAGAGAGAGAGAGAGAGAGAGAGAGTCATCATACCACGGGAGAGGGTGGGGGAGAGCACTGCGAGGGGGTGGGGGAGGAGGGAATGGTGCCTTCCCCTCGCCATCGCCCGCCTGGCCCGCCCCCTTGTAAAGGAAGGAGGGCGTGAGGAGGAGGAAAGGAAGCCCCTCCCCGCTGGGGGCCGCTGGCGGGCATGTATGCATGCGCGCGCGGCAGGAGGGTGCCTCTTCCTCCTCCGCCGTGTTCCTGGGTGCCGCGCATGGCCGGCAGTGTCCCCGGGGGCAGTGTCCTCCGAGGGGAGGAAAGAAGGGAAGATCCCGGGGCCGCAGCCGGCCAAGCGCAGCACCCAAGAACACGGAGGAAGAGGAAGAGGCGCCCTCCTTCCGGTCGCAGGAGGAGGGGGAGGGCCTCCTTCCTCCTCCTCCTCCTCGCCTCCTTCCAGTCAGGAGGACAGAAGCCGGACAGAAGCCGGACAGAAGCCGCACAGCAGCGGCCCCGACCATGGGGCTTCCGTCTGCCTCCTCCACCCGCGACCGGAAAGAGGACGCAAGGAGGAGGCAGACAGAAGCCGCACGGCCGGGCAGACGGAAGCCCCTGGGGGCGGGACTTCCCTTCCTCCTCCTCCTCCTCCCCCCGCGACTAACTTCCAGTCGCGGGAGGAGGTGGACGGAAGCCCCGGGGGCAGCCCAGCTTCTTTTGGCCTAAGGCGCCAAAAGAAGTTAATCCGGGCCTGAGCACTGGTGGAACACTTACAACACTTTATACAGGAGGACATCTATATCAGTAAAATATATGTTCCTGAACTTTGCATAGATACACCACAACACAGATACAGTAGATTCTCACTTATCCAACCTTCACTCATCCAACGTTCTGTATTATCCAAGGCAGTCTGCCTCCTGCCCAGAAACACAACTGTTTCAATGCATTGCGATGTTTTGGTGCTAAATTCTTAAATACAGTAATTGCTACATAATGTTACCGTGTATTGAACTGATTTTTCTGTCAATTTTTTTTGGAAAACAATTTTTTCAACACAAAATTTAAAAAATAAAGTTTTTATTCAATTTTCTTTGAAAAACATGGCTCAGGTTTTAACAAGGTGTTTAATTTGTAAAATCATAACGTAATTTAACTTTTCCATAATCGCTCCTTATTATCCCTCATTATTATTATTTCGCGAATACATGAAACTGGAGTTTTTCTGTGGATATGGGAGTTGTGTTGCATTTTCAAAAGTTCAAAAAAACTTAGAAAAGTTACTTTGGGTGTGGATTTGTTCAACAAAACTAACTGTCCAATTCCAAAACAGTCTTTGCAACATGCAATACACAGGGCCATGGGTATTGCTGTGCATTTCACAACCCAATTGTTGCTTCCACAATTGCTGGTTTTCTTCCTGCAACTCCCCCTGCTGCTCAATGAGTGTGTATGGGGCGAGGGTGGGGAGAACACACACATCAGGTAAACACAACTCACACAGTACTAGAAATATCACAGGCAGGCAAGTAATCCAGATCGCCATGGGACAAGGCTTTATCACACTAGTCTGCTGTCTCACAGCGAGCATGTTGTTTAAACAAACAGTAACACATTGGTATGGAAACAATCACTTTCACACCTTATCTCCAGTGCTCCAGTGGCACTGCTTTACTTGACTCCAGCTTCCTATGTATGTCCACCCTATGCAGCCCATGTGAGCTGTTTCCTCCCTTTTGTTCTTAGGCTGCAATCCTGCAATTTTGACACATTTTGCAAACGTTTCGGAAACCCTGCTGTACACTATGATGTTAATGGTGTGACTTCACCCACTTGAAGTGGAAGACCGGAACCATTTAGGGTTGCCACTTTTTGATATAAGAAAAAAGGGACATTTACCTAAACATACGGGATTTGTCACAAAAATAAGGGACACTTCCTAAAACATAACTGAGGTTATGTTTCACATGGCCTCTTTTTTCCCCCCATGCTCCCGGGGAAACCTCCCACCGCCGCCTCCACGGACCCAGCACCTCATCCCCTCCCGCGGAACCGCAGCAGTGACTGTTACACAAGGCCCAGAATCCCCAGCAGGCCCGAGACACAAGCGGCCGCATGTGCGTGTGGTGTCCCAGCCTAGTGTGGTGTTCCAGCCTAGTGGTCAGAGACAAATGCTGGGGGTTCCAGCAGCCCAGGATCAGATCGGAGAGGAAGGGTGGCCAGATGGGTATGGGTCTGCAGATGAAGACTTAGCCTGGGACGATAGCTGGCTACATGAGTATGAGACTGCTAATGAGGATAATGATGACTCCATGGAAGTCAGTTCTGAATTAGACAGTGAAAGGCAAAGCGACCTTGATTCTCACGAGAGCTTCTTTACTCCCTTGCCAGATGTGTTTTCCGGGGAAAGGGAGGTTCAAATTTCTCAGGAAGATAGCCCTGCAGCTGGGGCCGATAATGAGGAGGAATTTGACAGGAGGGCTAGTATCAGATCTTCCCGAAAAGATTGGAATTTGAGAAAGGGGGTGTGTTGGGCACATAGAAAGTAGTTTCCTTTATTAGATTGTGCCCGGTCTATTCTAGCCAGACCTGAAGCTACGTTCAGCTTGGAAAGTCATGTTCAAGTCTCAAGTTTCCTGTTGGCCGCCGGAGTGGTTTGCCTTGTTTACGTATCTTGTTTCCTTTGGAAGTTAAGCCGGTTGGGCTTACTGTTCGAGAACTCTTTGGACTATTTTGGATTTATTTTGATTGCTTTCTTCTTTTACTTTTGGACTATTTTTATTCATTATTCTTAATAAAAGTACGTTGATTGCATCTGCCTGGTGTGTGTGATCTAGGGGGGGGGGCTGTCCACGATCTGAGGTGCAACAGTGCGAACCTCACTCTGGCTCCCTCTCTCTGCGAGCGCCTCTTGCCGCCGCCCCGCCCCTTCCACCCTCCCTTCCTTCCAGGAAGGCCTGCCTCTTCCAGTCCGTCACTCCCAGCACGCACAACCAAATCACCCCCTCAACTTTCTGCTCCCCTTCTGCGCTCACCTCTCTTTATGCTCAAGAGGAAGGGTTAGAGAGGCCAGGGAAGGTGCCAAGATGGCGGTGCTGTCAGCTCGGGTGAGAAAGCCAGACCAGGCCCGGTGTTTGTGTGGGGAGAGCGGCAGCTACCGGGCATTCACATAGAGTTCTCCCTTCCTTCCTTCCTTCCTTCCTTCCTTCCTTCCTTCCGTCCTTCCTTCCTTCCTTCCTTCCTTCCTTCCTTCCTTCCTTCCTTCCTTCCTTCCTTCCTTCCTCACTGCTGGCCCGGCCTCGCCTCCTGTTGCCACCTGTCCTGTCCTGTCCTGTCAATATGGGACAGGAGCTGAAAATACGGGACACAAAACTCAGAGCAAAAATACGCGACGTCCCGTATAATATGGGACAGCTGGCAACCCTAGAACCATTTCCGTTCGCATCACATGGTTACTGGGGTATCAGATCTTCAGTGGAATGAAGCAATCACACTGGAAACAACAATCAAACAGCAACGATATTGGAGCCACTAATGGATTTTTCATCAATGAAAGGCAATGCAACAACAAAGAGAGGCATGGCGTTGCTTGAAAAGGAGAGATCAAACATGGAGCTAAGCCAGCGCACTCATGCAACAAACCCTATCGCGTTTCGTGTTTTCTCATGGTCACCTGGGTGTTTGAAGCTTTGCAGTGGAAGATCACCTCAGGGCAACCACCACCAGCCGGAAGAATAAGGTCGTTGGGCTTTTCTTTGCGAGACTCAAGTCTCTGCTTTCATGCCATTGTTTGAAATGACAGTTCGTTTTGCTAAGAGTGCTCCTGCCACTCCCAGTGCAGATGGGATCACAAATGTTCTCAGCGTCTCACCTAAGGGCATTTCTGTCCCAGGGAATAGTTTTTATACCAGTTTGTCTGGCTCTTTCTATTCCCAGCTCCAGCTCTTCACATGCTGAGACACCTAGTTCAGGGAGACAGCTGGTCCCATGACAGTCTGAATCCAGCAGCTGGAGAATTATTCCTTCCAAAGCCTCATGCTTCTCATACAGGACTACAGTTCCCAGGTTTCACTGGGGCACAGAAATAACTCTTAGGCTTGCCAGAAATTATTTTGAACCAAGATCGGGAACCATGTTTATCCTATATTAAGGAAAAAAATACCACTCATGGGATAGGAAGACTAGAGCTGGATCTAGGCCCCTTCTACACTGCCATATAAAATCCAGAATATCTGCTTTGAACTGGATTACATGGCAGTGTAGAAGGGTTCGCACGAAGACTCTAAACTATCTAGTCCGTGAGCTGCTTTTTGCTGACGATGCTGCCCTTGTTGCCCATTCAGGAGCAGCTCTGCAGCGCCTAACATCCTGCTTTGCAACAGCTGCAGAGCTGTTTGGGCTGGAAGCAGGGGCGGTCCGAGCTCTCCTCGGGGGGTAAGCAAACATTATTTTGTCCCCCCCCCCCCCGCAGCTCCCGGCCGCGCCTGCGCATGGGCGGAAATTCACGCATGCGCAGTGGGTACCGAGCGTGCCGACCCGACCCGCCTCCGCAGCCAGCCGCGCCGTCCTACCAGTGCGCGGCGGCGGCAGAGGCCTCTTCCTCCTTCCCTCCCTCCGGCATCCGAGCGCCCTTGCAGCGCGCAGCCGGCGAGGCCTTCCTCCCCCTCCTCCTCGGCAGAGGCGGCGAGGAAGTGACGTCACGCAGAGGGGGCGAGGGGGCCGGCCTTGGTGTCCCTGTGGCCCCTCTCCCTCCCGCCTTCCCGCCTTCTTTCAGATAGAAGATGCGCCTCTGGCTCTGGGCCCTCCCGGGGATGCTGCTGCTGCCAGGGGTCTCTGTGGGGGGTGGGGGCCGCCCTCGTGGCCTCCCCCCTCCTCCTCGGGTCCGAGCGCCTGCCCCACCTCGGAGGCGCCCTCTCCGTGAGTCCCCTCTCCCTCTCCCCGTTCCTCCGCGCCGCCGGCTGCGGAGGCGCGTCGGCGGGGCGGGGCAGCGCCCCTCCAAGGTGACGTCGCCCCTCCAAGATGAAGTCGCTCTACGTGACCGCGTACGGTTGTCTAATGGGTAGACCGGCCCTGGCTGGAAGTCAGCCTGAAGAAAACGGAAGTTCTCTACCAGTCCGTACCACAGGAAGAACACCATCATCCCCACGTCAGCATAGACAAATCTGCGGCGCCTCCCTCTCTCCCAAAGCGTCACGGCAGCCGCTGGAGCCAGCAAAATCGCTGGTTTCCGCGGCTGCCATGACGCCTTGGAAGGAAGGGGGGTCCCCCGCGGCGCCTCCCTCTCTCCCAAAGCATCAGAACAGCTGTTCTGGCGCTTTGGGAGAGAGAGATGTTGAGGAGCCTTGGCATTTGGATACTTGACTCCGCCCCCCCTCCCAAAGCGTCAGAACAGCTATTCTGACGCTTTGGGAGAGGGGGCGGAGCTGCGTGGCTGGGGGCGTGGCCGGGTGCTCCCCCAGGTGATCACTCAGCAGAAGTCCGGCCCTTGAGCCAGCAGAAGTTGGACTGCCCTGGGCTAGTTGAAATGTTCCTTATTTCCCTAGTTAGGTGAGAAGGAACAATCCCTTCATATCATATTGATCTCAGAATTTATGACAGATACATTTTGAAATATATCTGTCTTAAATTCCAAACAAGAATATTGTTCTGTTACCGAACAATTTAGGATAGCCTGGCCCATAGGGGGCAGAGGCCCAGAAATACCCCTAAAACGAGGATTTCAGCAGAACCTCTAGTGAGTTTTTAAAAGCAATCCAAATAATCCCTTTCCCAAATGATCTCACCAAAGGAGTCCAGAAGAAGATACCACTGAGGTTTTTATTCTCATCAGCTGAGGAGGATGCCAACTGCAGATTCCTTGTCGCAAAGCAGTCATAAAGTTACATTCAAACATATGCCGTTTTTATACACTTTACAGAACTGTCAGATTTAAACTTTCCTGCCCCTGCCCGCTGTAGGCTTCATGATGATTGGTTGGAACCTTGGAAGCCAGCTGTAGCGGGGACCAATCGCAAAACAGCGCCGCTTTTGTCCTGGCGAATGGGAAGCGACGGACAGGAATGTGTTCAAAACAAAGAGCAGCTGGAGTTTTCTTGATTAGATCATGTCCATATGTAAATGAAGATCCGAGCCCCTGACCTTTCGGGCCAAAGGAATTTTTTTGTTCTTGGTGAAAAACAGGAATTTGTCCTTAACGACCCTTCCTTGTTGACAAAGGGCCATATGCAGATTTTATCCATGAGAGTTTTCAGTCTTCTGGATGGTAAACAAATGAAATCACTGTAGCCATGTGCTGATTTTCGAGGCCAGCAGGGACTGCCAATTATGAAATATGAAATATAATTATGCCATAGGTTCTATAAATGCAGGACGAGGCTACTCTCAGAGGGTCCAGCATTTATGGAACAGAAGGAATCTTTCAAAAATGGGGAGAATGGAGAGAACCTTCTCCAAACCAGAAAGAGTCCTCTGTCATGCAAATTGTTTCAATGATTGGATTAAAGGGTGCAGCCAGGAATGTGGTTTCATCCTGATCTCAAAACAACAGCTGGGCCTTTCACAAACATGTAGCATTTCTTCATATTATTTTACACATGGGGAGGGAAAAACTTACAGGAAAATGGTTACATAGAAAGGGAGGGTTTCAGGCAAATACCACTACCAATATCTCATAATTATTTCATATGCAAGGAGTGGAAAGAAAGTCCATATGATCTTGAAAAGCATCAAATCCATATGCTTTGGGGAAAGTCCATCTGTGTCCTTGGGAAAACTATAAGAGAAAAGTCCTTTTCGCTAATAGCCTGAGGAGAGTCCAAATACATGAAAATCCTTGGAAAACTATGTCTCCCAAACCGCTCAGGGCTTGCCCCTGTTGGCCTGTCCGCATGCAACTCCGTGCACAAAGCGTCTATGGCCTCAGGTTAAGTGAGGCAAGAAAACAGAGAGGTAGAAATGGCTGGAGATCTTTTGATGCCAAACCCCAGCCTTTTGTGCTAGAGATGCCAGACCACATGTGCAGGAACGTTGGAACTCCCTGCTGCAGGTCAAACCAATTAGGATGCAGATGGTCTCTTTCTGGGGCTCGCCTTCAGTTCTCTCCATAATATGTGCATGTGAGAGATTAAATAACAAACTGTGAGCAACGATGGTTAGCACCGAATACGTAACACTTAATGTTATGACATTACATTAAGTGTTAATGACATCACTGGGGTCTGTTCTAGGTTTCAATCTCAAAACCTCAGGGCTTGGGTTGACCCCCAAATCAGCAACCCTACTAGGAGGATGGGATAATGTGTCCCTATGTGAACACAAATTACAACCTTATGGGCACCATGTGCAACCTGAATTTTTTTTTGGGAAAACAATGAAATCCAGCTAGTCTTCTGCAACTGGTACACAAGTAGACAGGCAGGGAGGCCTGGGATCTTGGCCACGGATGATCAAGGCCTTTGCCTTTGAGCTGTGCCGCCAGTGCTGTGTCCTTGCGCCTGGTGGCACAAGCTTTCACTTAGCTTTGGCATCACTTGCCAACTTGGCACCTGGTTTCACCTGCATAATTAGACTTCTTGGGCTGGGGGGAAAAAAGCCCAGCCTTAGCTGCAAGGGCTGGGGAGAAAGTGACGGGCAGGAAACACCCTGAGAAGGTGAGTCAGAAGGGCGGCATCATGCAGGTGGACCAAGCTTCACAGATGGCATGAAGGAGGTGGCAAGCAAAGCTGAAGCAGTGAAACGGAGGCTCCGTTGACCTTAAAATCTGCACAACATTTAATTTATTTATTTAATTTATTTAAAACTTTTGTACCCCGACCTTCTCACTTCTATCGAGGGACTCAGACCGGCATTACAGCACAAATTCAATGCTATACAGTTTAAAAACAACTACAACAACGTATTAAAATACATTAAAATCCCAGCATAAAACCACATCGCCACTAAAACAATTCCACTCGATCTGTAAACGTGGTCATTCATTCAGATAATAGCCAATCTCAGCCTATTCTGGGAAGGCCTGGTTCCACATCCAAGTCTTCACCCGCTTCCTGAAGGGCAACAGGGAGGGGGCAGATCTAACATCGCTTGGGGGGGAGTTCCACAGCCGAGGGGCCACAACAGAGAAGGCCCTGTCTCTCATCCCCACCAGACGCGCTTGCGAAGCTGGCAGGATCGAGAGCAGGGCCTCTACGGAGGATCTTAATGTCCTTGATGATTCATAGGGTAGAATTTGTTTGGACAAGTAAACTGGGCCGGAACCGTATAGGGTTTTGTAGGTTAAAACCGGCACTTTGAATTGTGCTCGGAAACTAATTGGCAGCCAATGGAGTTGGCGCAACAGGGGAGTTATATGCTCCCTGTACCCCGCTCCTGTTAGTAACCTGGCTGCCGAGCATTGGACTAATTGCAGTTTCCGAGCAGTCTTCAGAGGCAACCCCACGTAGAGAGCGTTGCAGTAGTCTATTCGAGATGTAACCAGAGCATGGACTACCATGGCCAAGTCAGACTTCCCAAGGTACGAGCGCAGCTGGCGCACAAACTTTAACTGTGCAAAAGCTCTCCCGGCCACCACGAAGACCTGGGGTTCCAGCCTCAGCGATGAGTCCCAAACTGCGAACCTGCACCTTCAGGGGGAGTGTCACCCCGTCAAGCACAGGCTGTAACCCTATGCCCTGTTCGGCCTGGGTGTTATCACAATTGTAGCCCCCCTCCCATCCCCCCAAAAAGTATCTACAAGTATTCCAAGCTCTTCATCTTTGCAATAGCTGTCTCTCTTCTGTTGTCAACACTCTGCTAATGCTATTGCCGCACATTGGCTCTTGGTATGCCCAGGGACCTGAGCTGGAAATGATCTAATTAATTAAGCAAAACATTACTCCCATACTACTTATGCAAGGCTTACCATCTAGAGCTCTACAGCGAGTGTGAGAACAAAGCAGATATCGTTCTTTGGCTCTTTAGCGGCCGTGGCACAAGTGTCTTCGAATTGGGGTTTGGCGTGCTCTTCTCCCAAAGTGTTTTAAACTTTATGTGTTGAATATAATTGTTTAAATGTTTAATTATATAATTGTTTTTTTTTTTAAAAAAAGGTTTTAGCTGTACTTTGCTTTCGATTTGTTGCAAGCCACTTTGCTTGCAGTGCTTGGAGAAAGGTATTTTATTTTATTTATTTTAAAATTTTCAATATTTCACATTTGGTCTGGCCAGAATGGTTTTACATTGTCTGTTATTGGCAGCTTCTTCAATTTAAGCCGTCTGAGGGCTTGCACTAAGACTCTAGTCTAAACTATCTAGTCTGTGAGCTGCTTTTTGCCAACGATGCTGCCCTTGTCGCCCATTCAGAAGCAGCCCTGCAGCGCCTCACAGCCTGCTTTTCAGCAGCTGCAGAGCTGTTTGGGCTGGAAGTCAGCCTGAAGAAAACGGAAGTTCTCTACCAGCCCGCACCACAGGAAGAACACCATCATCCTCACGTCAGCATAGGCAAATCTGTGCTTAAGTCCGTTCAGCAGTTCACCTACCTGGGAAGCATCATCTCTTCAGATGCCAAGATTGACAAAGAGATAGACCACAGATTATTAAAGGCATATAGTACCTTTGGAAGGCTTCACAAAAGAGTCTGGAGCAACAATCACCTGAGGCAAAGCACCAAAATCAGTGTGTACAGAACTATCGTACTGTCTATTCTCCTCTATGGGTCTGAAACATGGGTCACCTATCGCCAACACCTACGACTTCTCAAACGCTTTCATCAGCACTGTCTTCACACAATCCTAAATATACACTGGACCAACTATGTGATGAATGTTGCTGTCCTTGAGCAAGTGGGGATCACCAGGATTGAGGCCATGCTATTGAGAACACAGCTGCGCTGGGCAGGGCACGTCTCTAGGATGGAGGACCACCGCCTCCCAAAGATACTACTCTATGGTGAACTCGCCACGGGTCATTGCAAGAGAGGCGCCCCCCAAAAAGAGATATAAGGACTCCCTGAAACAACATCTCAGGCTCGGCCAGATTGATCACCAGCAATGGTCCACCCTGGCCTCACATCAGGAGGCATGGAGACGCACTATCCACAATGCTGCGGCCTCTTTCGAGAAGACACGCCGACTGGGTCTCGAAGAGAAACAACAACGCAGAAAGAACCGCAACTTTCTGCTGTGCTTTTTGCAACCGAACTAGCCTATCTCAGATTGGCCTTTTTAGTCATCAACGTGCTTGTAAATGCGTGGGATAAGTCCTTCCTAAGAATCTTCGTTCGCGAAGTAATGCCGAGATATTGCTTATGTGCAAGATATATTGATGGTATTGTTGTATTATTTGCGGTTGTGTTGTTTATTATGTGTCATTGGGCTTGGCCTCATTTAAGCTGCCCCGAGTCCCCTTGTGGAGATGGTGGCAGGGTATAAATATATTATTATTATTATTATTATTAAAGGTAGGATAGAAGGTCATGCAATAAAATATGTGAATAAATAAGTACAGTAGAGTTTTGCTTATCCAACATAAACGGGCCGGCAGAATGTTGGATAAGTGAAAATGTTGGATAATAAGGAGGGATTAAGGAAAAAGCCTATTAAACATCAAATTATGTTATGATTTTACAAATTAAGCACCAAAACATCATGTGTTACAACAAATTGATAGAAAAAGCAGTTCAATACACAGTAATGATACCGTATGTAAAGTAAAGGTAAAGGTTCCCCCTGACATTATGTCCAGCCGTGTCAGACTCTGGGATGTGGTGCTCATCTCCATTTCTAAGCCAAAGAGCTGGCGTTGTCCATAGACACCTCCAAGATCATGTGGCCGGCATGGCCGCATGGAGCGGCGTTCCCTTCCCGCCGGAGCGGTACATATTGATCTACTCACATTTGCATGTTTTCAAACTGCTAGGCTGGCAGAAGCTGGGGCTGACATACTGCTCCCTGGATTCAAACCTGCAACCTTTCAGTCAACAAGCTCAGCAGCTCAGCACTTTAACCCACTGCGCCACTGTGGGGCTCAATTGCCATATTTGACATCATTTGTATTATCTCACAGATTACGTAGTTACATTCTAGCCAAAACTACAAATCCCAGAATCTCCGAGTAGTAATTACTATATTTACGAATTTAGCACCAAAACAGACAAGGCTTCTATCTTTCTCCCACCCTGGGCATTATTCTGGTAGGGAGGCAGACTGCGTTGGATAATACAGAACGTTGGATGAAAAGGCTGGATAAGCGAGACTGTACTGCAAGTAAGATTTGTGGAACCCATTATATTTAATCCAGGTTTACTTTAGGCTACCAACAAACATCATTTCCTATAATGAAAACTGGTAAATCCATGACCCAGCAACATCTGAGTATAGCCAAGACAGCAAAAGTTATTAATGAAGAAGAACAGGAAAGCCACATGAGGATGTTTGCTTTTGCTTGAGCGTACTGGGAAGGACAAGCGTCTGCCTACACGTTGCCTCTTTTCACTCAGGCCCCTTCCACACTGCCATATAACCCAGATTATCAAAACACATCTGCTTTGAACTGGATTATATCAGTCTATACCAGTGTTTTTCAACCTTTTTTTTTCAGTGGCACATTTTTTACATTTACAAAATCCTGGGGCACGCCACCAAACAAAATGACACAAAATGACACTCTAACACAGTAATACATATAGTTAATATGTTTTTAAATGTATTTATACACTCAGTGTGAAACCTGGGCCTGTTTCGATGAACACAACATAGATATCCTGGCAGGAATGGCAGAAAGACACAAACTTCCCACACAGAACTCCCATAACCAAGAGAAAATACTATAAGAGTTTGGTGGGCATTGGGCCTTGGGTTTTGGAGTTGTAGTTCACCTATATCCAGAGAGCACTGTGGACTGAAACAATGTTGGATCAAGACCAAACTTGGCATGAATACTTAATATGCCAAAATGTGAACAGTTTCAGATGGAGTTTGGGGAAAATAGACCTTGACATTTGAGAGTTACAGTTTCTGGGATTTATAGTTAACACACAATCAAAGAGCATCCTGAACTCTTGCAAGAATGGAATTGAACCAAACTTGGCATATTGAACTCTCATTACCAACAGAAAGTACTGAAAGGGTTTGCTTGGGAATTGACCTTGAGTTTGGAAGTTGTAG
Source organism: Anolis apletophallus (assembly GCA_030556195.1). NCBI lineage: Eukaryota > Metazoa > Chordata > Lepidosauria > Squamata > Anolidae > Anolis > Anolis apletophallus. Next base: position 140,205,581 of record JARBWK010000006.1, read on the forward strand.
TTCACCTATACCCAGAGAGCACTGTGGACTCAAACAATGTTATGTTATGTTGTTGTTTGTTTTCTATCCAGAATCACAATGTTGGAAGGAGGCTCACCACTTTAAGGTCCCTAAAACAGGCATGGGAAAACTTTGGCCCTCTGGGTGCTTTGGACTTCAACTCCCACCATTCCTAACAGCCTGAGGCCCTTTCCTGCTTAAGTGGCTGAGGGGGAAAAGGAAAAGGAAAAGGGCCTGAGGCTGCTAGGAATGGTGGGAGTTGGTGTCCAAAACACCTAGAATGTCCAAGTTTGCCCATGCCAGCTTTCGACAGAGACCTCTTCCTCCCCCTTCCCCTTCATGCCCTTTCTTCCCCCTCCTGCCAAACACTTACTTTTTCTTCTACACTGCCGCTTCTGCCGCCATTTTGATCCGAGGGGGCAGCGTGAGCGTGTTCAGGAGGGGAGGGGAGACGGAGGAAGACGTGACCCGTGCGGGCGCTACTGCGCAGACTCGGCCCAGAGCAAAGCAAGGCAAAGCGAGCAGAGCGAGGCTGGGAAGAAGGGAGCCCGAGTGGAGAAGAAAAAGTGTTCGGCAGGAAAGGGAAGAAAGGGTATTGGAGGTTCCAATTTCCCACGGCACACCTGATGATCGCTCACGGCACACTAGTGTGCCACGGCACACTGGTTGGGAAACACTGGTCTATACTGTCATATAATCCAGTTCAAAGACGATAATCTGGATTTTATATGGCAGCGTAGAAGGGGCCTCAGTTTGCAGCCATCAGAATGGAATGTACCATTGGGAAAATGGAGCAAGTTAGAAACTGGGACATTTTAAAAGTAGCGGAAAAAGTGAGATATCAGCGGATGATTCAGGCTTTCCCTGCCAAATTGCGAAAATTGGAGAGGATGGAACAATCGCAGTGGCTTTTTCTCCCACTGGATGTGAACAAAGCAAAAAAATTTGCTTTTATTTGAGCACGTGCACCTTGTTCCTTTTCTGCGCATGCACACACGTACACACCAATGCTTTGGGATTTGCTCCTATACTGCTAAAATTATGGGGCTAATCCAGCTATATTTCCTTTCAAAACAAGCTATACTGCCAATTCTAGGCTATTTTCCTACTATTTTCTTACTACCCTCTAAAATGGAACAAAAATGTCATGGGAAAGCAATGAATAATGCAATAGATATTCCTAAAGGAAGGGGATAATTTAATGTTCACATTTGGACATTACTTTATGGGTGTTATAATTTGTCACATTGAATTTATTTTTAAAAGCACTTAAATAATACAACATTTCCATTATGAGGGCAAGATTAACAATATTCAAGGGCCTGGTTTTGAATATATTTAAGGATTGAATATAATATTTATTTATTTATTTATTTATTTACTTTATTTATATTCCGCTCTTCCGGACTCAGAGCAGATTACAGGTACACATACTTAGCAGACAATCCCTGCCGTTTCTACATACACACATATAGACGAACAGAGGCAAACTCTGTCCACCAGGGGGAGGTGACGCACTCCTCATCTCTCAGCGTTCCCAGCGTCCCTTGTTGTTCCCTCCGCATTCCTCAGCGTTCCTGGAGTTCTTTAATGGCCTCATAATTCAGTCAAAATTTGCCTCCCCACTTAATGTGGTACCTTTATCTCCTACTTGACAGATGCAACTGTCTTTCAGGCTGCAAAGGTCGATAGCAGGCTACACTTAAAGGTCGAGCACCCACCTCGACCCAGGCAGGCCTCGAACTCATGACCTACTGGTCAGAGAGATCTTATGCAGCTGACACTTAGCCAGCTGCTAAAGAAAATATTACTGATTCAATTTAGTGTGAAGATCACTTTTTTATATAAAATTGGTCTATAGATCATATCAAAGATATAGTGCAAGGTGCAATTAAATACATTTAAATATATCATCAACATTCATAGTAATCATACAAATATACATGGCAACTACGCCATTATCATACATAGAATGCATATTATCACAATGACTATTCATATCACAATAGTATACATATAAAGGAGCAAGGTACTAGCAACAAAACTTAAAGAAACCATCTAATTAACCTGTAGTCCCACCTAAGGTTGAAAAATTCAAGCCCAATTGTAGTATAGCAATTAATCCGGAGTATCCTGAAATGTGGGTAATGGATTGCCTTTCCAAATTAGGGATGAACAAACGATGTCTTTCCAAAGATCCGTTTTACTGTTAGTATACTGGCGTTTGTCCTCCGCAAGGATGGCAGTAGATTGGTGGGTAGCAGGCTGAGGTTTCATAAATCTAATGGTGTTTTGGAAATCTTCGCGCGGTTCGCCTCGGTTCTAGTGCAGAGCTCGGGACCGTTTCGGGGCTCCTGGGCTGTGGGCGGAGCTCACGGCTTCATCAGAGGCTGTACCGGCGTAGGCTTGTACCCGCAAGCAAAAGCATGCGTCGATACAGGGAAGATATCTCACACATAGTGCATCACGAGCAGGTTTGACCAAAACCAGTGTTTCCAAACTTTTTTGAGCCGTGGTACACTTTTAACATTAAAAAAAATCCGGGGGCACACCACCAACCCAAATGACACAAAATGACACTCTAACACAGTAAAGAACGGCTGGGGGATGGTGGCCTGCTGGGAGCAGCTGCTGGGAGTGCCGAAGCCGGGGAAGGGGGCGGAGCCAGGCCGCGCCATGCCCCGCCCCCTCCCCCTGCTTCAGCTCTCCCAGCAGTTGCTCCAGCCTTGAGGGGGCAGTGTCAAGCTAGCGGTGGCAGAGCCAGCACAATGTTGGCTTGGCACTGTCCCCTCAAGGCTGGAGCAGCTGCTGGGAGTGCCGAAGCCGGGGGAAGGGGTGGAGCCAGGCCGCTCCATGCCCAGTCCCCTCCCCCCTGCTTCAGCTCTCCCACAGAGGAGGAGCATGAGTGGTGGACGGGCTTCAGTGGGCGGGGCTCCTCCTCCGCGCGACTTCAACGAGCGAGGAGCAAGAGTCATGGCGGGAGTCATGGCGAATTGGAGGCTGGCTGGGGAAACGGCCGAAGGAGGTGGCGCCCCGGCCCCTTCTTCTTTTTCTTCGCCACCGCCCGGCCCTTCCTCCTCCTCCCCCAAGCAGCAAAAGTTTGGCAGGAGGAGGAGGGAAGGAAAGGGGGCAGAGAGCTTTTCTCGTGGCACAGCAGGAGGTCCGTCATGGCACACGGTTGGGAAACACTGATTTAAACTAAATATTGCGAAATTATGTTTTTTTCTTGAAGTGACATATGTACATATATACTCACATTTAGATGAATTCAGTCTTAAAATATATTATATATATTATATGGCTCTCACTGAAATAAATTTCCAAATATTTTGCTTTCATGGCTCTCTGAGTCAAAAAGGTTCCCGACCCCTGGTCTAGGTTTAAAACTGAATGTGCACTGTCAGAAAAAAAAGGTCCGAGAAAACCTTGAACCTTGTGTTGAACTCATAAAAGAATGGGTGTTTTTCCTGATTTAATGGGCAAAAGCAACACAACCCACGCCATTTCTGATCTGTGGCCTTTCCCAAAAATCTCCTATTTTTTATAATTGCAATAATTTCTTCTTTATGCTTCCTCTTGTACTTTAAAGCTATACATTGCCTTGGGCAGACTTTTAAATGAAAACTGGAGGTAAAGTACAATAAAAGGCAGACAGGACAACTTATTACAATCTATATGTTTTGAAGCAGAACCAAAGAAGTTCACCTATTACATACAAATGTTTGTATATGTGTGCCTGTATGTGTGTGTGTACACATATGTACATACATACCTGTATCTTTCTGTCATTTGGTGTAAAATTCTTCTCTTTTCCAAGCCTAGAAATTTGGTCTTGAGAATCCAATCAAAACCTGGATAATTCTGGACTATCCATACTTGTAATACAAGTGTGTGTGTGTGTGTGTGTGTGTGTGTGTGTGTGTACACAGTATGTAATGTTCATTTGTGGGATTAACATAACTCAAAAACCGCTGGACGAATTGCCACCAAATTTGACCACAAGACACCTACTAACCCAAGGAGTGACCATCACTCAAAAAAGCGCTTTTGTTATTTGGGAGTTGTAGTTGCTGGGATTTATAGTTCACCTACAATCAAAGAGCATTCTGAACTCCACCAACGACGGAATTGAACCAAACATGGCACACAAGACTCCCATGACCAACAGAAAACACTAGGAGGGTTTGCTGGACATTGACCTTGAGTTTGGGAGGTGTAGTTCACCTAATCTCCAGCGAGCACTGTGGACTCAAAACAATGATGGATCTGGAGCAAACTTGGTACGAATATTCTGTAAATAAATAAATACAAATGAGGAGGGTGAGCTCATAAGACAAAAGGCAGGATTTTTTTTTAAAAAGGTGATCAATACATAAACATTTAAATAAATTTGCACGCCTAGTCTGTTGCAGAATATGCAGTTCGGAAATGAAGGGATGCCGCTGCCTTACAGAAAGAGGGAAGACCAAGGGGGTGAGTTGCAGGAAGGGAACCGTTGCAGAGGGACATGGCTGGAGAGGAGACTATATATAACCCAGACCACAGCAAGGTTTTATGTGGCATGGCTGGGGTTTTCTGTGTTTAGTTAAGCTGTATTTGGCACCGTGGAGTGGAAACCTGGAGCACATTTGAGAAACAAAGTCATTTGCCTATCAAAGATGCCCATTGTGTGCTGCTGGCCGCTGACGGAGCACCTCAGGGGGAAAACGCATGTGTATGTTTTAAAAGCACTAGGGAGGTATTAAAAATCCTAATGACTTTTGCAGCTGATAGCCTTGGCTAGACTAAAGTTCAAGGGAACACCTATGAGATGTGACCTTCTTTGGCTAGCCATCTATATCCCTTTTAAGATGCCGTTTAAAAATACCCAAGGTAGTGTATATTCATAAAACTATCCAGTACAAAAATATAATTAAAAACCGCTGGCTGCAATTGCCATAATAATGGTATTTTTTTAAAAGGTTGCATTAAATTATGACCTCAACGAATATGGCAGCCATTGATACTTTTTTTTAGTGAAGACTATTATGATGGTTTGAGTGTTGGACTAGGACGCCATTGAAATCACCTTGGGTAAGTTACATTCTCTCAGTGGGATCCAATGGAAACATGCTCTCAAAATAGTATTACACTATTTTTACCAAAGCTTGTGATGGTCAAATAGACAGCTTGTAAGATAAAAAGAAACACAAATGAAATGCACAGCTAAACACCTATTCTATTTATTTATTTATTTAAATGTACCCCGATCTTCTCAACCTCAGAGAGGGACTCAAACCTACTAAACCAGTGTTTCCCAAGCGATCATCAGGTGTGCCGTGGGAAATAGGAACCTCCAATACCCTCCCCCCCCCGCGCCAAACACTTTTTCTTCTCCACTCGGGCTCCCTTCTTCCCAGCCTCGCTTTGCTCGCTTTGCCTTGCTTTGCTCTGGGGCGAGTCTGCGCAGTAGTGCCCGCACGGGTCACATCTTCCTCCCTCCCCCCTCCCCTCCTGAACACGCTCACGCTGCCCCCTTGGATCAAAAGCGGCAGTGTAGAAGAAAAAGTACGTGTTCGGCAGGAGGGGGAAGAAAGGGCGCAAAGGGGGAGGAAGAGGTCTCTGTCGAAAGCTGGCATGGGCAAACTTGGACCTTCCAGGTGTTTTGGACTCTAACTCCCACCATTCCTAGCAGCCTCAGGCCCTTTTCCATTCCCCCCTCAGCCACTTAAGCAGGAAAGGGCCTCAGGCTGTTAGGAATGGTGGGAGTTGAAGTCCAAAGCACCCAGAGGGCCAAAGTTTTCCCATGCCTGTTTTAGGGACCTTAAAGTGGTGAGCCTCCTTCCAACATTGTGATTCTGGATAGAAAACAAACAACAACATAACATAACATTGTTTGAGTCCAAACTCAAGGTCAATTCCCAAGCAAACCCTTTCCGTACTTTCTGTTGGTAATGAGAGTTCAATATGCCAAGTTTGGTTCAATTCCATTCTTGCAAGAGTTCAGGATGCTCTTTGATTGTGTGTTAACTATAAATCCCAGAAACTGTAACTCCCAAATGTCAAGGTCTATTTCCCCCAAACTCCATCTGTGTTCACATTTGGGCATATTGAGTATTCATGCCAAGTTTGGTCCTGATCCAACATTGTTTCAGTCCATAGTGCTCTCTGGATATAGGTGAACTACAACTCCAAAACCCAAGGTCAGTGCCCACCAAAGTCTTATAGTATTTTCTCTTGGTTATGGGAGTTCTGTGTGGGAAGTTTGTATCTTTCTGCTATTCCTACCAGGATATCTATGTTCGAAACAGGCCCAGGTTTCACACCGAGCATATAAATACATTTAAAAACATATTAACTATATGTAGGACTGCGTTACAGTGTCATTTTGTGTCATTTTGGTTGGTGGTGTGCCCCAGGATTTTGTAAATGTAAAAAAGTGTGCCGCGGCTCAAAAAAGGTTGGGAAACACTGGACTAGGAAGCCATTGAAATCACCTTGGGTAAGTTACATTCTCTCCATGGGATCCAATGGAAACATGCTCTCAAAATAGTATTACACTATTTTTACCAAAGCTTGTGATGGTCAAAGGGGCAGCTTGTAAGATAAAAAGAAAGACAAATGAAATGCACAGCTAAACACCTATTTTATTTATTTATTTAAATGTACCCCGATCTTCTCAACCTCAGAGAGGGACTCAGACCTACTAAACCAGTGTTTCCCAACCAGTGTGCCGTGGCACACTAGTGTGCCATGAGCGATCATCAGGTGTGCCGTGGGAAATTGGAACCTCCAATACCCTTTCTTCCCCCGCCTGCTGAACACTTTTTCTTCTCTACTCGGGCTCCCTTCTTCCCAGCCTCGCTCTGCTCGCTTTGCCTTGCTTTGCTCTGGGGCGAGTCTGCGCAGTAGCGCCCGCATGGGTCACATCTTCCCCCCTCCCCTCCTGAACACGCTCACGCTGCCTCCTCAGATCAAAATGGCGGCAGAAGCGGCAGTGTAGAAGAAAAAGTAAGTGTCCGGCAGGAGGGGGAAGAAAGGGCGTGAAGGGGGAGGAAGAGGTCTCTGTCGAAAGCTGGCAAGGGCAAACTTGGACCTTCCAGCTGTTTTGGATTCCAACTCCCACCATTCCTAGCAGCCTCATGCCCTTTTCCTTTTTTCCCCTCAGCCACTTGAGCAGGAAAGGGCCTCAGGCTGTTAGGAATGGTGGGAGTTGAAGTCCAAAGCACCCAGAGGGCTGAAGTTTTCCCATGCCTTCAAGTGGTGAGCCTCCTTCCAACACTGTGATTCTGGATAGAAAACAAACAACAACATAATATAACATTGTTTAAGTCCACAGTGCTCTCTGGGTGTAGGTGAACTACAACTTCCAAACTCAAGGTCAATTCCCAAGCAAACCCTTTCAGTACTTTCTGGTGATAATGAGAGTTCAATATGCCACGTTTGGTTCAATTCCATTGTTGCAAGAGTTCAGGATGCTCTTTGATTGTGTGTTAACTATAAATCCCAGAAACTGTAACTCCCAAATGTCAAGGTCTATTTTCCCCAAACTCTCTGGATATAGGTGAACTACAACTCCAAAATCCAAGGTCAATGCCCCCCAAACTGTTATAGTATTTTCTCTTGGTTATGGGAGTTCTGTGTGGGAAGTTTGTGTCTTTCTGTCATTCCTGCCAGGATATCTATGTTGTGTTCATTGAAACAGGTCCAGCTTTGTAAACTTAATAAAAACTATTTTAAAAAATAAATAAATAAACAGGTCCAGGTTTCACACTGAGTGTATAAATACATTTAAAAACATCTTATCTATATGTATTACTGTGTTAGTGTGTCATTTTGTGTCATTTTGGTTGGTGGTGTGCCCCAGGATTTTGTAAATGTAAAAAATGTGCCGCAGCTCAAAAAAGTTGAAAAACACTGTACTAAACAATATGAATTTTTTTCAGGCCAGGAGCAACTTGAGAAAATACAAGTCGCTTCTGGTGTGAGAGAATTAGCCTTCTGCAAGGACGTTGCCCAGGGGACGGCCAGATGTTTTACCATCCTTGTGGGAGGCTTCTCTCATGTCCCCGCATAGGGAGCCGGAGCTGACAGAAGGAGCTCATCTGCACTCTCCCCGGATTCGAACCTGCGACCTGTCGGTCTTCAGTCCTGTTGGCACAAGGGTTTAATGCAGGGGTCAGGAACCTATGGCTTGCGAGCCAGGTGTGGCTCTTTTGATGATTGCATCTGGCTCGCAGATAGGCTTGCCATCTGTCAAGCAAGGCTGGGGAGCACCAGGCAGCCAATGGGAGCCTCCGCCAGGTGGGGCTTCACGCACCAAGCCAATGGGAGGGCGAAGGGAGGCTAGAGTATGGTAGGTGAGGGGCGGGGCTTGTTCAGTGGCTCAGAGCCGAGCGTCTCCCTCCGCCATTTTTGTCTCCGGCGGGAAGGCAGTGAGAAGGAGGCGGCAGCATTGAGAGCCTCTCCGGGCAGAGGGAGGGGAGGGGAGGAGCCCGGTGTGCCGTCGTCATCGTCATGGTGGTGCGTATGGAGGCCCTGCTTTTCCTCTCTCCCCGCGAGGCCCCTTCCACACAGTTGAGTATAATAATGGCCGCGTGGACTCGGATCACCCCGTTCAAAGCAACTGTTGCGGGTTATTCCGCCTTGATATTCCGGGTGATGTGGCAGCGTGGAATGGCCTTGAGACTCAAAGCGTGGCAAGACCTTTCCTGGCTTTCAAGGGGAAAGAAAAGATGTGGCTGCTGTGGAACCAGGCGTGTGGGGAGGAGGGCCACACGGAAGTGGTCTCCTGTAGCCGCACAGGCCTGGGCCAATTTGGGCCCTCCCTCCCTGGCTTCAGGCCCCTTTCTTCCTCCCTTTCCTTTCCTTTTGGCTTAAGTGCCTGAGGGGGAAAAGGAAAGGGCCTGAGGCCAGGAATTGTGGGAGTTGAAGTCCAAAACACCCGGAGGGGGGGAAGGAGGGAGGGCCCAAGTTTGCCCATGCTTTAGGACTCAGTTTCATGTTGTTGTTAACAGTGTTAACTGTATTTTTATTGCAGTTACATGTCTTTGTTTTTATTGCTAACTAGCTTGGGGACCCGGCGGTGCCCGGGTTATTTGAGGTTCCTATTAGATGTTTATGTGGCTTGCAGTGGTCTCAGGAACTTAGTGAAGGTACTGCAAGTCCTATTGGCCATGGTCCACCCCTCCCAACCCCCAAACAGTACCAGGATTTAGAGTGGGTCATGGGGGCTTTGTGTGTCACATTTGGTCTTGATCATTCTTTGGATGAGGGTTGCAGCGGTCTCGGAAGGTGAGTGAAGGTATTTCAAGTCCCATCATCTGTGGTCTGTTCTCCTTGAAACAGCACCAGGGTGTAGAGTGGGTCAAGAGGGCTCTGTGTGCTAATTTTGGTCTGTATTGGTCATTGGATGAGGGTCGTGTTGTGAAGTGGGCCATTGGGTCCCTGTTTGCCAAGTTTGGTCCTGATCCGTCACTGCTGTGGGCCGCACTGTCTGACTGCCTGAGGCCTTTCCTTTTACCTCTGAGTCACCTTAGAACAGGGCTGTCCAACTTCTACCAGCCCAGGGGCCTGAATTCCGGTCACTGATGACTTCGGGGGCCATAGGGTCTGCCCCCGCCCCTGCCCTGTCCCGTGGCACCCTCTCCCCTCATTTTAATTTAATATTAAATATATTTAATTCCATCCTCCCCTCTCCCCTTATTTTTATTTAATATTAAATATATTTAATTCCATCCTCCCCTCTCCCCTTATTTTTATTTAATATTAAATATATTTAATTCCATCCTCCCCTCCCCCCTTATTTTAATGTATCCCATCTCCCCTTATTTCATCTTTAAATATATTTAATTTTATATTTAATACATGAGGGGAGATGGGGGAGGGAATGAGCCCCCTGAGGAGCCCCTGCTTTGGCCTACCTCGCCCAAACGCGCAGGATCCAGGTGTACCCGGACGACAAGAGAGGCGACGACCGACTGAGTCGAAGAAGGTCCTAATCGCGTCTGTGGGCCTCAGCGATCCAGTAGTAGAGTAGCCGAAGAGTATCGCGGGAATACGCAATCCACACGGGATTTCACTGTCAACGCCGGCGTGATCTCGCTTTGACAGCGAAATCCCGTGTGGATTGCGTATTCTTGCGATACTTGCTCCGAACCCGGAAGTAGGTATTTTTTTTTAAAAAAATTATTTATTTTATTTTTCAATTTTTATTTTTTATTTAAAAGCTTAGGGGCCGTAGGGAAGGGGCTGGGGGCCGTATACGGCCCCCCAGGCCGCCAGTTGGACAGCCCTGCCTTAGAATGTTTGAATGTAGATGGCCAATCGGAGTCCTTTATGCAAATACCATTTCAGTGGCAACCAATCCCCTCTGTCTGGGGCCGTAGAATGTTGGAATTCTGAGGCTGGCCAATCAGAGTTCTTTATGCAAATAATCCCATAGTGGCAACCTATCGAAACGCTGTTGCATATTCCTTGGCACCTCCGCACCTCCCAGAAAATTAACATTTCATTGCCAACCGAAAAAAACCCTGTCATTTGGCTAACTCAAGCATTCAGTTGCATTCTGTTTTGCTGGCTAATCAGAGTCCTTTATGCAAATTGTCTCTCAGTGGCAACCAATGCCCTCTGTCTGGTGCCTTAGAGTGTTGGAGTTCTGAGGCTGGCCAATCAGAGTCCTTTGTGCAAATAATCCTTTGTGCAAATTATTATATACATAGAGATAGATAGATAGATAGATAGATAGATAGATAGATAGATAGATGCGTTCATTGTATTTTATATTGGCTTTGTTCATGCAGCACTGAATATGGCCAAACTGTAAGCCTCTTTGAGTCCCCTTTGGGGTGAGATACACCAGGATAGAAATGCATTAAAAAGCATAAATACATTGCCTTGTTGTCAAAGAGCCGCTCCCCCAGCCACGGGCACACTTAAGCGTCTGAGGGGGTAAAGGAGGGGCCTGAGGCGTTCCTCCAACCCCCATTCAGCGATTGATTGCTTTGGTCCTCCGCAGCAGCCTCACGTGAACTCTGTTCCTCTCTGCCTTCCAGCGGAGCCTGGGAGTGTTGTAGGGCTTTATTTACACACCGCTTTCTTGCCCGTACCGTATTGTTTGGGGATTACTCCAGCATTGGTCTTGGCCTACGGATTCTTCGGTTGGACATGGTGGGATATTCTAAGGCAGGGCTGTCCAACTGGTGGCCTGGGGGCCGTATACTGTATGGCCCCCCAGCCCCTTCCCTGCGGCCCCCTAAGCTTTTTAATAAAAAATAAAAAATAAATTAAATAATAATATTTTTAAAAATTACCCACTTCCGGGTTCTGGGCAAGTATCGCGAGACTACGGAGTGCCACACGGGATTTCGCTCTCAACGCGAGATCACGCCTGCGCTTGAGAGCGAAATCCGGTGTGGCTTCCGTAGTCTCACGATACTCCTGTTGCCGAAATCTCGGCTACTTAATCCCTGCGGCCTACGCAGACACGATTTGGACCTTCTCGGCTGCTGCCTCGGTCGGTCGTCGCCTCTGCTCGTGGTCCGGCTACTCCTGGATCCTGCGCGTTTGGGAAGGTAGGCTAACCTTTATGTTATTATTATGTAATTGTAATGGATGCCCCTTATGAATTCCCACCCTGCATTTCCCCTTAGTAAAAGATTATATTTGATTGTATGGATGCCTCTTATGAATTGTAAGTAAATTGGAGCCGGGGGAGGGGCGGGGGCGGAGCCAGCATGGGGGCGGAGCCAGGGCAGAGCCGGGGGCGGGGGCAGACCCTTTGACCCCCCAGGTAATCAGTGACTGGAATTCAGGCCCCTGGGCCGGTAGAAGTTGGACAGCCCTGTTCTAAGGAAAGGCCTGCCTTGCCATGGTTTTAAAATACCCTCTTTGTTATACTCGTCAAAAGAATAGGCCAGATTAATTGTGGCAAGGACGCAGACTATCTGCAGAATTAATAGAGCCTTTAGGACCATTACCAAAGGTGGTGATCCTGCTTCAATGCTGATTTGCCTGCCTCGTGCAGTAATGTCCTAAGTCTCTGCTGCAGGCCGGATCAGCATCCTTTGGCGCTCTAGGCCACAGTTTGGAATTACGCCCCCCCCCTCGCGCCACCGCATTAGAGAGGCCTATCCCCATTCCCCCCTGCTCCCCCTCAGCCCTTCCTCCTCTTCTCCCCCGACATCCATCCACTCACCGCTGAGGCTCCTCCCCGCGCCGGGAACAACCAGAGGGGAAGGGGGCCCTTTCGCACAACGCCCGCACACCTGCCGCCCGGCGATCCCAAAGAACTACGGATCCCAGCATGCCCCGCAGCTGAGAGGCTGGCACCGCCGCCGCATCCCGGCAGCCCCTGCGGCCTTGAACGCAGCAGCAGCATGAGGAGGAAGAGGAGGAGCATCGTGACCAGCATGGGCTGAAGGAAGAGGCCTCCATGCTGGTCACGATTGGTTCCTGAAGCGGAGGAAGGCCCCGACTCTCTGCAGCCGCTGCCCTCCACGCACCCAGCGCAAGACCGCAGAGCCGCCTTTGAGGTCGCGGGGGTTGTTGGGATGCGGTGGCAGCGCCAGCCTCTCAGCTGCGGGCAGGCATGTAGCCAGGGGGGGGCTAAGGGGGCTTCAGCCCCCCCCCCCCGAAATTCTCAGGGTGGTCCGCGAAAAGGCCTTACTGGTACATTATTTAAACTGTTATGTTTATTCATATCATGATCTGATCACCATGCTCATTATATCCCACATTAATGGGGTTATTGGGATAACAATACAAAAGATTTGCTAGGGTAGACCCTCTTCCACCCCGTCTCAGCCCCGGAACCAAACTCAGCCCCTCTGAAACAAAATCCTGGCTGCGGGGTTTGCTCCTCCTCTTCCTCCTCATGCTGCTACTGCCTCATGTGGAGCCCTGGTCACATGGTGCGTCCTCTGCCGGGTCATGTGGGGGCTGGCTCCCGGCTGTATTGTCTGCAGGGCACCGAGAAGGGAGCCCCCCTTCCTTCCTCCCTTCTGCCTTCCTCCCTTTTGGATACCAGGCAGCAGGAGCCAATCGTGGCACGATTTTAAAAATTATTTTATAACTTTTGGGGGGGGGACCGTGATCTGCGCCCCCCTCGGCTCGCGCCCCTAGGCCATGGCCTCATTGGCCCTATGGATAATCCGGGCCTGCTCTGCTGTCATGCCTATCAATCTCTATCCTGTTCCTTGACGTGCACTGATGGTAGGGGAAATTTAACCCTTGGATTGCTTATCGTCCTTTTTTTTCAGTCCCTCCATGTCTCCCATTTTAAAGAAGCTTTGCTCAAGTTTCCATTATTTTTATGAAATGGGAAATATTATGACCCCAGCTGAAACTAAATATTGGAAGGAGGAGACATTGAAACTCTAGCTAATTACTTTTTGCAAATATGTAAGCCAAATCACGTGTGATGCAGATACAAAGGACTAAGAGCAGCTGTTTCCTTTCATTACCCAAGTGCAAGGCTAACAGCATCTCCTGTTACAACCAACACCTTCTACACCCCTCAGGACAGGGCGGTGACTCCTGCAAATCCAAAGCTAGTGGCACACGGCTGTATACTTTCAGCTCAGTGGACATCCCTCCTTAAAAGTTAATTTCTCTTGCTCACAATGAATGACTCACTTGTACAACTAGCACAAACAATTCCACATCTTTCTTCCTCTGGGCTTTGCCTTGGATCTTGCTGGCCCTTCCTCTCTGGGGGAAAAGGCAGCTTTAGTGTCTCACAGAGTTCTCCATGTTCCTCTCGGTTTCACTTGAGCTTTTGGGGCCTTCAAATGCAAGAACAACCTGCCAGAAGGAGTCACGCTTTGCTCGCCACTTAAGCCCCACACTAAGCTGCTAGCCTGGTCTCAAAGAAGCAGCACGAGGGAAGTAGACTTGAAGGCAGGAAGAGCCGGTTTCCAGTCTCCAGCTTCCGCTTCCTCAGATTTCATCACTCAAAGAGCCCCAGTTCAGAGCAGACCCTTCCTGCAGAGCTGGGAAAAAGTTAAAAGTTGTAGTCTCCTGTGAATTTTGCACTTTTAAATTTGTATGGCGGTCTGAGTCCCTCCATGGAGGTGAGAAGGTCGGGGTACAAAAAATTTTAAATATATAAATTGCATGGACACCTCAGCAAGCGAGAGTCCAAAAGTGGCAGGTTAAAACCTCGAACCTCATTCAGTAGCTGATACCAGAAGAGAAACTCCCTCTTGGGGACACAGAAGACTGGGCAACTTGGAAGGCACTGAACAAACTGCACTCCGGTACCACGAGGTGCAGAACCAATCTTAAGAAATGGGGCTACAAAGTGGAGTCCACGACATGCGAGTGTGGAGAGGAGTAAACCCCCATACCCCTCCCCTGAACTCCACTGAGAAAGGGGATGGGAGACAGGCAAAATTGCCTCAACCCTCAAACCAACTTGGCCAAGGACCTGATGGACAACTCCGGCACACACCCCCTTTTCGGAGGGCGGGCAGGAGACCGGACACTTAGTTAGGCCATTGGAGGAAGATGTGCAGGGGCGGGTAATACGTGTGATCTCGGGAAAGGGCAATAGGGACGGTAGACGTAGGCCATATGAGAGGGGGCGGAGGAGCCAAGGAAAGGCTCGTCCTCCCTCTGACCTACGGGCTATCCCAAGGCACGCAGATGGGGAGTCTCCATCTACCTCTCCTCCAACTCTGATACTGGCTAACACCAGGTCCGTGCGTAATAAGTCAGGGACCATCAGGGACTTCCTCCTTGAAAGGAAGGCTGACCTAGCCTGTTTCACGGAAACATGGCTTCAAGAGGGAGACGAGGTCATTATGCACGAGTTGACATCTCCTGGGTTTGTAGCCAGTTATCAGATGAGGACAGAGAGGCGGGGGGGGGGTGTCACCATCCTCAGTCGAGACAAGTTTAATTCCAGGACGATTCCGACAGCGAACATCCCTGGGATGGAATATGCGGGTCTGGTGTGGGACCTTAGTGAGAGTGTAGCCTTCCTGTTGGTGTACCGTGCACCCAACGCACCAACGGGGAGTCTACCTAAGCTGCTGGAGGTGGTTGTGGACTGGGCATTGAGGTTCCCTAGACTCATTGTTCTGTGGGACTTCAATGTCCACAGCCGTGACCTACTACCATGGAGGCACTATGTCCCCCTTCAACAGGACAAAACACAAGGCAGTGGGTACCTAGTTATAAGGTCAGGGTACCAGCTGGCTGGAGGCACTAGCAAAAACGAAGCCCTCACACTCTCTCACTCTGTAAGACCGGTCCCACGCACCAGGCTGGACACACCTTGGATCTGATCTTCGCTGCTGGTATTCATGTGATCCCAACCTCTATTATGGAGGTTCCATGGTCGGATCACAGTGTCCTGGAAGTCCGTCTGGAACTGGCTTCCCCTCCCGGTAAGGGTGCCGAACCTATTCTGGTTCGCACGAAGAGACTTATGGAACCCACTAGGTTCCTGAATGCTCTAAGGGATTGGGAACTCCCCAGCGACTCAGTCGGCGGACAAGTGGAATACTGGAATGCCAGTCTTTCTGCTGCCTTAGACGAGATCGCCCCCAGGCGCTCTCTCATCCCCCGTAGAAATCGCTCGCCATGGTACACTGAGGAGTTGCGGGCGATGAAACGGAGGAAGAGACAGCTAGAGGACGTGTGGCGGAGCCTCCGTGACAGAGCATCGAAATCAGCTTATAAACAGTTTAAAGAGGTTTATGAGCAGGCTATCAAGGAAGCGAAAAAGGTTTACTATTCTTCCTTGATACAGTCGGCTAGTTCACGCCCAGCTCAACTTTTTAAGATAATTCGGTCTCTGACAACAATCCCAACTGTCCCAAATGATAGGGGTTTGGCTCCAACAGCTGAGGTTTTTCAGAACTATTTTGCCGACAAGATTTCGACCCTCCGCCGGGATATTCCAGCCACTCTTGATACAGTTAGCGAACTCGAGGCCCCGCCGCCACTCGGCGGGCCCACCTTCACCCGTTTCCAACTGCTGGACACAGCAGATGTCAATATGTTACTTGCTGCAGCTAGACCAACTACCTGCTCCCTCGACCCGTGCCCCTCCTGGCTTGTTAGATCTTGCCGGGAGGGGCTACGAGGCCCCCTGGGAAAGATCATAAATAGCTCCCTTGAGCAAGGAGTTTTCCCAGGGGGATTGAAAGAGGCTATGGTAAGACCGCTGCTGAAGAAGCCGAACTTAGATCCTTCGGCTCCCTCCAATTACAGGCCTGTTTCCAACTTGCCTTTCTTAGGCAAGGTAATTGAGAGGGCAGCAGCGGATCAGCTGCAGCCAGGCATGTAGCCGGGGGGGGGCTAAGGGGGCTTCAGCCCCCCCCCCCCCGAAATTGTCAGGGTGGTCCGCGAAAAGGCCTTACTGGTACATTATTTAAACTGTTATGGCGGTTCTTAGACGACACAGCTGGACTTGATCCCTTCCAGTCCGGCTTCCGTATTGGGCATGGGACGGAGACCGTGCTTGTCGCCATTACAGACCAACTTCGCCGCCAGCTGGACCAGGGTGGATCAGCCCTGCTTGTTCTGTTAGACCTAACAGCAGCGTTTGATACTGTAGACCATGCATTGTTGACCCACCGTTTAGCTGTGTCTGGGGTCGGGGGGACTGCCCTTAAATGGGTGGCCTCCTTCCTCCAGGACCGGGGACAATGTGTGGAGGGGGGCGGGGGGGTCTCTGGGAGACTCCCACTTAATTGTGGGGTCCCCCAGGGGGCCATTCTCTCCCCCTTATTATTCAACATTTATATGCGCCCCCTGGCCCAGCTGGCTCGCGACTTTGGTCTGGAGTGTTATCAGTACGCTGATGACACCCAGCTTCTGCTGAGAATGGACGGCAGGCCGGACACCGTACCCGATTGTTTCCATCTATGCCTTGAAGCCGTGACTGGTTGGCTGCGTGCCCGCCGGCTGAAGGTGAATGCCACTTGTGGCCCGCTCGCTGGGCTGGGAGTGCGCCTAGCCTGGATGGCGAGCACATCAGCCCGTCATCCCTTGTTAAGAGCTTGGGTGTTCAACTGGACTCCCTCTGACCATGGAGACTTTCAGGTGTTGGTCAGCACCTTTTTTCACCCTTACAGGCTAGGCGCCTGGCACCCTACCTGTCCAGGACCACCTGGCCATGGTGATCCAAGCGACTGTCATCTCGAGGCTGGAGACTGAACAGAATCTGTTCCCTGGTACCATCTAAACTCAAGCTCCTGCAGAATCTGTCTGGCGGGAACCAGGCAAAAGCCTTCTCTGTGGCTCCCCATCGAGTACTGAATTGCTTCAAGGTGGGTTTTGACTTTAAGGCCTCCCAGATGACACCTGAGGGACTTCCCCGAGATCACTACGTTCAGAGGAACAGAATTTGCTATTGGTACCATCAATCCGTTCCCATCTGTCTGTAACCAGGCAAAGAGCCTTCTCTGTGGCAGCTCCGGTGTTATGGAACTCCCTCCCAGATGACACCGAGCTGTCTCAGAGCTCATCCCTTTTCAAGACCGCCCTCTTCAGACTAGCCTTTAACTAGGCATACCGACTTAGTGTAATAACCTAATATAACTGCGGGTTTTAAGGAAATTCCGGGTTCAAGGAAATGTTCCTGTATTTTATTCTGTACCTCGCGATGTGATGTATGTTTTATGTTTTTATTGTATGGCTGCATGATTGATACATGCTGCCTATTTTATTTGCTGTTATCCGCCCCGAGCCTGCAGGGAGGAGCGGAATACAAGACCGAACAATAAATAAATAAATAAATAAATAAATAAATAAATAAATAAATAAATAAATAAACCACAGGCCACTTACGACAATGCAGTCTGAGCACTGCCACGTGCACAATGGGGGACCTTTTCACAGTCACACCAGAGGTACTCGAAGTCAAAGGAAATTTAGTATAAAGCCAAGTTTTTAACTTTGTTTGTGTTTTTTATACATTATAACTGTATTCTCAATTTACTTCTGACACAATAAATAAATAATAAATAAATACTTTGTAAACTGACACATTATTGACACAATATTTCAGTTGAGGGCTGACCAAAGTAGAATAGAATCCCCTTGATCCAGATGGTATACAGCAGGGCTGTCCAACAGCCGGCCCTGGGGCCGGACACGGCCCCCGAGCCCCTTCCCTACGCCCCCCTAACTTGTTTTAATAAAATACAAATTAAATTTTTTTTAAAAAAAAAAACCTATTTGCGGGTTTAGGCAAGCATCGCGAGACTACGCTAGCCACAGACGGGATTTCGAGGGAGGTTGAAATCCCGTGTGTGGCTGTGTAGTCTCGCGATAGCTGCCGAAATCTCGGGTCCCGTGGGATTTGCGGCCGACCTGGGCGCGCGCCTCCTCCTCCCTCACAGCTGCTTCCAGGCCAGCCCCCATTCCCTCAGAGAGAGGGAGGAGGGGAGTGAGGCAGGGAAAGCCCCTCCTGACTCCGTCCTCTTCCTGTGGAGGGCCCTCGCTTCCCACCCCGCGGATGGCCTCGGCTCCAGCGAGGCTCTTCGGGGACGGCGGCGGCGTTGGCGCTTCGGCCCTGTGGCGGAGCTCCCGCAGTATGGGTAAGAAAGGGCCTGGCTCGAATCAATCAATCTAAAAACAGTGGGACGTTGGGTGAGGAGGGGGAGGGTCCCTCAGTGGCGGTTTCCTTGGCGACGCTTTCTTCCCCTCCTCCGCGCCCCCTCCCCCTTGTTGTGCTGCCTTCCCCCGCGTGCAGGGCGCAACGTGGCTTCCTTTGCGCCTGCCCCCGCGGCTTGTTTTCCCTTCAGGGAGGGAGGGAGCTCTTTGGGCCTCCTCCACCTGCCTCTGGGAAAGGAGGCCCCATCAAGCCCTGCGACGGCATTGAGGTGTTTGGGGTTTTTTTTGTGTGTGTCCCAATTTGAGTGTGGACTCAAATAACTCAAAGGTATTAGGAAACATTCCCCCAAACCCACCAGTGTTCCCATTTGGGTATATTGAGTATTCATGCCAAGTTTGGTCCAGATCCATCATTATTTGAGTCCACAGTGCTCTCTGGATGGAGGTGAACTACAACTCCACAACTCAATTGTAAGTAAATTGGAGCCGGGGAGGGGGCGGAGCCGGGGAGGGGGTGGAGCTGGGGAGGGCGCGGAGCCAGGGAGGGGCGGAGCCTGGGTGGAGGCAGACCCTTCGGCCCCCCAGGTGATCAGTGACCGGAATTCCGGCCCTTGGGCCCGTAGAAGTAGGACAGCCCTAGTATACAGCATGAACAACCCTTATCTGAAATTCCAGAATACAAAACTTTTGGAGCTGTAATGCACAGATACCTGTACTTTATCTACCCAGCTATTTTCCTTTAGCTGGGTGTGCTGAGCTATGACAGACACCTCCAAGGGCCTTTGAGATGTCGCTGCAGGTGTGTCCTGGTTTATTCTCCCTAGACTGCCTGGGTCCCCACTCAGCCTCTGTCTTAGAATTATGGGATTTGAATCCATCTAATCCAACCCCCTGCTATGCATGGATCCACAGATAACGCACCCCTTAAAGATGACAATTATCAATTAATTCGCCATTTGAAAACCTCCAGTGAAAAAGAGTCTTTCTGCAGTAATCTATTACAATGCTACTCCAAATGCTGTTTGCCATTATTTGCCACAATTTTTTCTTTTTGCCATTTTCCCCTGGCAGGGATCGAACCCGGTGCTCCTGCTTATGAGGCCGGCACGTTCTCCCTGAGCCACGCTAACCCTGTAGTAAAATCAAGGCAGAACTTATACTTAAGTGGGAAGCCAGTTCTCCCAAATTAACAGTTTGTGCCACACAAAGTTTATGGAGTAGAACAACTACATTCAAAGTAAAGACCACACAAAGAAACAGAAAAAAAAACACTTTCAAAATTCAAACCAGGAACGTATTTCCTTTATTATTTTAAAAAATACTTTAAATTTTTTTTTTAAAAATCCTTGGCAGGGGAATTGACCCTATGGTTTGGTCCTTCTGCTTATTAGGCCGGCACGCTATCCCTGAGCCATGCTAGCCCTGTAGTAAAACCAAGGCAGAACTTGTATTGAAGCTGGGTCAGTCTATAAAAACTTTTTTATCAAAACTTTGAAAATTTGCCAAAAATCCATGGATAAGTCAAAAGTTATGAAATTTGGTGAGCTATCAGTGATCCTTGTGTTCTACCACTGTAGCAAGTTTCATCACGGTTGGTCTAAAAAGGAGGGAGAGACAATCCCCTTAAGTTCCCCCAGTGCTGTTTCTTTCCTACTGCGCATGCGTGTCTGCCATTAACGAAGTGATTCCGAAATTTCAGAAATTTCAGAAATTTTGAACTTTTTTCCAGAAAATTTCAGAAATCATTTCAAAATCGAATCGCCAGCACCCCCTACATCTGAAATGAGTTTTGAACTATTTTTTTCCCTTGATCAAACAGGCCTAGTAAAGATATTGTGCTTCCAGGATTCCACAGGAGAGAACCATAGCAAAGTGGAATCATGGTGATGTATCTCTGTAATCTTAGGCCACACATGCTTCCTCAAGCAAAAGAGAAGCTGTGTATCATGATTTATTTATTTTTTTATTCCATGTCCTGATGTATTCTTCTATGCCAGGGGTGGGCAACCTACAGCCCGCGGGCCGGATGCGGGCCGGCAGCCGATTCTGTCCGACCCGGGGAGAAGGGCGTCGGGGGCGGGGCCAAGAGGAAGGGGTGCCACTGCTGCCGCCCATCGACAGGCCTGGGCAGACAGGCCGGCGGCTTTGAAGTGCCTGCCTTCCCTGGAGGCGATCCAGGCCTGCAGCGGGAGCATTTGGTGACCTACGGCGGCTGATTGCCCTGGCGACCCAGAAGACTTGATCGTCTTCTGGGTCTCCAGGGTAGCCAGCTGCCTCAGATTGCTGACTGTTCCCCCTGCAGGCCCGGATTGCCTCCAGGGATGGTAGGCACTCCATAGTAGGGCGATCAGCTGGGGAACGGCTGGGGGCGAGAGCGGGCGGAAGCCTGCAGCCTCCGATCACCTGCTGCTCTGCTCTCCTCTGCTGTGGTGGCAGCTGGGTCTGCTTTGCCATCCTCTGGGCTGGGTCCATTGGGCCATTCCATCTTGGTTCGCACCTTGTCTTCTTGAATTTAATTTAATTTAATTTTAGTGGTTTTTATTATTATTTTATAATGATTTTATAATATTAATATAATAAATAATATAATGTTATATTATATTATAATTTCAATATATTATAAGGTCTATATATATATACTGTAATATAATAATTATGATATTAATACTAATAATATATGAATATTTCTTGATATATTAATATGTTAATATTAATGATATTATATAAATATAGTAAATAAATAAATAATGTAGATTAGAATGTAGTTCCGCCTTTAGGTGCGTCCCTCCATAATATTTCTTGGCTCTCGTGTGGCCCCTTGGAAAATTAATTGCCCACCCCTGTTCTACGCCCTATGAAGGAGATTCCCTGTTTTGAATCACAGAACCCCTTTCCTCATATTTGAAAAAAAAGTAGCCATGCTAGTTTAAATATGAAGTTCATCTAAGCAGTATGGAACTTTGTGAATTCTTTCAGGTCACCCTTTTGAGCTTTTATGAGAGCTTACCATCTTTTCATAGAGCGCACAATTCCTAGTGGTTCAGTTAAACGAGAAAACCGTAAACAGAGAAGGATGGTGAGAGCAATGATTTCAAATCCAGCTTTGAAAGAGCTGTTTTGAAAGTCTCTGACTCATTCAAAGCAATGACGTTGGGAGAGGAACGGGAGTAATTGTTGGAACAATTTAGTAACCAGGCATGGGGACTTCTCGATCGTATTGCAAGGCTCCAAACGAACGGCCGACTTTTTTCTAATTTGAACAGTTCAACCAACCAATCTGGTATCCTTCAAATGTTCTGGAATACAATCCCTATTATTCCCGGCTGGGTGGAGAAAGATAGTAGCACAAAACTTGTCGTGTTATCCAACAAGTGTTTTTAAAATCCTTATGGAGTAGTCCAAATAATATCCATATTTGTAAAAAAAAAAACGGAACTGGCTGCGTTTAGCTAGGCCCAGTCAATTTAAACTGGGTTTAGTTATGCCTTAGGTTCTATAAGCCAAAAACAAGACTAAACTCCGAGGGTTTGAGGCTTATGAAACAAAAAGGGGTCTTTCAAAATGGGGAGAGGGGAAACAAAGGAAACCTCTCCAAACCAGAAATAATCCTCTGTCATGCAAATTGTTTCAATGATTGGAGTAAAGGGTGCCGCCAGGAATGTGGTCACCCTGATCCTGCCACAAGGATCCTGTTCTCAAGGCTTTTCATAATCATGAACATGCCACTGATGCCATTTTCCAGCTGTTTGGTTCCCAGTGCCATTGAACACGGCTGCCAGGCTGTGAAGTGGGGGGCATCAGCAGTCACAATGATGGAACTCCATCATCCCAGCTATGGTGATGATGCAAGATGTCGGCCAAAACCAAACAAATGAGGAAAACTTATCTGTATACCTTAATAAAGCGGAATGTTTGTATGTATGTATGTATGTATGTATGTATGTATGTGTGCGGAGGGCGGAAGGGCGGATATGTGGCAGCTATTTAAATAAAGTCCTTTGATTGGCCAGCCTCGCCACTCCAAAATTCTAAGTGCCAGCTATTTGCATAAAGTCCTTTGATTGGCCAGCCTCGCCACTACAAAATTCTAAGGCACCAGACAGAGGGCATTGATTGCCACTGATTAGCCAGCATCCCAGAATCCAGGCCTCTACATTCAAACAACAGGATTTCTTCCCACTGAGGGGAAAAAATGCACCATCAACATTCCCTCCCCACTTGGCTCTGTTTTCTCCTCCCCCTCAGCTTTTAGAAAACGGCTGCCTGCCATTCTGCCTTTTAAACTTACAGTACGGCTTCATTAACTTGATTTCCCTGACTAGGCCTCAGTTAATGGGACATTGTGTATGGCCTGAATTAACAGTAACCAACCTTGGCACACTGAGCCCCTATGACCCCATGATTCATTCTACTGCAGTTTGGAGTAGGGAGGACCATGGATGATGGGACTTGAAGTACCATCACAGGTTATGAGATTTGTAGTACTTCATTCCCCACAGACCAAGGCGGCCCTGAACCACAAGACCAAACTTGGCACACACTACCCCCATGACCCACACTCCATCCTACTGCAGTTTAGAGGAGGATGGACCATGAAGGATGGGATTTCAAGTACCTCCATTTACTTCCCAAGCCCACTGCGACCCTCATCCAGTGCATAATCATGACCACACTTGGCACAAAAAGCCCCCATGACCCAATGGACGTCCTGATGCAGTTCGGAGGGCGGACCACAGATGATGGGACTTGAAGTACCTCCACTCATTTCACCAGACCATTGCCAACCTCATCCAAACACTGATCAAGACCAAACTTGGCACACAGAGCCCCCATGACTCATTCTACATTCTGGTGCAGTATTGAGGAGGATGGACCACGAATGATGGGACTTGAAGTACCTCCACTCACTTCCCAAGACTGCTGCGACCCTCATTCAATGACTAATCAAGACCAAACTTGGCACACAAAGCCCTCATGACCCACTCTACATCCTGGTGCTGTTTGGAGGGGGATGGACCATGGATGACGGGACTTGAAGTACCTTCACTCACCTTCTGAGACTACTGAGCCCCTCATCCAATGAATGATCAACACCAAACGTGGCACTAAGAGCCCCCATGACCCACTCTACATCCTGGTGCTGTTGGGAGGGGGGGTGGACCATGGCCAATGGGACTTGCAGTACCTTCACTAACTTCCTGAGACCACTGCAAGCCACATACACATCTAATAGGAACCAACCTTGGCACACAATGCCTTCCTCAAATAACCCGGACACCGCCGGGTCCTCAGCTAGTATTGTATAAATTTGCATTAAAATTGAGTTAATGTATATCTTGAGGGGAGGCTTGGAGGCCAAAATTATGGATTTTGATGAGGTCACAAAGAGTTTTCAGAAACGACTGAACAAATAAACAACAAAACGGGAATGTAAAAGAAATACCAACTCCCTCTACTCCCTTTCCCAGGGATTTTGGGGATCAAACCATTTTGTATTGCAAAGCTTTCCAGGATTTCTCCTGAATAGGACATGTTTAGAGGGTTTGCTGACCAGGCCCTTGGCCAGGCCATCTTTCAACACCATTCTGATCTTCCTTGGAATTCATACAGAAAGGTCAGCATACTGGAAGGCTGGGCAACACTGAGGAGTTCCAAGCGCCTCCAAACCAGTTTTTTGGCATCTAGAGGAAGGCTTCGTGTCTTCAAGTTTGGCCATCTGACTGCAGCCGAGAGTGTCCCTACCTCGAGGCCATAGAGAGAGAAAAGACTCAGAGAGTGTTTCAGCTTCCTGGTCCAAAACAGCAAAGAACTTTAAAGTAAGCCTGTTATTATTTTGGGGGGAAACTAAGCAGTGTGCCTGAGTGAAGTTAACTCATGTTATGAACAATAAAGCGTGTTGAGTTAACTGAAGTGTCCAGTTTGGTCCTTGGAGCCCTGAGTCCTTAAAGGGAGGCAAGAAAGCAATCCCCCGGGATAGAGAAACCACGTCCTTGCCTTCTCACAAGGTATCCATAGCCCGGGTGCGACGTCACAAAGCTCCTAATTCAGAAGACGAGAAAAGATGCCAGAGACACTCTAAAGTGGGAAAAGGGAGTACATATAACGGGTCTTCTGCCTTCTGGGCCTAAAAATAGGCTTTAAAGGGATGGACATGCAAGCTATGGCCCACATACAGGGAAACCTGGAATAGCTTTAAGAATGAGTGCTGGGCTCAAAAATAGTGAACCAAACAAGATTTATTGAATAACAACCAGTAAAAATGCTGGTGGCCCAAAATGCTTAGTTGGTTGCAAGGGAAGTACCTTGAAAAGGGAAGCTATCACTTGCCTATTTGTTTGCAAAGTGATGGTACCTCTATTTGATCCCAGGTATCCTGTTGCTCTCCGGCTTGTAGGCTCGCGAAGTCCTGTATAAGCCCCAAAATCCACAGTCTATGTTGAGAACAGATCCTCCTTTGTACTGCAGGCTTGGTTGAGAGCGAAGGTTAGGCTTAGGAGGTGAACTAAGATACTTTGTCGCAGCAGAAGCTTAGATTCGACCTTGCTATGTCCGTGTGTTCTCTGGAATGGAGGCAGAGAGGAAGTCCTGCCCCTCAGGTAAACTCCGGAAAAGGGAGGAGTTGAGGGCGGTGACGCCAGGTGTGGAGCCAAGACAAGGCTCCTCTTATCAAGTGTTCACATGGCTAAACAATAGGACAAAGGCCTTGCAGGTAAAGGCCAAATAGGTACATAATACAAATATGACATCAGCCCCGTGGGGGCGCCACAACTGGCATTTTGTAACATCAAACAGGCTTTCAGCACTGTTCCTGCTTTGGGCCTGCCAGGCTAAAAAATCCTTTTGCCTTCATTGTCCATGAACACAATAAGGGAACCTCTGGAGATTTAGCCAATGCTTTGGACTGGCCATGTGCCAAGTTGACTATTATTTTATACAATTAAGTTCAGTAGTAAAAAGATTTGCATCTTGTCTTTGAACAATGGTGGCAACAGCACCACTGGTAGAAAAGGCCAAAAAAGTGATCCAGGGCATGCCCTAGTACAGTGCTATCCAACTTCTGGCGGGTCCAGGGCCGGATAAGAGGTCACTGATGACCTGCGGGCCGCTCGGCCCCGCCCCGCCCCCCCCCCGCCCCTGCCCCGCCCCCGCCCCTGCCCCCGGCCCCAGGCCCCGCCCCAGCCCAGCCCCCCCCCTCCTAAAGCCGCCGAAAAGGAGGAGTAGGCGGCGCCAAGAGCAGCGCGTCACAGGCCTGGCGTGACGCGCTGCTCTTGGCACCGCCTACTTCCTCCTTTTCGGTGCCCCCTCCCTTCCTAGGCCGGGGAGCCACCGAAAAGAGGAGTAGGCGGTGCCAAGAGCAGCGCGTCACGCCAGGCCTGTGACGCGCTGCTCTTGGAGCCGCCTTCTGCCCTTTTCGGCGGCCCCCGGCCTAGGAAGGAGGGGCGCCAAAAGGAGGAGTAGGCGGTGCCAAGGGGCAGCGCATCACGCCAGGCCTGTGACGCGCTGCCGTTGGCGCCGCCTTCTGCCCTTTTTCGGCGCCCCCCTCCCTTCCTAGGTAGGGAGGGGGGGCGCCAAAAAGGAGGAGCTAGCTCTCTTCCTCCTCCCTGCCCCGCCTCCCCCTCCCCCCCGGTAGCAGAATCTCAGGGTTTGCTAAAAGCGGAGTTTGGGCAATCTTGACTTTGTTTTATACAGTTGGTGTCAGATTCTTGCATTTGAAAAGTAATTCATGAGTCAACACAAGATGTATTATTGCAGTTTGAGATGACCTGCGGTGTGGCGTGTTTGACACTAGATGGCGCTGTCTCAAGACTGATGAATGGAATCTTGAGGATTTGTCAGTTGAAAGTGACAGTTGGGATCTGACAGTTGGTTTGTAATATCTGTGAGGAAAGGATGTTTAGAGAGGTAGCTGTGAAGGCTGTTGTTTTTCGATGTTTTGCCAGTTATTGTTAAATACAATTCAATACAAAGTTATATATTTACCTTGTGAATTGTATGAGAGTTTCATTATTCACACGAACAGAGACTGGAGTACCCAGAATCCAGAATTGCAGAGGCACAGAGATACTACATAACCCATAATTCATAGAAACAGTTTTTGAATAACACTAGAAATTGCAGCAGAAGTCGCTGTTTACCTCAGTGTTAGAGAAAAAGCTGAAGTGAATTTTTGCCAGGAGCATCTGTAGTGTGAAGAAAGATGGCATTATTTGGAGCACAGCATCATTTAGAAAAACTCAGAGGCAGCTCAAATTATTTAATATGGGCTACCAAAGTGCGAGCAGTTTTGGCAAAGGAGGAGCTGCTATCTTGCTTAACACATCGACCTATTTCTGATGCAGAAAGGTTGAAAGATGGCAAGGCAAGGGCTACCATCATCCTGTCAGTTGACGATAGGAACCTCACATATTTAGCTCTGGAAGAAACAGCCGCTGACTGTTGGAAAAGGCTTGAAAAGCTGTATCAGCAGGCTACTGGAGGCTCAAAAGTTTTATTGAGCAGAGAACTGTTTTCACTGAAGCTTCTGTCAATAGAAGATTGTGCCAGAGAGACTCATTTGAGTAAAATGCTGAGCCTATTTAATGATTTAGCAGCAAGGGGCACCAATTTTACAGAAGATCAGAGAGGCTTAATTCTTACTAAGCAGTTTGGGGCAGAGCTACAACTCATTCATTGACTCCATACAATCTGTGAAAGAAGAGGACATCAACTTCGACTTAGTTTCGACTAGATTGGAGAACTGGGCTTGTTACAGAAGAAATGCCCAGCAACTTTCAACGGAGAAGACGGTAAACAAAGGCTTCAATATGAAGAGGAAAGAGACAATCCAGTGTGACATCATCTGTTACATTTGTAATAAAAGAGGACACAAAGCTAGACAATGTCATCAGAACAAATTTAATAAGAGTGAATCAGCACAGAGCAAGAAAGAACAGATCAACAATTCAAGAAAAGACTCTGATTCAGGCTGTCTGTTGATGAGTTTACAATGTAACAATGATTTTATTCCTCAGGTACCCTGGATTATTGACT